>CM029273.1:34034961-34616049 GCA_016920895.1 Vaccinium myrtillus | reverse complement strand
TTTAATACTACTTTTATTATTTAATCCTGCGACGTGTGATCTACCACCTTAATATAAGTATTACTTTCAATAAAGAACTACCAATTGCACGCATGTTTAATCCTGCCAAGAGAGAGCTATCTCTCCTAATTGGCAATCTACTTTTCTTACATCACAAATTTACCCTTACAGAGTTTGTGTTTGTTATTATTATTAATTTATTATGGATTGGATCATTACTATTTGCGCTCTCAATCTTTTTAAAACTTATTGTATCCACTTAGGGTGTGTTTGTTTGGAGAATAGAGGTGAGATTGGACTATTAATCCCCCAACTCTACAAGAAAAAATGCTATTTCCATCAATTAATTTGCGTCGACAGCATTTGTTATCCAGAAAAGAGTAAATATTAATGTTAAAGGTGTAAAATAGAGATACAAATTGATGTGAAAGAATAATAATGATATTTTTTTTAGTAAGTTAAATTTACAAAGCAACACACTTAAAAAGTGAGGAAGGAGTATCATATTTTAAGAATTACACAGGAAGTTTTTTTTTATTTTTTTTTTATCATATTTTAAGAATTACACAAGTGTTTTTTTAGTGTTAGCAAAAAAATGTCGCTAATCTACCATAAGGTAGCCCGCACGCTTCCAAAACTGACTTTCTGACAGTCTTTGTTTTGATAGATTTGAAGTGACTTTTATCTTTTTAAGTTAAGGGTCTTGGTAATAGGTGCAATGGTGCACTTGTTAGCATTTCCCTTAAATTAAATGATCATATTGCCCTCATTCATTAATGGTACAACAGCACTGTCCATTAATTTTCCGTACGGTGCCGTTTTTTGTGGGTTTGGGGTTCCTAACGTTACTATATGCCATATATTGATTTTTTAAAAGCCTATTTCGCGTCTCACATAGATTATTAAAACCGCAGACTTTTCTTAAAATGCTTTTCTTTTTTTATAAGTACCTGCAAACAGTTAACTGAATCAGATATTGTTAAGGTCTTTTCAGAATTTGTAGTGTGCCCTATTATAATTAATTCTGTAAAAATCCTAATCGATATCATATTGAGTTAATTTTTTTATAGGAACCAATAAAAATACATTCTAAGAATAATGAGCGATTTAAATCATCCTTGCATGATCCAAAAATAGCCCCCGAAATTTGACAAATTATAAATCTCAAATTAAGTCGTTCGCTTGGTGAATTATGAATCCGGGCTTTATTTGGGTCCCTAATATGTGATTCAAACCGTGAGTTCTTCTTAAAACATTTGAATATATTTACCTGAAAAAAATTAGCTCAATCCGACATTGCCCAACGAAGTCTGAAAAAGCCCTTACCGATGTCCGATTGAGCTAATTTTTTGCAGGTACTTATAAATAATTATTTTAAGAAAGCCCGTGGTTTAAATCATCTTCGCAAGACACGAAATAGGCCGCACAAAATATCAATATATGGTATATAGCAACTTTAGGAACCCCAACCCTTGAAAAACGGCATCGTATATGGCACATAGGCAGGGCTGTAGTCTCATTAATGAATGAGGGTAATATGGTCATTTAAATTAAGGAGGTAAAAGTCACTTTAAATCTATAAAAACAAAGGTTGTCAGAAAGTCAACTTTGGAAGTGCGTGGGCTACCTTATGGTTTGCCCAATGGGCGGATGGCAGAAAAATCGGTAAATTCCCAACAACCTAGGATAGTGAGAGCAGGAGATTTTTTAATTAGTGAATTCAAATTATGTTGAGTTAGGGGGTGTTTGGGAGCCTACTTTTTAGCTTTTGATTTTTGATTTTTTGGCTTTTTGGCTTGTGATCAGAATGAGTTTTGGATGTGGGAGTAGTGTTTGGGAGAAATGTGCAGAATGTGTTTTGGAAGTAAGATAATATGGGAGGCGGGCTAGGATCGATTAGACTGTTAGGAATGAACCAAACAAGCACATAGCACTCCAGCCCTTGGTCCTACGGGAAGGAAGAGAAGTAAAGAACTGACTACCTTCTTGACTCGACTTTTCACTTTCAAGCTCGCTAAGGGATGGCAAGAACAAGCGGACGTGGCTCGTTCCTACTTGGCTATTCGATTTCTTTCACATGCCTTAAAAGGTCTTAGAACCGTCCTAGGAATAACATACCGAAACAAGGAATAACAATATAAAATGAGAAGTAGAAATCAAAAAACACCTCCAAACCTATTTTTGATTTCTGGCTTCTATCTTCAAAAACGGAAAAACAGTTTTTGGTAAAACAACTTCTTGGTGTGTTTGCCAAACACCCAGAATGCGAAAAGCAGAAATCGAAAAATCAAAAAACAGTCTCTCAAACACCCCCTTAGTACTACTAGTAAGATATTTAAGAGGTCAAAGGTTTTTTTTTTGTTTTTGAACTACAGAAAATATTTAAGAGGTCCAAGGATGAACTAGCATTTTATATACGGAGTGGCCACAATAGTAACAAAAATAGCAAAAAAAACGATTTTAAAATTTCAAGGTTGAGTGTGGGTGTAAAAGTATGGTTGTAATTTCTAATTCATTTGACAGCAATGATTTTAAATGGCAATATATGAGGACCCAGACGATCGGTAGGATAATATATAAAAAATGTATTAGATAATTATCAATATTTTCAAATTAAGAAGAAAAATGCTAACATATAGTACGGTTCAACTAACACAACTTTTAACACAACATTTGACACTTCATCTCAGTCATTGAAATATATGGCTGAGATTAAAAAACTTAACACAAATGCACTCTCACCCCCATCAAACACTCATGTGTTCTCTCTCTCTCTCTCTCTCTCTGTAGTCTGTACTTAACTTCTGTTCTTTCTCTCTCTCCTCGCCTCCATACTCTATCTTGCCGCCGCCGCCCACCGGCTCCGAAGAGATGCCTGTGTTCTTGCCGTCTGCCAGCTCCCAGATTTGCAAAGTTCAAAAGAACCCGAGAAACCCAAAAATGATGGGGAAAACCTATGATCGACTAACAAGAAACCCAAGTTTCAGCAATGGATCCAGGAGTGACTTCCAAACCTCGATTAATTAATATAAACAACTGGTAACACAATCGCGTAAATATGGGGGTTTAGCACCCCGAAATCATATCAAATTCTTAGATCCCTCTTTTATCCATGAACCCAATCATGTACATCGATTCAGATTAGATAATATAAAACCAAGTTGAGAAGTCAATCTTATACCATAGAAAACACAGATTTATTAGAAAGTAAAATCGCACTCTAATGATAACGGTTGTGTGAGATTTCGGATTTTAGAGATTTCAGGAGGTAGATTTCATGAGAACTGCTGTCTGATTTTGTGACTTTTTTTCCTTTGCTGATATTGGGATTTTCATATTTCGGGAGTAGCCGTTTGTTTCATTGTTTGGGTGGAAAAAAAAAAAGTATTGCGAATGAATCTAGTGGTTGTTTTGGGTGGAAATCGGAGAAGAATGTTGATGGTGGTGGTTCCGGAGGTGATAGGATGGACGGGAAGAAGATATAAGCAACTCCAACACCAACGTTTTGAGCAAAAATAGAGAGTGGAAGTGACATATTCAGGAAAAATTTTGTAATTTTTTCTCAAAAAGTTGTACTGTTTGGAGGGACCCACCTACCTTTTTGTTACATCCACTCTATAAATTTCATTTTGGCTCTCCAAAAGGCTCACCTATAAATTTCATTTTTGCCAAAATGAAATTTAGAGATCATCAATTTAGTATATTATTTTCCTTGTTTCAAGGCTTGCAAAGCAATTGAATAGCACAGAAAGGTGAATTAAGTCACAGCTAGGTGTTCCACTAACAGAAAACAGTTTTTTTCAAAATCGAGACATGTCATTCTCTCACAATACATCACATAAAAAACTGTGAAACTAATTTTTTCAAAAAACCACCTTAATGGAACACCCTCTAAGCCTTTGAATTTATTAAATCGAGAGGTGGGCCGTCGTACGAGTTTGTAGGCAATATTAGTGCCGGACCGATCACAGAGCGGTATAAATAATGGCCTAGGCTACAATTCACTTTTATTTTATTTTTTTGCATGGCACCAGGCTACAATTCATGTTTCGAGTACCGACAGATTAGTGAAGATACGGTAATTCCAGGGGCACAGATGGGAGAAAACCGATTATGTACCGATTGGCTTCGGCGACCCACTTTTGGGTCCCACACGGAAGATCCGAGCCGTTCATTCATCTCAGAATCAAATTCCGAGGGGCCCACGTGGAGATCAAGTCGATCGGACGTCCCTAAGTGCTCGATCCAAAATCATCCCATTTCGTTCAAAAACTTAGTGAACGAAATGGGATGATTTTGGATCGAGCACTTAGGGACGTCCGATCGACTTGATCTCCGGGTGGGCCCCTCGGAATTTGATTCTGAGATGAATGAACGGCTCGGATCTTCCGTGTGGGACCCAAAAGTGGGTCCCCGAAGCCGATCGGTACATAATCGGTTCTCTCCCATCTGTGCGAATAGCAACGTTCGTGAAGATAATGGAAGTTGGATTTAGTGCTACATGGGACATTAATAATGCAAGGGTCTCCTACTCTCACTATCCTAAGTTGTTGGGACTTTTACCTCTGTAATATACAGTTTTTGTGAAAAACTATTTGGATCAAACCCTTCCTGTTATTTTTTTTTGAAGATTATGCCGCCAATAATCCACCTATTTTGGCTTTATTAAAAAAAAATTTGAGTTTTGACCATAATTTTATACTTGTTAGATTCGTCTCGTCGAAAGGAATCCAGAAACCACAAAATCTTGACACAAAACTAACGGATGCAAAAAAATTTTGAATAAAGACAAACGAATAATCCAATAATCCAGATTATTGGATTATTACCCAAACCACCCCAAAATTGATTTTTGGTTCCTCTTTCAGTGTTGTCACTAAAAATTAAACTAATAGTGGCATCTTTGTGACATCAAATTTTTTGTCATTAAAATATTTTAGTGACAATTTTTCAACGTTTAGTGACTAACTTTAGTTGTTAATATAGCCCAATTTTTTTTTATAGTGTTCTATGTCCACCTTAAAAACATGAGAGTTGCACTAACCTAGCAAGAAATAATAAACAATAAAAAAAGGCCTCAAAATCTAATTTTTAAAAAAAATGTTATTCACACTAGCTATCACTGAATCCAATATCATACGAAAAAAGTGTATCCTAATGAGATGGTAAAGTGCATCCGCCAATTGCCCTAATAAGATGGTTCTCGATTTTGGTGAGAAGATGGGGATCCAGGATGATGGCAGCAAAGGCCTACAATGTCGTGGTGGCAGTGGTTCGGATTGCTAGCGAGCAGTTGGCGCTAGAGTTTTTTGAGAGAGAGAGAGAGAGGGAAGGGGGAAGGGTGAGAGAGTTGTTGTTTAAGCTGGGTGTGGTTTGAAATTGAGAGTGATGAACTAGTATTGGTTGTCTAGTTCTGGTTGTCAATAGGTTTGGTATGTTTCCATCTTATTTGTCACATGAGTGATGACATGACTCTTATGACGTATTTTAGTATGATATCATATATATACATATAGTGATAGGTGGAAAAAGAAAGGTGGAGAGCACACTTAGAAACTCCTCAAATAAGTGGAGAGAGAGGGAGTGTGTTTGAGTGTGGGGGGGTTAATCATTGCATTTCAAACTCTACCCAAATTATCCTTTAGTATTGTTCATTGATGGAGAAGTAAGATGATTGAGTCATTTTTTAATATATCATTAGATGTTCAATCATTTCTGTATAAACTTTCTTCTTATACCAAATCTCAACCCAATCATTCTCCATTTCCAACCATGGCGCTCTGCAACTCAAAATTATCCACCCATATCCAACAATCACAACCAATTCTATTTCTCAACTTTATCAGCTGGCTTACTATCTTCTTACTTCTACTCTTTCCTTTTGCAAACTCTATTTCCTTCAACTTTTCTAGTTTCAACCCAAATCAACCAGAGATACAGTTCCAAGGGGATGCAATTATGCAACTGCACCATTGGAATGATGGAAGCTCCGAAGAAATGCTCCAACTCACAAAGTACCCACTTGACGGTACTCTCCCCACATCTAGTGTTGGTCGAGCCACATACTCGACGCCCATACACATATGGGACTCCAAAACTGGAAACTTGGCAGACTTCAACACTCATTTCTCTTTCATCATAGCACCATTGGATCGCAATAGTCCTGTCGGTGACGGACTCAGCTTCTTCCTCTCTCCCCAGAACGCTACAATCCCTAGTGATTCCGCCGGAGGATTTCTTGGTCTTTTCAACAACTCCAACACTGATACCAACAATCAGATTGTGGCCGTTGAGTTTGATACTTACCAAAATTCCTGGGATCCGAGCCCAAACCATATTGGTATCGATGTCAACTCGATTGAGTCCGTGGCAAATGTCACGCCCGATACTAGTATGGCAAATAATAAAATAGCAAATGCTTGGGTGGATTACAATTCCACTACCAAAACTTTAAGTGTCTATCTAACATACGAGTTGAATCCGGTTTTCCAAGGAAATTATGACCTTTCCCATGTTGTTGATTTGAGTAATGTTCTGCCTGAATGGGTGAGTGTTGGTTTTTCGGGTGCCACAGGCACTGAGATACAAGTAAATAATCTTATTTCTTGGAGCTTCGATTCAACCTTAGGGGGTTCCTCCGATTCACCCTCTGTGGGCTCGCCCTCCGATTCACCCTCTGTGGGCTCGCCCCCCGTTTCAACGTTGGGGGGCTCACCCTCAACGATTACGGGCCACAAGACAAACCAGCTGGTGATTTATTTGCCTGTGGGTATTGGTTCCTTGATTTGTGTAGTTGGCATGTTCTGGTTCCTGAAGCTGAAAAAGATTGTTTTGCCTTGGCAATCTAGTTCACAGGAGGTTAAACAGGTTAGGACTACATTTTATTTACATTGGCAATGTGTATAGGGCCGGTCTAGTGGTAAGCCAGGCTGGGGCAATTGAGAAAAAAAAACTACCCCCTCCGTCCAAAATTGTTGGTCCTTCTTTCCTTTTTTGTTCGTCCCAAAACATATGACCATTTTAAAAAGTTAACAAAGAAAAGTGTGTACTTCTTTCCTTGTTTGGTAATTTTCAAAAATAGTTGGATTCCCAAAATAGGACCAACAATTTGGGACGGAGGGAGTAAATGTTATACTCTATAAATACTATTCCCTCTGCCCCTTTTCAAATTTCACTTTGGGAAACGTGTTTATTTTGTGGACGTTTAAAAATATACGTTCATAGAGTGTTTTTAATTTTTTTTCTGCACCAAATTAAAGGATTTAAGAAGCACTTTAGTTTGGTATAAACAAATTAAAAATTATATAGAGTAATATATTTTTTAGGTGGAAATTGCACGTATTCCTACAGTAAACATTTAAAAAGAAACAGACGAGTATAAAGTTTCCATATGTGAAACAAAACATCACCTTGTTTCCATGGCCAATGGGCACTATCAACCATAAGTGAGACTTGAGTTCAATCACTTCTTTTTCCTTACTTTGGCCTCTTTTAGGCTTTTCTTTACTTTGGCTCTTTTTTTTCCTCCCACCCACAATTTTAGTAAAACCATACTACTCAATAACTTTGTTAGAAATTTTGCAAAAACCCCAATGGTGGAAAATTTTAGAAAATGACTGAGCTAACACGGTTTCTTTTTTCCCAAGTGACTCATTTTTAAAATACTCCCTCCGTCCCTTTTTAAATGTATTGCTTCATAAATCCAACTTATTAAATAAACATTATCATTACACCTTTCACATCAACTTTTACCCATTAACTTTTCAAATGGCTAAAATGATAATTTTACAGATTTTACTCACTAACTTGTCAAAACACACAGTTATTAAGGGAAAACCCAAAATAGAAATGTCTACACTAAAAAAAGGACGGAGGGAGTATGAAGCAAATTTTCTTCAAAACAAACTCTTATAATCTTTTTATATTTATCATAGTATCCTTTCAGTTCGAATTTTCATATTTTATATATTTTTAAAAACAACTCTGGCCGATGTAGGAGACTCAATATATGGAAGTTTGCACCACGCTCCTAAAATAATAAATAAATACTTCCTCCGTCCCTTTTTAAGTGATCCACTTGGGAAACGTATATTTTTGCGGACGTTTAAAAATGTACTTTCGTATAACGTTTTTACATTTTTTTTGCACCAAATTAAAGTATTCAATGAGCACTTTAATTTGGTATAAAACAAATTAAAAAGTTATATAAAGAAATATGCTTTTTAGGGGTTTGAAATTGCACGTATTCCCATAGGATCATTTAAAAGAGGACGGAGGGAGTACATGATTTTATTTTTTTGATTTAATAGTAAGTAGACAACTAAGATTGAAGTCGGGTTTGGGCTACCGAAATTTTATTAATCTCTGAAAATAGAACAAAGATTAAAACGAACCAAGGCCCAAGAGGGATGTTGGCAAAATACCAACAAAAGAAAACGAACTGCTTAAAACACCATAACATTGAAAGGGAAACAACACAAAAACCAAGACCTAACATAAGCAACAGGCCAAATAAACTACGCACTTGCACCACACCGCAGAAACAAGATACGAGCACCGAAAAAACAGTAAGAAGGACTGCAACACCAAAACCGAAAAACCAAAATAAAGTACCCCAAACACCAGATCCAAGCGAAAAAACATCTGGCAAAACAAAACCAATAGAAGAACCAAAATCCCAGCAAGCGGAACAACCAATCAATGACCGACAGCAAAAAGAAACCCTGCACAGTTAACAAAAAGCCTCTGTAAAAGATTATAAATCAAACTCAAAACTCCGCTGAAGGGGAGGCACCTTCCTCAAAATTATCAAAATCAATTGTTTTACCAATCTCCATATCAGATATTTCACCCTCCTTCAATTCAATACACTTCTTTATATTATAACTCCCCCTTCAATTCAATATATGTGTGTGTGTGTGTGTTTAGCTTACCCCCAACAAAGCACCGGTTATCTATATATATATACTAACGAGTCTTTAATTTACATAGAATTCCTATTGTGAATGTCGAGCAATGAAAGAGAAGAAATGAAACATCCTTCATTTTTCTTATTTCATGTCTCTTATTCTTTGATAGATAAAAGACGGTTCTAGTGGCGCTTATGATCAAGCTTCTCCCAAAACACCCCAAGGATCATCTTTTGCAAATTATGGAATAGAAGCTGGTAAGGGTATTCACTTTCCATTTTTTTTTTTTTTGAACTGGTAAGGGTATTCACTTTCTATTTGACATATAAGGGTGCAGACTTACATTGAAGCTGATATCAATAATTAATTCAGTCTATCCTTCTTTATAAATGTGTATATTTACTGGCTTTGGTGTTATAAGTACCTCTATCTATGTAACACGGACACAGTCATAGACACAGACACAAACACAGAAACACACACGTGAGCTTATGCCAATTTTATCCTATTTTAAACATTGTTTAAATCACACTTATGTACATGGAAGCATCGATGCTTTATTCCTCATACTGAATTTACTTTTTTGCCTCAGTTTATTCCTTTTGAGATTTCTCTAATGCGCTCATAACTTTTTTTTTTTTTTTTTTTTGTCATTTAGAAATCTAATAAATGTTAAATATTGTGCAGGAAGTGATCAAATGGTTGAAGAAAAGGACAAGAAGGAGCGAAGAGGTAACTTTTGCCAACTTACGCTTATGTATATTAAACCTTTACTGTTAATTTTGATTCCTTGGTGTTTTACAAAAGTTATAGAAGAACATATATTCGGATATTGCAAGGTAATATTTCTTTCTTCTACTGTTTCCTTTAGTTGATTTGGATTTCAAATTTTTAAATTCAAAATTTTAAATTCAAATCTATGTATTTTTTCCATTATTAATCAATTTCTAATTCGAAGAATGAGGAATGTGAAGGATTATAGAGCTTCAAATCCCAATGTGAGGAATGCACAATAACTAGATTTGCCCACAACTTAGCCATCGTACCAATGAAAAGCGTGAGAATGGGATAAGACTCTCTTTTCTTTTTTTTTTGGCTTGGCAAAAGGAAATTTATTAATCATTGAAAATAAATTACAACGATTAAAAAGACCAACAAAAAGCATGGCAACACTACAAGGCACGAACATTCCAACTAGATTGGGACCCCCGAGCTTCAACTGACACACGGCTCCAAGGACCCGAAGGGAAAATAAACAGAAATAAAGAGTTAGCAAGGTGCCAACCACAAAAGATGTGAACAAAATGAAAGGAACCTGATGCAGGGCGCCTTATGAACTACAGAAAAAGACATGCAACAATCGAACACAAACAAGAAAGTTTAGAGAAAACGCTCTCTAGACTCTTTTATCATTCAATAATACTCCAAAAAACTCCCCCAGCCCTTAAGGCTTACACTTATTATATAGGAAACTGGAAAACCTAATTAAACTGGAAAACCTAATTGATAGGAAACTGGAAACCCTAAGTGATTTGTTCCGAAAAGGAAGTCAAATCAATGAAAAACGAAAAATTACCAAAACGGAAAATTCCAAAATAACAGCGAAATAGCGTGGTAAGTCAATCGGCCGAAGTTTGACCACTCGGTATCGATACAGGCTATTCCTGTATCGATACAGGAAGATTCTGTTCGCCCCGAAGCACCACGGTATCGATACAGCTATCCACAATATCGATACCGAATGCCTAAGTTCGAGCAAAATTACTTGTTTGCCCCCCGAGGCTTAAAATGCCGAAAATACTCTTCCTCCATGGCTACGGCATCATCCTCCCGTTCTAAAAAGAAATTCGCCCTCGAATTTGCATCATCATCTTCGGTCGAGCTATCTCCCCGGAATGGAATGAGATGCTTGACATTAAACACATCGGCAGTACGGAACATGGCTTGGCAGCATCAAACGATAGGCATTGGGATTGATCTTCCCAACAATCTCAACGGGGCCAATTTTACGAGCAGCAAGTTTGTTATACTCATGAGAGGTATAACGGTCTTTAGTGAGGACCGCATAGACGAAATCTCCAACCTCAAACTCCACCAGGCGGCGCTTCTTGTCGGGCGCTGCCTTGTACTTGGCTGTACTACTCTCCAGATGCAACTTGGTCTCGGCATGGACCTGCTGTAAACTCGTCATGAAGTCTTCAGCCTTGCCATTAGAACGCTTCAAGCTTGGAACAGGAGCTAAGTCGACTGGTGTGCGCGGGTTAAATCCATACACAACCTGAAAAGGAGAGAAACCCATGCTCCGATTGACGGAATGGTTGAAAGCAAATTCTGCTTGACACAGCTTTTGATCCCAACTTTTGAGATGATCCTCCACTAAACTGCGTAATAAATTGCCCAAAGAACGGTTCACCACCTCAGTCTGGCCATCGGTCTGAAGATGATAAGCCGTACTAAAATCCAATTGAGTTTTGGCCAGCCTCCACAAACAACGCCAAAAATAACTCAAAAATCTGGTATCCCGATCGGAAACGATGGACATAGGCAGCCCATACAAGCGATAAACCTCCGAAAAATATAGTTGCGCCACCTTAACAGCATCTGTAGTTTTCTTGCACGCGATGAAGTGTGCCATCTTTGAAAAACGATCGACCACCACGAAGACAGAATCATGACCACGTTGTGTACGTGGCCGCCCCAATACAAAATCCATGCTGACATCGGCCCATGGCTGGGAAGGAATTGGCAATGGCATATATAACCCGGCGTTAGTGGCCGTACCCTTGGAAATTTGACAGATATGACACCCCGCCACGAACTTATAAACCTCACACCGCAAGATCGGCCAAAAATAGGAAGCAGAGACCAATGCAAAGGTCTTATCCCGGCCCACATGCCCCTCATCATGCAACTCCTTAATGATTTTCAACCTCAGGCTGGACTCCGGAACGCACAACAAATTTCCTTTGAATAAGAACCCGTTGTGCATGTGGAATTCTGATTGGGCTCCCCATGCGACATCTTTAATGATAGTAGAAAAATAGGGATCCGCTGCCAATAACTCACGAAAAGCATCAAAACCTGTTACTTTAGTGCGCATTAAAACAAGAAAATTGGAACGACGACTGAGGGCATCAGCCACTCGGTTCAAAGCACCAGACTTGTGCTTGATAGAGAAAGAGAACTGCTGAATATAAGCTGCCCATTTAGCATGTCGACTGGACAATTTATCTTGAGCATTGAGGTGCTTCAACGCCTCGTGATCAGAATAAAGAACAAAATCACTATGAATAAGATAGTGATACCAGTGCTTCAATGCTTGGATCAAGGCATAGAACTCCACATCGTAGGTGCTGTAATTCATCTTTGCTCCATTTAGTTTCTCACTAAAATAAGCAACCGGTTTAGAATTTTGGCTAAGGACAGCCCCAAGTCCAACCTTTGATGCATCGCAATGCAGTTCAAAAGGCTGTGAGAAATCCGGCAAGATCAACACAGGAGCCGAAGTTAACTTTTGCTTGATCAATTGAAACGCAGCAGTTGCTGCATCATTCCACGCAAACCTGCCACCCTTCATACAATCTGTAATAGGAGCCATAATAGTGCTGAAGTGCGGAATAAAGCGACGGTAGAACGCCGCAAGCCCATGGAAACTGCGAACATCGAATAAAGTCCGCGGTTGTGGCCAGCTACGAATAGCCTCAACCTTAGACTCATCCACTGAAATCCCATCCTTGGATACAACATATCCAAGAAAAAACACTGTATCGGTTAAGAACACACACTTCTTTTTCTTTTTTTTGGGTAAATCAGCGTGAAAATAAAAGGGGCTAAACGGATATACAGCCTACAAGGGGCATACCCCAGGAGGACAAAACAAAAGAAGGAATACAAAAAACAAAAAAATAAAAGGTAAGGCCAACCGGCAAAAACAAACTAGGGAAGGCCAAGAGGCTACATGAGGTGACAAATGGGGTAACCTACCAAAAGGCTGGGCAAACTTGACCACTAAAGAGTACTAAAAGGAATTCTAGCCCATCTAGTAAGATGGTCAGAAACTCTTCAAAATGGGTAACCAAAAGGATTGTTTACATGAAAAGAACAAAAGGTTCTTGCTACCACATTGAACCGAGAAACACAAACAACTTGATCATGGTTCAGATGGGATAATTTTGCATCTATGGATAGTCTCTGGATCCTTATAGCACAGCACATCAATGGACGTCCCATAATCATTTGGACGTGCCTGGATAGAGCACAGCACTTCAATTGAGGTACATCAAAAATTTCTGGGGACATCCCCCCCGAGATAGGACACCACAATGGGGAACAAACCCCAAACCACTGCAGAACTAGGAGGAACCGATTGCACCAGCAGCGAGCAACAACAGTGAGTAACAGTTGCAACAGCAGTGAATACTAGGATAACAGAATCACACCAGCAGTAACTAGGAACACTCCAGCAGTACTAGGATAACAGAACCGTATGTCTAATGAATTGAAGTCATCACAGCAACAACAGTACATATATAATCAATCAATATGTCAGCAACAATAGGCAGAATTTAACACATGTGAGCTGCACATTATCACACCATCAAGGTTAACAATAGAAGCAACCTCAAAAGCAAAAGATATTCCTACAAAATTTATAGGCTCACCCTTCAACTCCCTCGAATTCTCACACTTCTTACTCTCTCTCTAAGGATCCAACACTCCCTCAACTAAGCCTCACCAAATTCCCCCTCTAGATATTACCTCCTCTCACAAAGGCTCAGGGGCACAAACACTCTCTCACATGGCTCATAGTTTGGTGGTGCACACAACTCAAATTCAAATTCCTTAGCTATGCTACCACAGGGATTAGGGTTTAAGGTATACCACCTGATACTAGAAGTAATAGCAGTATTCTGATTGTGAACTTGAGTAACCTGCTATTGGGCTTGTGAGCTGATGATCCACCACCATGAGGTGATAACTTGATGGGCTATGGAATGTTGCAGCCAGCACTGCTGAATATTGCTACCACCTACCTGGTGCAATGAAGTTAATATGTATTCAGTGAGAGAGAGTATAATTGTAAATCATTACTCACTCAGATGCCATTTAGTTAACAACCAATGATATTGTGATTCTTTTGGGAGATCCCCCATTGACAACAGTTTGAGCCTGACCATTGAATAGATCTTACTCACAACAACAGGGGCAGGACATGCAATGCTTTGGAATTTGCGTAGGTTCCTCTCTAACCATATGTGGTATACTGATGTTATAAAAACCAGTTTGGTAATGAGTGCTTTAATTGATTTCCCTCTGATTGTGGACATGTGGTCAATCCAGCTCATCCATGACCTTGCAGGCCAAGAGACATTAATGAGACTGAGAATCTGAGCCCACACCTGGGAGGTGAAAGGGCAGTTGAAGAACAAGTGATTGTGGCTCTCACTGCCATTACAGAAACTGCAGCTTGAGATAGCCTTGGTGCCAAACAACACCAATCTATCCTCAGTGTACAGTCTGTTCTGGATGGCAACCCAAGAGATTAGGCTGCATTTAGGTATATGTCCAGAGAACCATAGAGTCTTATGCCAATGAACTTTGGGGAAATGAGACCTAAGGTGATTCCAAAGCGAGGAAATTGTGAATTCCCCATTGGTAGTGAGAGACCATTTGGGGTAGTCATCCTTGTCCCTCACTGGAGGGGGAAGGAGGGTAATTTGGGCTTTTATCTGCATGAGTTCAGGGATCCTAGTGATGGGGAAAGCCCATTGGAAATCCTTAATGATAGCAGGCACTTTAGAGTCTCTAGGAAGGACATAGAAGACCCTAGTACCAATCTGGTCAGCTAAAGGTCCTGATGGGTGCCAATTATCAAACCATAAAGAAGTGGAATTGCCATTGCCTATAGAGACTTTGAGATGGGGATGGACAATAGGTCTAAGAGCAAGAAGTTTCCTCCAGACCCAGGATGGATCACTAGGTATTTTGATTTCCCAAAAGCTCTTACCCTTTAGTAAGTACGATTTGACTCATTGGCACCACATAGATTGCTCCCCACCAGAAATGAGGAACCAAATATGTTTAGCCACAGCAGCTTTATTCCATATTTGGATGGATTTAAGGCCAAGCCCTCCCTCTTGTTTGGGGGAGCACGGATGTTCCCATGACACTTTAGCTCCAGACTTTTTGAGATCAGGGCCAAACCAGAGAAAGGCCCTGAGTATAGCCTCCACCTCTTTGATGACTTTTTTAGGAAGAATAAAGAGGGATGACCAGTAAGTCTGCATAGAAAAGAGCACATTCTTAATCAATTGCACTCTCCCAGCATAGGTTAAATCTCTATTGGTCCACACACACTTCTTGATTGCCCCAAATAATTTTTCAGCACGCAAAACAGTAAGAACTTCTCTTAAGTGCTACAAGTGTTGATCAGGAGTGGCACTATATATTAAAATATCATCGAAATAAACGACAACAGATTTACCGATAAAAGGGCGAAGGGCCTGGTTCATCATCCTCATGAAGGTGCTAGGCGCATTGGAGAGACCGAATGGCATCACCATCCATTCATACAGACCCTCTCGAATTTTGAACGCTGTTTTCCATTCATCCCCTGGTCTGATTCGAAGCTGATGGTACCCACTTTTCAAGTCCAGCTTCGAGAACACTTTTGCCTTACCCAACTGGTCTAGCAGATCATCCAGCCTTGGAATTGGAAAGCGATACTTCACCGTGATCTTGTTAATGGCCCTGCTGTCAACGCACATCCTCCACGTTCCATCTTTTTTTGGAATCAACAGGGCTGGTACTGCACACGGGCTAAGGCTTTCACGAATAAAACCCTTAGCCAATAGTTCCTCTACTTGCCTCCGCAGCTCTTCATGCTCTTTCGGACTCATACGATAATGGGGCCGATTGGGCAAACTCGAATTGGGCACCAAATCAATCTGGTGCTGAATATCCCACAGAGGGGGCAACCCATCTGGTAAGTCTGCTGGAAACACATCCTGAAATTCCTGCAGAAGAGGTTGAACCATTGCTGGAACATCTTCCTCTACCAAGGCCTTTGAACCCTCTTTTTCCATTAACACGAAAACCACTTTACTTGTTGACAACTCCTCTTCAAACTGTATTCTCGTCAGAAAGGTGGTACCCTTCCCAGTTTGTGGCTTGGGTACAACCTCCTTGGAAGGCAGCAACACAATCTTCACACCATTGAATGATAGCGCATATGTATTAGCGCCCTCGTCATGAACTACCTTACGATCATACTGCCATGGCCTCCCCAATAGAAGGTGGCAAGCATCCATGGCCACAACATCACACCAGATTTCGTCCCTGTACTTGGAACCAATAGAGAACCCAACTAAACATCTTTTGGAAACTTTAACTTCGTTACCTTTTTTCAACCATGTGAGCTTGTAGGGACTGGGATGAACCTCCGTCTTTAGGCCAAGTTTTTGGACTGCTTCTTCTGCCACCACGTTCTCGCAACTCCCAGAATCAATCACAAATCGACACACCTTCCCTCCAATGGTACAAGTAGACTGAAGCACATTGCCACGGAGCCACAAATCGCCCTCTGTTTCACGCGGAGCATAGCACAGTCGCCGAACGACCAATAACGGACCGTTATCCCCAACTACTTCTTCCACAACCTCCTCCTCATCATATGCTGCCTTTTGCTCGTATGACTCGAATTGCTCGTTCACAATCCCATCAGAATCCACAAACAAAGCTTTTCCTGGTCGTTCGCCTTTTCTACACTCAAAGGCGCGATGACCCGGCTCACCACACTTAAAACACTTCGACCCAGAACCAGAGCTAGCACCTGCCCTAATTGCTGGCGGATTAGTGGGGGGCAGGCTAGCAATTGGCTTGATGGAAGTATTGCTGACCGCGGGGCGCGCCGTAGCACTCCACGGAGTCGAAGAAGGCCTGCGACTAGCTTGTTTTTCTATCTGCAACGCCTTTTGATAGGCATCGAAGACAGAGAATAATTCGAACATATTTAAGGTAAACTGGAACTTTTCGCGCAATCCTCCCACATACCTTGATACCAACTGCTCCTCTGTTTCTGCAAGATCATTCCGGGCTACTAATTGATGGAACTCTGTGGTGTAATCATCCACAGAATGCGAATTCTGACGAAGATTCTGCAGCCGCTGATACATCAGACGCGAGTAGTTGTGGGGAAGAAAAGCCACCCTCATCTTTTCTTTAATTTTTCCCACGAACTAATCTTGTCTTTTCCCGCCGCATCCGAGTCTCCTTCAATTGCTGCCATCACGCCGCGGCTCTACCCCTGAATCTGGTAGCCACCAGCGACACCCGTTTATCCTCTGGAACTTGTTTGAACTCCAAAACTTCATCCATAGCCGCAACCCAATCAAGGAACTCCTCGGGCGTCAAACCCCCCTGGAACTCAGGCAGGTTGATCCTCAAACCAGACTCCCATGGACGGAAATCACGGTTATCAGCCATGATCTCCCGGCCTCTGCCCCTTTGTTGTTGAAAGCCACCGCCACCAGCCCTGCCAACGCCGAATGCCCCCGTAACAAAAGGGTTTTCAGCCGCTTCACCATCCGTACTTTCGTCCTCCTCCTGAGGCCGCCGATCGTACGGTTGATGGCGAGGTGGATTCCCCCCAACAGCTAGGGCAGCAACTTGTTCGGTTAAAGAAGCTATTGCCGCCGATAATTGTTGGAATCGCGCCTCCGTTCGCGCCTCTTGCGCTACGTCATCTCTTTCATAGACTTCCTCCAAATTAGCGGTACGATTATCTCGTCCCCCTCGACCTCTAGCACGTCCTCCGGCCATAGTCTGGATTGGAACTTGAAGCTCTGATACCAACTGATGCAGGGCGCCTTATGAACTACAGAAAAAGACGTGCAACAATCGAACACAAACAAGAAAGTTTAGAGAAAACGCTCTCTAGACTCTTTTATCATTCAATAATACTCCAAAAAACTCCCCCAGCCCTTAAGGCTTACAACTTATTATATAGGAAACTGGAAAACCTAATTAAACTGGAAAACCATGGAGGAATAGCCTAAGTATCGACCATTCAGTATCGATACAGGCTATTCAACTTATTATACCGAACGCCTAAGTTCGAGCAAAATTACTTGTTTGCCCCCCGAGGCTTAAAATGCCGAAAATACTCTTCCTCCATGGCTACGGCATCAAAACCACATGATCTGACCATAGTAATTCAACAAAAATCACACCCAAACTATGAGGTCCATCTTGATACCAGAAGCAGGATTACCTGCAAATTAAAGACACATCCATGATTCTGACTTGAGTACCAAGGACTACTTGCAAAGAGACACATCCATGATTTAATCCCAGCCAAAACTTTGAGATTATCTGAAGCTGCATCCTTGATTCCAAATTTAATCTTGGAAGACCCAATACAACCACCCCATGCATTATTCCTACTTTCCAGCTTTTCTCACTTCTAAACTGCATCTTTGACACATCTCTTGACAACAATCAAGCATGAATCTGAGTTGCATGGAATCAGAAGACCACAGAATGTGTTCTTGGTTGAGACCAATATCGGCTGCATACACTTAAGATGAACTACTGACAACATCTGCAATATAGGACCACAAGATACAAACCTGAAGAAGAACAAAACTATGGCAGACACGGTTCAAACACAGAACCAAAATTGAGAAAGGTTAAATTAACACAAAACTCAGAGATAAAAACAATCTAAAGGCTTGGAGACTCCAACAAATATTAAACACTACTGGAACCCATAAACTAATGATTCAGGGGTTGCTATGCTTACAATTGATTATTACTATTTTTATGGTGTGTGTTAACTTATTTTCTTTTCATCCCATTAAATGGGTATTCTAAATTCTGAACCTTACAGTCTCAAGACTAATTTAGGTTATTTCAATTTCATGAACAGGTTATTCATGTCCTCATCAAAAGAAGAAGAGTAATTGATTGTAAAAAAATGCATATCATGAGGAAATCACATCCATATATAACTGCATCTATTATTTTGATTGCTTGAATTTTGTTTGGATTGTATAAACATAAATTATACCTAGCGATGTGCGTTGCACGTATTTTTTTTTTTGCTAAGCAAAGAATTTATTAATCTTTGAAAACGAATAACAAAGATTAAAGGGACCCGAGACTGAAAACGCCAAAGGCCCAAAGGGGAAAAAACAAGAAGGGTGGTAAGATACCAATCAATGCTTGAACCAAAAACTAGAAAAAAAAAAAAAAAAAAAACTCCTAAGACACCCCAAAAACTACAACAAGAAAAAAGATACATCGAAAGAGCTCCAACTCCCGAACCAACCAAAAAAAAAACAAGCACACCCATAAGCTCTGAAAACAACCAGAGAAGCCGAAAACCCCTAATCGATGAAAATTCCCACACCCAAAAAATGGGGACAGCACCAGAAAACTCCCACAACAAACAAGCAGTAAATTAGAACTTCATAGAAATGGAGGTATCTCCCTCCAAAATATCAAGAGCTTTAATTTCCACATTAATTTCCTGTTCTGAAATTTTGACTCCCTTCAATTCTAAAAGCTTCTTAATATTAAAGCTCTCCCTTCCACGAAATTTTACACCAAAGCGAACACTCATCTTCATGTTCTCCCAAGTTTCCTTGACTAAATTCGAGTTCCTCTTATGAATGACACTACTAACCTCCTCTTGAAGCGAATGAGTGGAACCATCGATACTCCCATCGACACTACCATCAACACTTCCTTTCTTCGAACCCATCCTTGAATCGATCATTAAATTGTCCCGGCTATCCGTCCTTGAACACCTTGCTGTTTTCAATAGATTTTTGCTCCATGCAGTTTGCCCACGATTAGATTTCTTGGTCTTGTGAGACTTCTTATGGCGTATGTGCTCCACATATTGAAAAAGAGGTTCGTTCGAAATAAGATCCCTATCTTCATAATCAGAACCTTCTAAAGCCACCTTAGCAATTGGAAACGAGCTAGTCATCCGAATTGACATCTAAAAACTTCCCTTGACTTCTCGTCTTCTCTACAGGCTCAATATCAAAAGCCTCATGGAAAAGAGATTGAAGGCCCATAGAGTCTTCCACTAACGATTCCAAACCTTGAGAAGACCTTAAACTATTGTCATTAGGATCCACTTTAGATCCCAAATCTAACGACAGGACCACCTTAGGAACTTGTGAAAGCTTGTCATCATGAACACTCAACGAATAGAACTCCGGAAGAAAATAACTCAACTCCACCTTCCTGAAAGAAACTCTCCTCCTCTATTCTTACTAAGTATTTCGTTCCATCTTCAACTAGTTCAATATTCTCTTCAATCCTTTGGAAATGCTCAGTTGCAATCAATATTCTACCCTTTTCGTATGAGCCTCTTTTAAGAGTGTTCTCGTCCACTTCAATAAAGTCACCCCAAATACTACCAATATCTTTGAAAGTTTGCGACGACCACACACTCAGGGGCATCTCAAAGCATGAGATCCACACAAACCTCTCCTCTTTGGCTAGCTCGCCATTCCACAAATGAAAATCAACAAACCAGTTCTTCACCCAATGCTCTTTTAAAATCTTGTCTCTGATTCTTTCATTGGCAAAAGTAATAATCACATACCTTCCTCCAATCGCTTTGTTAGTATTAGATCTGCAAAAAGGTTTAAGAAAGAAAACAAAATCTAAATTTTTATTTGTAAACAGTTAGGGCGCTGGGTATGGGATGAGTTGTGCACATAGTAGTGTTAGCATCTATTGATAGCAAAACAAGTTTTACAGCTTTTTAACCATTTCATAATAGGAGTTTTAACCACCGTATCATGTCTTTTTTAATTTATATAAAATATGTCATTTTTTTAACGGCATAAAATAAGTTAATTTGTTTTTTTTTTTTTTTTTTACCTTGAGTAGGATACAAGTACGTAAAAAAAAATTTTTTTCGGGAAAAGGATTCTAAAATATAGATTGGTTGGCTCTGTGCAAAGAACAAGTTTAATGCTAATCTTACATACTATTGCAAAGTGACTTTTTGTGAAAAGGAATGTGGATGCAATGCATGGCGCTACTATTTTACACTTTTCTAATATTTTTTAGATCTGAAAATAATATCCTATGATACAATTTTTTTTGGAAGGAAATATTTATATTTTTCAAGTTATTGTAATTTGATTTTTTGAAATAATTTTTCTAACAATTGATTTTCACAATGGACTACTTATTTTAAAGGAATGATTTGACGATAAAGGTCCTACCATCCGTGATATGCATGATCTTTTGTCTAATGGAACCCTTCCTCCTTTTCAAATTGTGATTGATCAATTTTTCTTAAACAAAACAACAAAGGAAATTCATATTTGCCTTCAATTACCGATAGATATTTTTATTTCCTCAAAATTTGAAAGCTCATATTTTTGGTATCTTAATCAGGAAAATGGTTATTCCTCTAGATTAATTTCTCATATGATTATACTTTCTTGTCTCAATTTTTCTTTTAAGATTTCTCCCATGCACTCATAATTTTTATTTTTTTTTTTTTTTTGTCTTTTAGACGTTTGACAAATGTTAAATATTGTGCAGGAAGTGATCAAATGGTAGAAGAAAAGAAGGTGACGGAGCAAAGAGGTGATTTTTGCTAACTCAAGCTTATGTTAATTAAACATTTACAGTTAGTAATTTTTATTCCTTAGGTGTTTTACAAAATTATAGGACAACATACATTAGGATTTTGCATTTTCTCTCTTCTTCTTTTTTCTTTACATGAGTTGGATTTCAAAATCTGGAATTCAAATCTATGTATTTTTCCCATTATTTACAATTTCTAATCAGAAGAATGAGGGGTGTGAAGGATTATAGAACTTCAAATCATAAAAGTGAGGAATACACATTTAGATTTGCCGACAACAACTTGTCATCGTACAATGAAGAACCTGAGAATCCAATAAGTCTCTTTGTTTCCCCATTTAATTAAAACTATTTATTATATCTCTTTTCAACTAATCACACTGAGCGAAAATATGTGAAAGGTAAAGTTTTTTTTTTTTAATCGGCGTGTCAAAGGTAAAGTTGTTCTATATATCTTTCGGTTTGACCAAATCTTCGCCTACGAGTTAGACAATTAATCTCAGTGAAAAAAAAAAGGAGGGGGACAACCATCAAAAAAAAAAAAAACTTTACTGTGATTCAAAAGAGGTATGTTGGGTACCTTTGAACTAATTTGGGGGTTACTAATTATAGAGTTACAATAGATTATTCCTTTTTTTTATGGTTTGTCTATCACACAACTTTTAAGTAATTTTCTCTTAATTCCATTCGTGGGTATTCTAAATTCTACCTTACAGTCTCAAGTCTTTTAAATATTTTCATAATTTAGGTTATTTTAATTTCATTAACAGGTTATTCGTCTTCTCATCAATAGCAAAAGACTAATTGATTATAAAAAATGCATATGATGAGGAAATCACATCCACCTAACTTTTGAAAGCTTCTATTTTGTTTGCATCGTATAATCATAAATTATCCATAGCATCGTGTGTAGTTTCTGTTTTTATTAGCAATAGATCTCCAAAAAGGTTGAGAAAAAAAAACAAAATCTGAGTTTTCATAGGTAAATATAGTTAGGGCCATGGATATAAATGAGTATATATTTTTTTTTTGAACAGCAAAAAGAAATTTTATTAATCTTCGAAAGAACACAAAGATTAAAAGGACACAAAGCAAGATGGCAACACGATTGCAAGCTTAAATGAGTTGTGTACATAGTAGTGTTAGCATCTATGGATAGCAAAACAAGTTTTAATTGTGAGCTTTTTAACCATTTCATATTGGGAGTTTTAACAACCGTACCATGTCATCTATTTTTAATCAAAATATGTTTTTTTTTTCAACAGCAGAAAATATGTCATTGTGCTGATTTTTTTTTTTATAATTTGAGTAGGATTCAAGATAGTAAACAAAAAAATTTTCAATAAAAAGATTCTAAAATATTTATCGGTTTGCTCTTCAATGCTATAGTCTTATATGTTATTGCAGAGTGACTTTGTGCGAGAAGAACTGTAGATGCGACACATAATGCTACTATTTTAGGCTTTTTATTTCTTTATAAATTTGAGAATAATATCCTCGTGGTATCATTCTTTTAATTGAAAGGAAATATTTTTGAAGTGATTATAATTTGATTCTTCGAAAGATTTTTCTTGCGATTGATTTTTACAGTGGATTACTTATATTACAGTGGTCCTACAATTTGTTTAATTTTTTTGAACGGCCAAAAATGATTTAATTAATCTTTGGAAACGAATTACAAAGATCAAAGGGATCCAAGGGAAAAAGCATCACAACCCAAAAGAGACATCCCAACAATGTTGACACCTCTCTCCACGAAAATCATATGCCACCAAAGACCCGAGGGAAATAACAAAAGGTTAACGAGAGGTCAATCAAAAATTCATAGAGCAATGCCAAAAGGGGATACAAATACAATTTGGAAATATAGCACAAGATCGAAAATATCTCCAACAGGTAAGACTTCACAGCATCTGGATAAAAGCACTGAGAATACTTCAAAATCTAAGCTATGGTAGCAGCACCTTTAGACAACATGAAAGCATCCAAATTTGGAACCCACTGGTCTCCTTGGACTTAGACGAGTAAGATCACGAGAGGATCAACTCCAATATAGTATCAGTTAGAAATGAAAACACCCCAAGGCCAAGGTAAGAATAAAGAGCAGTAGCACCGACATAGCGAGCATTAGAAGTGAAATACCATGCCATGATAAGAATAAAAGGCAGCAGATCTCAGCAGATTCATATGGTAAAGCATAGCAGTATAATAGCTGTAGCCTCAAATCTTGTACTCTAAAGACAGCAGAGAAGGAGGATAGCTTCATAGGAGAAGTAGATATGCCAATTTTGAAATCAGCACATGTGATAGCATAGCAGTACGTTCATCACGCAAATGAGAAGTGCTGAAATTCTCCAAAACATAGCAAGATGGCATAATAGGACACCAAAGCTCTACGACAGACAAGACACAAGACCTTGAAAAAAAAAACAAGAAAGATCCAGGACACCAATACAAAAAAAAACACAAGCCAACAAGGATAACACCCAAACACAAGACCATGGGGAAGACCAGGAAGAACCAAGAAAAGAACAAAAGACACCGATAAAGCAGACCCCCTCCTCCCAAACCAACAAGATTCAGAAAGCCAAAACAGGAACAAAGAAGACCCACCCCACAACAACCCAAACACTGCTGACCCACCAAAAAAGACCACCACCCAACAGAAAAGAAAGAAAGGAAAAAAGAATCAAGGGAAACAGACTCAAGACCAATAAATTTATGACCACCAAAGCCCAAAGAATATAGAATTATAATGCTTTAGAATGCTTTTTAGCCTGTACATGTAATCATTTACAGAGTAAATAGCAAGCTCCGACTTTGTTCTCACCCAAATAGCAACTCTGAGCTTAATAAGCTCAACTAATTCCACCCTATCAAAAGATTTGCCTTAAAAATCTATTTCATTTTTCTGTTGAGTGGTGGAGTATAGATCACACACTTTTCATGTATGAAACTCACTAAGAGATTTGAACAAACACTCACAATTTTATTGATGTTCTCTTACTCCACACTTGATGAAAAACTTAATAGATTACACACCTATTTATAGGTATTACAAGAGGAAAAAAAAATACATGATAAACTCATATTTGATGCAAATCACAAAACGAATCACGGAAGCACAAAAAGTCTTCGCCTGATATTTCAATAGTAACCCACGTTTTTTGTTTGGGCTGCTGAGAACCCACTTGGTTCTCTCAAGTTTATCTTTTTTCTTCATCCCCCCTTAAACTTGAGTTAGGGGAGTTTCTTCATTCCAAGCAATGTCTTCATTTTGATGAAGGCTTCATGCTTGAGGGGTTTCGTGAAAATATCAGCAGCCTGATCATGTCCTGCAAGAAACTAGCTCCACTTCTTTTGCTTTCACATGCTCTCTGATGAAATGGTAGCGTGTGTCGATATGCTTGCTTCTTTCATGATGCACTGGATTCTTTGCTAGGGCGATGCGGAGCGGTTGTCGACATAGATCTCCTTGGAATTTTCTTGAGAAATTCCTAAGTGATTCAGCATATTCCGGACCCATATAGCATGACAAACAGCTGAGCTGGCAGCTACATACTCAGCTTCACAAGACGATAGTGTCACTATCGCTTGTTTCTTTGACGACCATGTAAAGGCTGTATCTTCAAGAAAGAAAGTAAATCCGGTAGTACTCTTTCTTTCATCCAAGTCTCTTCCCCAATCACTATCTGAATAGCCGCAAAGTTTGAAGTTTTCAGTACTCGTATAAAACAGTCCATCATTGACTGTACCCTTGACATAGCGCAAAATCCGTTTGGCTGCATTCAGATGGGATTGGTCAGGTATCTCCCTGTATCGGCTGATAAGACCAACACCATATAGTATGTCTGGTCTTGTGCACGTCAGGTAGTAAAGGCTTCCTACTAAACTCTTGAAATATGTCGGATCAACATTTCCAACCTCGCTCTTTCTGAGTTCCACTCCACTTTCAACTGGAGTAGTTACTGGATTACTTTTCTCCATGCCAAAACGCTTGAGGATGCTTTTGGCGTATCCAGCTTGAGAGATAAAAATGCCGTCATCTCCCTGCATCACTTCGATTCCAAGAAAGTGTGCCATTAGTCCGATATCTGTCATCTCGAACTCTCGAACCATAATCTGTTTGAAAGAATCAAACATAACTGGATTGTTGCCTGTGAAAATCAAGTCGTCAACATACAGGCATACAAACAACTAGCTTCCATCGGCTTCCTTCTTCATATAGAGTGCCTGCTCGTAAGGACACTTCTCGAATCCATTCTTCTGGAAGTATGCATCGATCCTTGTATTCCATGCACGTGGCGCTTGTTTCAATCCATGCAGCGCCTTCTTCAACTTGTACACTTTGTCATAATGTCCTTCCTTCACATATCCAGGTGGTTGGTCGACATAGATTTCCTCCTCCAGAAATCCATTTAGAAACACAGTCTTGACATCTAATTGATAGATCTTCTATCTGTGCTGAGCAGCTAATGAGATCATCATCCTGATCGTTTCCATCCTGGCAACAGGGGCAAAGACTTTGCCATAGTCTATGCCTTCCCTCTGTTTGTAGCCTTTAGCTACGAGTCTGGCCTTGTATCTCTGAACTTCTCCTTTAGCATTCTTCTTTGCCTTGTAGACCCATTTTACTCCAATGGTCTTAGAGCCTTCTGGAAGATTGGTCAGCTCCCAGGTTTTGTTCTTCTCTATGGATTGAATCTCTTCCTTCACATATCCAGGTGATTGGTCAGCTCCCAGGTTTTGTCTTCTTGGTTAGCCTCATTGAAGCTAACTGGATCACAAGTCATTTGCAGACAGAACATGGTGAGTCTGCATCTAACGGGTCTGTGTTACGATATAGATCATCCAGGCTTCGTGTTCCACTAGGCCTCATGTCGGAAAGCTCTTCTGTAGCTGGTGAGGATGGTTCACCTCTTTGTGGTGAGGGGAAACCACGAGACGGTGATGGCTGCTCTTCTGATCTCCTATGTACCTCCCTGGTCTGTACCTGTTCTTCATCTTCAAAAGTCAGCTCCATATTCCTGGTAGCTTCTGTCTGATCCCAACTCCAGGATTCATTTTCCTTGAAACTGACATCTCTACTGTATATCACCTTCTGAGTGACGGGATTATATAGTTTGTATCCCATCGTCCAGTCTCCTTACCCAATAAGGATACACTTCACTCCTTTGTCTTCAAGTTTGGTTCTGTTTGCCTCTGGAACTTTTGCGTAGGCAATACAACCAAACACTCTGAGATGGGCCACACCAGGCTTGTAAGTGGTCCATGCTTCTTGTGGTGTCTTTGACTTCAGACTCCTCGTTGGACATCTGTTGAGTAGATAGACTGCACATTGAACTGCTTCAACCCAAAATCTCTTGGGCAGATCTTTATCCTTCAGCATGCTTCTTGCCATGTTGAGGATGGTGCGATTCTTCCTTTCAGATACTGTAACGCCTTACGTAGACCACTGGCCCAGTACCCCGATTTGATCCACTAGCCACACCACATGGCCCAAAATGCTTAAGCTCAAGGTACTAGTAGTAGCCCACGTGGTTTGTTATATACCCAAGACCACTCATGTAAACAACCAATGTGGGACTAAACACCATCTACTCCCAAACCTGGGGTATTACAGATACGTACACCCTTTAGTTGAGGAGTATAGGCTGGTGTACATTGGTGTTTGATTCCTTGCTGTCTAAGGAATCCATTGAACTGATCTCCAGTGTATTCTCCACCTTGGTCTGACCGCAACATTTTGATGTAGTAGCCGCTTTCTTTCTCCACAAGAGCTTTGAAGTCTATGAACTTCTCGAATACTTCTGACTTCCTTTTTGAGAAAGTATACCCACGTCTTCCTGCTATAGTCATCGGTGAACGTGAGGAAGTATCTGTTCTGTCCGTTTGGGATTGCCTTCAATGGACCACACACATCTGTGTGAACTAGCTCGAGCGGCATGCTTGCTCTCCAATCAACTTGCTTTCCAAAATTGTTGTGGTGTTGTTTACCAAGAACACAATTTTCGCATACCTCATTTGGATGTTGGATATGAGGTACGCCTTTGACCATCTTCTTATTTGCCAACATCTTCAAGCTTTCAAAGTTGAGATGTCCATATCTGAGATGCCATATCCAGTCTTTGTTGTTGATAATGGCATTGAGACATTTTGGCGTATCATGAAGAACAGTTAGCGGAAACATCCTGTTCTTCGCCATCTTTACTCGAGTAACCAGCTTCCCTCGAGCATCTGTGATCGTCAGCTGCATATCCTTCAGGCTAATTTGATAGCCTTTGTCCAGGAGTTGTCCAAGACTAAGAATGTTAGTCTTCATGTCTGGAACATAATAGACGTTGGAGAGGTCGCCAAAAGAGATATCTCTCTGAACCTTTTCATCAAGTTCAGTAAATAACTGCCTTGAGCCAGTCATATGATTACTGGCTCCGGAATCAAGAAACCATGTACCTTGATCCTGTTCGCTGGAACTGTGCGCCATGAGACTCATTGAATCTCCTCCTGTTGGCTCCTTGTCTGCATAGTTGGCAGTTTTGCCAACCTGATTAGATGCTGGCCTTCCTCTACATTCTTTCATGTAGTGACCATACTTCTGGCAGTTGTAACATTGAACGTTGCTTTTGTCAATGTTCGGTCGGTTGTTGTATCCACCTCTTGTTGCTTGTCCTCCGCCTCTACTGCTTTGCGGTCCACGACCGCCTCCTTTTGAAGCATGGTTTTGATTTCCTCCTTTGGAAAATCCTTTGCCTCTTTTACCTCTAAAATTTGAACTTTCAGAGCCTCTTCCATGAGAACCATAGCCTCGTCCTCTCTGGGATGTCCCTCCTTGCTCGTGCCTATCTTCATTGAGGGACAGCTTCGTCTGTAGAGCCTGCTCCATGGCTCTGTCATCATCTCTGTGCAACTTCTGTTCGTGGGCTTGCAGCAAGCCCTCAAGTTCTTCGATAGACATGGTTGTTACGTCTTTAAGTTCTTCCAGCGTAACAACAATGAAATTGAATCTTGGATCCAACGATCGGAGAATCTTTTCGATAACTCTCGTATCTGTGAGAGCTTCTCCGTTTCTTCTCATCTGGTTTGCAACCGTCATGATTCGACCATAATACTCAGAAACAAATTCTGAGGGTTTCATCTGTAAAGACTCGAATTCGCCTCGTAGAGATTGAAGGAGAATCCTCTTTACTTTGTCGGCACCTTTGTATGTTTTCTGCACCGTCTCCCAAATTTCTTTGGAAGATGTAGCGGAAGCGATGATCTCGAACGTCATCTCATCAAGTCCTTGGTAAATGATGGACCTGGCTTTGCAATCCTTCTTTCGCTCCGCACGGAGCGTTGTTTTCTGTTCCTCCTTCAAAGCTGCTTCTGCTTCTTTTGAGACAGGTTCCTCATACCCATTTTTCGACCATCTCCATGACTTCTTGAGCACCCAATAGTGCTCTCATTTGGATGGACCAATTATCATAATTGTCCGTGGTGAGCTTTCGAATAATTGCTGGTGCAACTCCGTTGGCCATCGAGTCTTTTTTTTCCGGAAGTGGGTTGAGAAAAAAATGAATTTTATAACCTTGGTGGACCACAAGCTTCCACGTGCAATTGTGTGTTGTCTGGTGTGGAAGCCAAGAAATCCAAATGGAGTTAATGCCAAATTGGATCTACAACTACCTTCTTTTGAATTGATGATATTGATCAGACAACCAATTTATCACACCTTGAATTGATCGCCACTTTTATCACCTTGAATCTGAAGGTGAGTTTGATTTCACAAAAAAACAAATCATTTTGCTTTTGGTTCTTCTCGGCCTAGCAGTCAAGATTCTTCACTGCCGCGAACACGGCGTCCACAAATCGAACAGCTCTTGAGGTGGCAACGTCGGAATCCGTCACCGGATTGTCGTTTCCGGCTGAGACAATTTTTCAATCGACACTCAAAAATTTTATTTTGAGGGAGCTAATTTCTGGATGAAAAATTGCAGACGACGAAACCCGAAAGGTATGCCTCTTTTTTCTAAGAGAATTTTTTGGAATGAGCCTGAGCTCTGATACCAATTTGTTGAGTGGAGGAGTATCGATCACACACTTTTCATGTATGAAACTCACTAAGAGATTTGAACAAACACTCACAATTTTATTGATGTTCTCTTACTCCACACTTGATGAAAAACTTAACAGATTACACGCCTATTTATATATAGGTATTACAAGAGGAAAAAACAAATACATGATAAACTCATATTTAATGCAAATCACAAAACGAATCACGGAAGCACAAAAAGTCTTCGCCTGATATTCAATAGTAACCCATGTTTTTTGTTTGGGTTGCTGAGAACCCACTTGGTCCTCTCAAGTTTATCTTTTTTCTTCATTCTCACCTTCCACATAGACCATAGAGTAGCAAAAGGTATACAACTCCAAGTCAGATTAATTCTAGGTTTGTGCTTTGAGTCTAGCCACCAATAAAGTAAGTTCTCCACTGAATTAACAAGGGGTTACCCATTCAATTCCCCACCATACCAAAATTTCAGCCCATAAGTTCCACACAATAGGGCATAAAAGAAGGGAATGGTCAAGAGTTTCAATGACTTCCCCACAAAACTTACATTAAGCTTGATTTTGTTGATGGATGACCCCAATTCTTAAACAAAAAGTCAACTATTTTCAATTTACCCAATTTTACCATATACACAAAACATTGGACTCTATATGGTGCTACATTTTTCCATATCCACTGAAAAGTTTTTCTATCTCTCAATTCTACACGAGATGTAGGAACAAGTGAAACATTATACATGGATGACACTGAATAAATTTTGGAGTTGCATGAATTCCAAATCAAGTTACCAGGCGTAGATTGAATAACAATATGCAAGCCCTCTAACAATGCAATCATACCTTCCAAAGCTTCCACTTCCCTACTGAAAAGATTCCTTCTGAATTGGAAATTCCAACTGAATTGCTCCTCCTTCCTTTGAAATACCTCAGCCAATGTTTCCTTTTTGTGTACTATGGTTCATAATAGATTAGGGAAAAGGTGCTCAAGGTCTTTCCATCCACCAATTGATTAGTCCAGAAAGTTATGTTTTTGCAATCCCCAATTGAGATCTTGATGTTTTTAGAAAATATTTAGAGAAAAGATGAGGCTTGACATCCTGAATCTGCATGACATCTTTCCAAATTACAAAGACTTTTTTGTTGATTCTCATATTTGGGAACCAAGAATTGGTGTCCATGTCATATTTTGCACAAACTACTTTTCTCCACCCAGACTTCCACCTCCATTTTAACAACAAGGCTTCATTCATTTCTCTTATCTCTCTCACAACTAGGGCTCCAGCTTCCTTCCTTTGTTTTATTTTTTCCTAGCTAACCATATGAATTTTCCTTTTGAGGTCACAACTTCCCCATAGGAATTTAGCTTGTATCCCTTCAATGGTCTTTGCCATCCCCTCAGGCATTTTGTACAAGGATAAGTAGAAGATTGACAAGCTAGTGCGCACAAATTTTACAAGGGTCAGTCTGCCTCCAAAAGACAACACTCTTTTCTTCCATGATGATAACCTTGATTTGAACTTCTCAATTATAGGCTTCCATGTAGATTTAAGTCTTGGGCTAGCACCAAGTGGCATACCTAAGTACTAGACAGGTAGAGAATGAGTTTTACAGCCAAGAATTTTTGCATATTCCTCAACATGAAGTTGATCCAAGCTAACCCTACAAACCACGCTTTTTTGATAATTTATACTGAGCCTGGACATGATTTCAAATCCTATTAATAGATCTTTAATATTCATGATTTCAGTCAAATCATCTCCACAGAATAAAGGTCGTCATCAACAAATTGGAGGTGGGTCAATAATGGTCGATCAGAGCCAACTTTCAACCCTTATCTTGCCAAATCTAACAACCTCTTTAAAAAGGCAGTTTAGACTCCATGCATCATCTTTTGCTTAATGGAACCCTTCCTCCTTTCTATGTTGTGATTGATGAATTTTTCTTAAAAAGAACAAAAAAGGAAATATCAGATTTGCATTTTCAGCATTTTCCATCAACGATAGATATTTTTGTTTCCTCAAAGTGTGAAAGCTCACATAGTTTGTATCTCATATATATTCAAGAAAAATGGTTATTCTTCTAGATTTCTCATATTGACACTACTTTCTTGCCTCAAATCTATTTTTTGCAGATTTCTCTCACGCACTCATAACCTTTTTTTGTTTTATTGTTTAGAAGCCTGACAAATGTTAAATATTATGCAGGAAGTGAACAAATGGTAGTAGAAAAGGAGGTGATGGGGAGAAGAGGTGATTTTTTCTAATCACGCTTATGTAAATTAAACATTTACACTTAATCTTTTGAATTTAAATCTAGGTCCTACAATTTGTTATATGCATCTTTTCTTAATGGAACCCCTTCTCCTTCCCATGTTGTAATTGATGAATTTTTCTTGAAAAGAAAAAAGAAATCTTATCTTTGCATTTTAAATTAGCGATACATATTTTTGTTTCCTCAAAATTTGAAAGCTCGCATAGTTTGTATCTTATATATAATCAAGAAAAATGGTCATTCTTTTAGATTTCTCATATTCACTCTACTTTCTTGCCTCAATTTATTTTATTTTTTTGAGATTTCTCGCACGCACTCATAATTTATTTTTTTTTTGTCGTTTAGAAGCCTGACAAATGTTAGATATTGTGTAGGAAGTGAGCAAATGGTAGAAGAAGAGGTGGTGACAGAGCGAAAAGGTGATTTTTGCTCAATCGCACTTATGTTAATTAAACATTAACGTTAATTTTGATTTCCCTTAGGTGTTCATTTATAGAACAACATACATTCGGATTTTGCATATTTCTTTATTCTTATTTGTTTTTCTTCTGGTGATTTTGATTTCAAAATCTTGAATTTAAATCTACGTATTTTTCCCATTATTTATCAATTTTGGACAAGAAGAATGAGGGGCGTGAAGAGATATAGAACTTCAAATCACAAAAGTGAGGAATACACATTAATTATTTAATTTGCCAACAATAACTTAGCCATCGTACCAACGAAAAATGTGAAAACAAAAAGGAAAAATATGTACTTGCCCCTTAAACTTCCCCAAAATTTTCATTTCCCCCTTCAACTATCAATTGAACACCCTTGCCTCTTCAACTATTAAAACATTGCTTACTAAGGATAAAATTGATTTTCCATCCAAATTCCTAACAACAAAGTTAAAACTCACCATTACTCTTTTTTTAAGCGCCAAAAGAAGAGGGTTAAAGGGACATTTACTCTCAAACCCTAAATCACAAAATGATTTGGGGATTTTAATCGCATTCTAACCGTAACAATCATTTACCATGTGGTTGAGACGAGGACTGGGCATGGAGATGATCCATCCCACATTAGCATGTGATTGTTGTTTTCATTACTAGTGGTGGTGGTGGTGGACTATAATTCACCTAAATAAATGGCTTCTTCAGCCGATTAAAACAGACTCATGTGGGTGAACGTAGTCATAACCATGTATTTGAGTTGGGTTAGGATACTTATTACTCCCTCCGTCCCAATTTAAATGTATTTTACGAGAAATCAAGCTTTTTAAGAAGTTAAATTTTGTGATCTAAACTGGCAATATCTTTCAACATATAATTTTTTTAGGGATAAAATTGAAAGTTTGGTATGTTTTGATGGTTATTTATAGAAAGTGGACATTTATTTTGTGACATCCCAAAATAAAAAGGTGGACATTTAAAATGGGATAGAGGGAGTACCAAGTATTCGATAGGTATGGCCTTCTCCATCACACGGATTGATTTGGAGCGCTGGGTGTGGCCCAATTAATTGGATCTCTCCCTTATGATGATCCTATGCTTCTTTCTTTGTTTGTTTTGAATCTGATGAATCCAAACTTGGAGTTGAATCCATGGTCGAAAGCACTACATACCTTCCTCCATTTGCCGGTCAGGATCCACTCACCTTCCTCTTTTTCTCCCTCGATCTCTTTCTCTCATCATCTCTTCTATTAAACCTTCGACTTAGGTCTCATTCTAAACTTAAGTGAAAAGACAAACTAACCTTTGGTGCTAATTTTACCGTTAGGAATTTGGATGGAAAATCAATTTTATCCATACTAAGTAATGTTTTGATAGTTGAAGGGCAAGCGTGTTCAATTGATAGTTGAAGGGGAAACAAAAATTCTTAGGATAGTTTAAGGGGCAAGTACATATTTTACCCGAAAACAGAAGAAGACTCTTTTTTCCCATATTACTTGAAACCATTTATTATATCTCTTTTCAACTAATCACACTAAGTGAAAATTGAAAGGTAATGTTGCTCTATATTTCGCTTTGAGCAAATCTTCACCTGCGAATAGACAATTAATCTGAGTAAAAAGAAAAAAGAAAAAAAGAGGGACAACTAACAAATAGAATCTTTAGTATTCTTCGAAATGAGGTATATTGCGCACCATTTAAATAATTCGTGGGTTGCTATGCTTCCTGTCAATTATTCCTTTGTTTATGGTGTGTCTATGACAAATCTGTTAACTTATTTTGTTTTAATTCTCTACCGTATAGTCTCAAGTTTGTCAGATATTTTTCATAATTTAGGTTATGTTAATATCATGAACAGGTTATTCATGTTCTCATCAATAGAATAGGAGTAATTGATAAAATGCATATCATGAGGAAATCGCATCCATTACTGCATCAATACTTTTGATAGGTTGAATTTTTATTTTTTTTTGCATTTTGTTAACATAAATTATCCTGAGTGTCTTGCTTAGCATGGATTTTTGTAAGTATTAGATATGAAAAAAGGTTGAAGAAAGAAAAAAAAATTCTGAATTTTCATAGGTAAATACAGTTAGGGCCATGGGTACAAAGAGTTATGTACATAGTAATGTAGCAAGGCATCTATGTCTTTCAAAACATATTTTAATGGTGAGCTTTTTAACCATTAATTTCATATTGGAAGTTTTAACAACCGTACCATGTAATTTTAATTGAAATAAAGTATATCAATTTTTTTGAACGGCATAAAATGTAACGACCCGGATTTTTAGCCCTATTTTTTTTAATATAAAATAGTCTTATTAACAAAATTTTTGTAATTGTTAAATTTATTTTTTGGTCCTAATCTCATTACACTATCCGGTTACCCAAACCAAAAATCCTAAACTACATTACATCCCAACTAAACCCATCAACCCCAATGTCTATCAAATGTCTTTCCATGCCTAGCCATATTTGGCATTTGATTCAAAATCATCCAATCACTCTCCAAATGCCTACCTCTAACCACTAAACATATCCCTAACTCACACACTCTATTAACCACTAGATTTTGGCCTAACCAATAAATCTCATTCCCATTTCCATTTTTCAGAAAATAGGAAGCCATTCATTTTCGGGTAGCCCATGTACCCTTCATAAAACTCCATTTTTCTCCAACTTGGAGTGGTTTTTAGGCTTAGGTTTCTTCATGAAAGTTTTAGATCACTTCGAGAGCTAAGTTTTAGACACAAGAATCGTCCAAAATGGTTGAAGTTTGACTGCTCTATTGCTGTCCGAAGTTCAGTCCATTCGACGCGACCGAGGCCCATCCAAATCACTCCGGTTTAGCTTGATCTTCGGAAGAGAGGTAGGTTACATCCTACTGAACTCATTGGTATATAATAAGTCGATTTTCATTGAGTAGAAACAAAACCCGAGCATTTCGTTAGGTGCATGACAGTGTAAATTCGTTTTTGATCTTCTGTGCTGCTGGGTCCCATCCGAAACAACCCGAACCTAACTTTTTCCGTGATAGAGTTGTAGTTCATTTCATAACGAACGTTTTGATATATAATACGTTGATTTTCGTTGAGTAGAAACAAAACCCGAGCGTTTCGATCGTCTAGGAGCAGTGTATATGCGGTTTCTGACATTCTGTGCTGCTGGGTCCCATCCAAAACAACCCGAACCTAACTTTTTCCATGATAGAAATGTAGTTTATTTTATAACGAACGTTTCGATATATAATACGTTGATTTTCGATGAGTAGAAACAAAACCCAAGCGTTTCGATCGTTGAGGAGCAGTGTATATGCGGCTTGGACCTTCTGATCTATTGGGTCCCATCCAAAACAATCTGAACCCAAATTTTTCCATGATAGAAATGTATTTCATTTCATAACGAACGTTTTGATATATAATATGTTGATTTTCGTTAAGTACAAACAAAACCCAAGCGTTTCGATCGTCTAGGAGCAGTGTATATGCGTTTTTCATTTTCCGAGCTACTGGGTCACATCCAAACCGGTTCAAATCCAACTTTTTCTGTGATAGAAGTGTAGTTCATGTCCTAATGAATATTTTGATATATTACTTGTAAATTTTCATTGTGTATAGACAAAACCCGGACGTTTCGATCAGTGGAGCGAATGGTTATCAACCCACTCGGTAGAGCACTAGGTAATCAAGTGAATAGTTTGGACAACTTTCAAAAAAGTTAACCAGACAAATAGGGTCACTCTGGTCAACTACCCCAGGCCAAATTACAGTAGGCCCGAATCTTGATAATTTATAGTTTGATCCCTAAATTTTAGATTTTTAACATTTTAAATCTTAGATTTTGGTTACTTGTATTTTAACCTTCTATTGTGAAATTTTGTATCACGTTAGAATAAATATGATTTAAATTGATAACCAAGTACATGACCAGACTAGGAAATGTGCCCGTGATTATCTCTTGATCATTGTTGCAACCGTACTTGTTTATTTATTAGACATGTTGATATTGCAAGTTGTGTTCATTATTTTTATCATTATTATGTGATTTGCGTGACTTAGCTGTAGTATTGTAAATTATTGTGCAAGTAATGTAAATGGGGTAGTAGAACACTGGGTGGTTGTGGTTTTCGAGAAACTTTGTGCGTGTTTTTAAATAAGAAAAATGGGAAATGGAAATGTGTGGAAATATTGTTGAGCTGACGAGCTGTGGTTCCGGGGGTGACCGGAGTGGGCCCCGGACGGATGAACATTTTGAATACGAAACCCTAGATAGGACATGGTGGTGATTGACTCTCAAGAATGGTCGGGCTATAAGGGTGGCACTGTGCTTGCGTCGCAGCCCGGGGATGAGTTGTAGGGCCGCACTCCCGGTGAATCTTGTTTATCGTGCCTTGGGGTCATGGAAGTGGTACTCGGGTATATAACCCAGGTTCTCTGTCCGGATCTTCGCAAGGGGGAGTCGAATCACACCAGTTGGCCTATGCTAGAGGTTGGAGGGTAGGATGGATCTCGTGGTTGAGAATCCTAGATGACACGTAGGTAAATGGTTAGTAATTAATCAGTGATGCTATTTGTATATCTCCTGTTATTTATTTATTATGCATGTTTATCTGTTAGCTATGTGGGGTTAAGTAGAGTAGGATATTCCTATTGGGCTTTTTAAGCTCACGGGTACTTGTACCGCGGTGATTCATCACCAGGTAATGAAGACGGAGCTGAGGGACCGTGCAAGAAGACAAATTTCAACACTGCTGAGGAGAAGCCAACGAGCCTTGGTTTCCGTATGCTTAGTCGCTCTGAACAAAATTAGTTGACTACATTTTGAAAGCTTCAAGTCTTATTGAAAATTTTAATATTTTGACAGTTTAACTTTAATTCGAAATGGTTGTAAAACTATAGCAATTGCTTTCGGTACGTTTTTATGATGGATTATGGAATCGTTTGTGAAATTGCCTTTTAAATTTATTTTAACGTTTCCGAAAAATCGGGGCGTTACAACATGGTATCAGAGCTTTAGGTTCAAACCGTCGGCCTTGGGTAGATTGGGTAGATCACTTTCCGAGTGCGTAAACTGAATAGTAATACTATCTATTGTCTATGTTACTTTATGATATTCTACTTAAGTCTATCTTATCAGTACTTACTAAGGGTCGTTTGACTTAGATTCCGAGCGTGTACCGTGAGAAAACATAAGTTCTGCATGCTGGCTAGCAAATAATGTGATTGTACGTGGTATTTCTTGTATACATCAGTATGGATAAAATCATTATTTTGTTTACTAATTCGTGAAATTTCCATAGTTCGAAAGTTTATGTTCTGACTAAAACATAAAAGCTAGAACCCCCCCTCTTCTTTACGAAACTTCCAAATTTTAGATGGCGAACACGAGGAACGGCCACAATGGCAACAACAACGACAACAACCAAAACAATGAGAGGAACAACGGACAGGTCGGAGTACATGACCTCGCTCAGATGTTTCAAGCTTTCATAGCTGCAGCCACTAACATTCCTCGACAACCACCAACTCATACACCTCAGGGCCCTTTAACTCGTAGTCAGGCCTTGAACGAGTTCTGCAGGCGCCGACCACCAACCTTCCATGGCGAGCCTAACCCGACCGCTGCTGAAACTTGGCTTGAAGAAATCAAGAAGGTGCTCAAAACACTAGAAATCACGAGAGATGAAGACTGCATTGCATTGGCTACGTACCAGATGCAAGGAGAAGCTCAACACTGGTGGAAAATGACGGAGACACTCCGTGACGTGACGAGGATGACATTTGAAAACTTCGAGACGATCTTTCTCGACAAATATTTTCCCACTCCAATCAAGCAAGCGATGATTCAGGAGTTCATGAGCTTGAAGCAGGGCTCTATGACCGTCACTCAATACGCTGCCAAGTTCGAGGAACTATCTCGATACGCCAAAACTCTTGTGCCGACAGATGAAGCGAAAGCAAGGAAGTTTGAGTGGGGACTCGGAGAGACGCGTCGATCAGTGATGGCACTAGAATACCCCACGTATGCACAAGTGGTGAAATGCGCACTCATGATGGAACGAGAAAGCATTGACTTCAAGAACAGATCGAAGGGCAACCAGGCATCAGGAGGGCCAATTCGCAACAACAACCAGGGGTACTCCGCACCCAAGCCGTATGCTCAGAACTACAACCAGTCTCAACCACAAAACAACCAGCAGTGGAGGAACAACAACCAGGGCCAAAATCGTGGGTCGAATCAAGGACCATACCAAAACCAAGGACAGAAGCAGGCATCAGGGGGAGGATGTTACCAATGCGGTCAAGAAGGCCATATCAAACGCCTCTGCCCACAGTTGGTCGGACCTGGAAGTTCGGGATACGGACAGCAGCAACAAGGAAACAAGACAGGAATGGGAAATCAATTCCCAGGGAATACAAATCAACAGAAGCTACAATGGAACCCAGCAAAACCCGCTGTAGGAGGCAGACTGTTCGCACTCCAAGGAGAGGAGGAAGCTTATAATCCTGCGGTGATCCAAGGTAATCTCCTACTTTTTAGTACTTACGTGGAAGCGTTGGCTGATTCAAAGAACATGACACCCGTTTATATCTATTGCATATGTGCATATATTAGGACTAGAAGTTGAACGTATAAGGTCGACAATGAAGGACAACTCACCGTTAGGAGGTCAGATTTTAGTAGGCCTAATATGTAATCGTGCGAGTTAGTAGTATTAGGATTTTGTTTTACCTGCGACCTCCGCGTCATTGAGATGGCTAACTTTGAGAACGGATTGTTATCGACCCACCAAACTGTAATCGATTGTCATTGGAAGGTAGTGACGGCTTACTCTTCAAACGCGACGTGTTTCAAATTTAAGGGGGATAGACGAGACTACTCATCAACAATGACTCGACGATCAAGGAAGCACGACTAATGACGCAGTAGCTGCCAAATCTCATTTCAAATTATGAAAAGAAGAACATGAGACGAAAGAGAGTTATATTTGTCAATATTCTCTAATGATGCCTGAGCAAGAAGAACCGATCTAAAGACGACAAACAACGACAGTCAGCAACGGCTCGTAACTGGAGGAACGACCAAATTTCGAGGACGAAATTGTTTTAAGGGGGATAGATTGTAACGACCCGGATTTTTAGCCCTATTTTTTTTAATATAAAATAGTCTTATTAACAAATTTTTTGTAATTGTTAAATTTATTTTTTGGTCCTAATCTCATTACACTATCCGGTTACCCAAACCAAAAATCCTAAACTACATTACATCCCAACTAAACCCATCAACCCCAATGTCTATCAAATGTCTTTCCATGCCTAGCCATATTTGGCATTTGATTCAAAATCATCCAATCACTCTCCAAATGCCTACCTCTAACCACTAAACATATCCCTAACTCACACACTCTATTAACCACTAGATTTTGGCCTAACCAATAAATCTCATTCCCATTTCCATTTTTCAGAAAATAGGAAGCCATTCATTTTCGGGTAGCCCATGTACCCTTCATAAAACTCCATTTTTCTCCAACTTGGAGTGGTTTTTAGGCTTAGGTTTCTTCATGAAAGTTTTAGATCACTTCGAGAGCTAAGTTTTAGACACAAGAATCGTCCAAAACGGTTGAAGTTTGACTGCTCTATTGCTGTCCGAAGTTCAGTCCATTCGACGCGACCGAGGCCCATCCAAATCACTCCGGTTTAGCTTGATCTTCGGAAGAGAGGTAGGTTACGTCCTACTGAACTCATTGGTATATAATAAGTCGATTTTCATTGAGTAGAAACAAAACCCGAGCATTTCGTTAGGTGCATGACAGTGTAAATTCGTTTTTGATCTTCTGTGCTGCTGGGTCCCATCCGAAACAACCCGAACCTAACTTTTTCCGTGATAGAGTTGTAGTTCATTTCATAACGAACGTTTTGATATATAATACGTTGATTTTCGTTGAGTAGAAACAAAACCCGAGCGTTTCGATCGTCTAGGAGCAGTGTATATGCGGTTTCTGACATTCTGTGCTGCTGGGTCCCATCCAAAACAACCCGAACCTAACTTTTTCCATGATAGAAATGTAGTTTATTTTATAACGAACGTTTCGATATATAATACGTTGATTTTCGATGAGTAGAAACAAAACCCAAGCGTTTCGATCGTTGAGGAGCAGTGTATATGCGGCTTGGACCTTCTGATCTATTGGGTCCCATCCAAAACAATCTGAACCCAAATTTTTCCATGATAGAAATGTATTTCATTTCATAACGAACGTTTTGATATATAATATGTTGATTTTCGTTAAGTACAAACAAAACCCAAGCGTTTCGATCGTCTAGGAGCAGTGTATATGCGTTTTTCATTTTCCGAGCTACTGGGTCACATCCAAACCGGTTCAAATCCAACTTTTTCTGTGATAGAAGTGTAGTTCATGTCCTAATGAATATTTTGATATATTACTTGTAAATTTTCATTGTGTATAGACAAAACCCGGGACGTTTCGATCAGTGGAGCGAATGGTTATCAACCCACTCGGTAGAGCACTAGGTAATCAAGTGAATAGTTTGGACAACTTTCAAAAAAGTTAACCAGACAAATAGGGTCACTCTGGTCAACTACCCCAGGCCAAATTACAGTAGGCCCGAATCTTGATAATTTATAGTTTGATCCCTAAATTTTAGATTTTTAACATTTTAAATCTTAGATTTTGGTTACTTGTATTTTAACCTTCTATTGTGAAATTTTGTATCACGTTAGAATAAATATGATTTAAATTGATAACCAAGTACATGACCAGACTAGGAAATGTGCCCGTGATTATCTCTTGATCATTGTTGCAACCGTACTTGTTTATTTATTAGACATGTTGATATTGCAAGTTGTGTTCATTATTTTTATCATTATTATGTGATTTGCGTGACTTAGCTGTAGTATTGTAAATTATTGTGCAAGTAATGTAAATGGGGTAGTAGAACACTGGGTGGTTGTGGTTTTCGAGAAACTTTGTGCGTGTTTTTAAATAAGAAAAATGGGAAATGGAAATGTGTGGAAATATTGTTGAGCTGACGAGCTGTGGTTCCGGGGGGTGACCGGAGTGGGCCCCGGACGGATGAACATTTTGAATACGAAACCCTAGATAGGACATGGTGGTGATTGACTCTCAAGAATGGTCGGGCTATAAGGGTGGCACTGTGCTTGCGTCGCAGCCCGGGGATGAGTTGTAGGGCCGCACTCCCGGTGAATCTTGTTTATCGTGCCTTGGGGTCATGGAAGTGGTACTCGGGTATATAACCCAGGTTCTCTGTCCGGATCTTCGCAAGGGGGAGTCGAATCACACCAGTTGGCCTATGCTAGAGGTTGGAGGGTAGGATGGATCTCGTGGTTGAGAATCCTAGATGACACGTAGGTAAATGGTTAGTAATTAATCAGTGATGCTATTTGTATATCTCCTGTTATTTATTTATTATGCATGTTTATCTGTTAGCTATGTGGGGTTAAGTAGAGTAGGATATTCCTATTGGGCTTTTTAAGCTCACGGGTACTTGTACCGCGGTGATTCATCACCAGGTAATGAAGACGGAGCTGAGGGACCGTGCAAGAAGACAAATTTCAACACTGCTGAGGAGAAGCCAACGAGCCTTGGTTTCCGTATGCTTAGTCGCTCTGAACAAAATTAGTTGACTACATTTTGAAAGCTTCAAGTCTTATTGAAAATTTTAATATTTTGACAGTTTAACTTTAATTCGAAATGGTTGTAAAACTATAGCAATTGCTTTCGGTACGTTTTTATGATGGATTATGGAATCGTTTGTGAAATTGCCTTTTAAATTTATTTTAACGTTTCCGAAAAATCGGGGCGTTACATAAAATATGTCATTTTGCTGAATTTTTTTTTTTTTAATTTGAGTTGGTTTCAAGATAGTAAAGAACATTTTTTTCTGGAAAAAGATTCTAGATTATATATTTGTTTGTTCTGTACCATGTCATTTTTTCCAGTTAGAGATGTTCTTAGTGCTAATTAATAGTTAAGGATTACTACAGGATCAACTCGGTGTTTAACTCGCAAGTATCAAAAGAGATGGCTGACAAAGATAAAAGGGAAAGTAAATAACTATAAAAGAGATAATTGTAATAGGATCTTCAGTTATTACCCGAAAACATCGAGGTCGGCCATCAATGGTATACCCGACTATTACGGACTTTATCTAGCATATAATGGTCGCATAAACATAGTTTTAAATAGCGGTATCGGTCGCGGTATCGGTGTATCGGTATCGGGACGTATCGGCGATATGTCACGGAAATCGGGTGTAGCAGTCGTGAATTTTTCAACTTTTTTGGCGTATCGGTCGATACGGTACGGTACGTATATGTATCGGAGCCTCCAAATCCCGAGATGAACCGGCCGATACGTACCGTATCGGCCGATATTCAAAACTATGCGCATAAAGGCAAATATCAGTAAAAACTTCTTCTACAAAATATTATTCTTAAAGTATATGCACTCCCAAGATTCCCTTCCTTTAGTGCATCACAAAAGTGCATGTCATTGTAACACTTGACTAATATTTTGTGGTGTTAGATATTTAATGGATTCAAAGGTAGCAATGCTAAAACATTTGGAATCACACAAAATCTTTTCCGGTTTCTCCTAGTAAAAGAATTATTGGGATATGCACCAGTATTACTGGCATCACAAAAGACACCACCATTATGTACAATCATTCCTTGATAGATCATTATTCTATTTCCCTATTTCTTTGTGCGATAATAGTGATACCCGACCTTACTTGACCCTGGTGCACTTAGGAATACAAGAAATGGAAATTAAATGTTCTTGTAATTTATTTTTCCTTACAACTTTTATAACCATCCTCTCATTTTATTATTCGTCGATGACCAAGGACGGTTTGACACATTTTCTTACAATTTCACATTTGACATCGTTCTCTCTCTCCCTTGTTTTCTCCATTACGTCAATCACATTTGCATTTCTTTCTTGTAGGAAGGTCAGCTCGTGCTACTCCTCACCACGCTCCAAAGCATAATCAACCTCAGACAGGTACCATCTCATAGTTGCTTGTTATAGTTAGTGAAACCATCATAGTGTTGTTTTGACATCCTTCAATTTTTATTTTTTTTCCCTCCCCTGCTTCAGATAATCACAGTTGGCAATATGAGACTAGTCAGGTTTATGTCTTCTACTTCTTTTTTATTGATCATGCATTTCTCAATTGATCATTGCAGGTAGCCATGCTCCTGTTCAAACCAACAGTAATGGTTCCATACTTGGAGGCCTTGGAGCCACTATAACTCAAGGTAAGGAAATTTACTATTCCTTCTGTCGCTTATTTAGTTCTTCTAGACAATTTGGAATGTACCAAATACACAAGTCCTCCTTCAAAAGTCAAATGAAATTTTCAATATATACCAAAATCATCCCTCAAAAGTGTTTTATTAATAGAGACAAAATCAAGAATCAAATAGTAACATAGAAGGACTTGCATCGAATGGATGCTTTGTAGTTTGAATTTGAGACTTCAGAGCATTAGTTGTATGTCTCCTTATGACGTTGGAGTCCTCGGAAAGGTCTGGCTTTCTAGGGTCGAGGCAACATTTTCTTAATGAAATGATGGACGAAATGTTGGAGCTCATTATTGAAGTTTTGGTTCTCCTATTATTGATTAGGAAGTTGAGCGTGTTTTGCAGGCATGGGTTTTGGCATTGGAAGCATTGTTGATGATGTGACACACAAGGCTAGAACTGTTGTTGATGCTATGGCACAAAGGGCAGTGGATGATGTGGCACAAAGGGCTGGAAGTGCTGTTAATGATGTAGCACAGAGGGCTGGAAGTGTTATTGATGTTGTGGCACAAAAGACAGCTGATGATGTGGCACAAAGAGCTGGAAGTTCAGTTAATGCTATGGCACAGAAGGCTGGAAGTGTTGTTGATGTTGTGACACAGAGGACAGTTGATGATGTGACAAACAGGGCTGGAAGTGTTGTTGATGTTGTGACACACAGGGCTGGAAGTGTTGATGTTGTGACACACAGGGCTGGAAGTGCTATTGATGTTGTGACACAGAGGGCTGAAAGTGTTGTTGATGCTATGACGCAGAAGGCAGTTGATGATGTAGCACACAGGGCTGGAAGTGTTGTTGACGTTGTGGCACACAGGGTTATTGATGTTGTGCCACAAAGGGTTGTTGATGCTACCATGGGTCCCCATCCAATATGAAACTAAACTTGATTCAGGCACACAAATTGTGGTGGTGTGCTTGACAATTTGGGAGGTTGCTGCAAGTACCTTTATAAAGCATTAATTTGTTTTTCTGGTAAACTAGCTTATAAATAGAGTTGCTTTGTATTGTGAACCTATGGGAAAACAAATAAAGTGACACATAATGGGAAAGACTCTTGTTCGGAGTATTGAGTTTGAGATAAATAAAATATAAAAAATTGTGTGGGTTTGTTCTAAATTTCTGTCTACAAATCTCCAGTAGTTTTTCTCTCATCAGTGGTATCAGAGCACATAGGCTAATCCATAAGAAATCTCTCCTCGAAAAAGAACAGACCTTCATTGTTGGCATTTTACAAACCAAAATCCATAAGCGCTAAGTTTTTTGTTGTTTGAAAGCGGTAAGCTTTTTGTTGTTGGTTGTTTCAAGGTGTGAGGGTTTTCCGCTGTTTGTAAGCGCGAATCTTTCTATTGTTGGTTGTTTGAAAGTGCTAAGCTTTCTGCTTACTAGTTGTTGATAATGTTGTTAAGCTATGTTATGGAGATAATGATAATGATCTACTGGGGACAATGATTTGATACAGATGGCTTAGGATGATGGTGTCTTGGGGATTTAAGTTTGGTAGCGATGCTAGGGGATGGCTTAGGATGGAAATGTTGGTAATGACTTTCAAAATGGGTGATAAGTATGTTTCTGTATGGGACTGTGGGAGGCCTTTTCTGTGCTTGGGTATATTTATTGGGGATTTGATAGATCAAAAGACCCGTACTAAAAAGACACCAAGAGGCGTATAGGGCCAAGTAATCCATATATTGAGAGACTTGACACCAGGAATTAAATCTTCAAGTGTGCTAGATGTTTGATGGTGAGCAACATGCAATGATGTAAAATAGACTTTGACATCGAGAATTGGGCCGAAAGGCCAATACAAGTGTTGCTATACAAACAAATGAGATGTGCGGGCCAAAAGCCCAAGACAAGTGCTTACGGCAAAAGATGAGCTAGTGATGAAAAAGATATGGGAGAAAATTGAACGCATGGACCAAGAGGCCAGAACATGTAAACACATTAAATGCACTGGCCAAACAACCAAATGTCATGCAAGCAAATCAGATGCTTGGCCAAGATGTCAATACAAAGGCTATAGACAACACCAAATAATCTAGTGACTATGCATACAATCAAATGTGGGGGCCAGGAGGCGAGTGCAACTACTTAAACCATATGAGGTAAATATGAATGAATTTTGGACATCTTAAAATTCAAGTACTCAAGCTATAGCCCCTCCATGACTCCATACTAGCCAAGTGCCTACGATGAGACTTAAAAGACTCAGACTAGAAATACTCGAGTGGCATTGCTCAAAGACTCAATGTCCAAGAGACCGTCTAGCTACACCCCAAGTGATTTCTTTAAAAGCTAGAGTATTTTTCTTTGAAGATTTCAAAAGCATATCATTTTATCTTCTGATTCACATGTAAATTATTTTAGTTGCCGTGAGACACAAAACCTTTTTATGAATCCATTCCCCTAGTAACTTAAGTGAGTTTACTAATTCCATTTGATTAGACTACTTTGAGTTGAACTGACAAGTGACCTTAGCATACTCATGGGAGGTGATACTTATAAGAGGAGAACATAAGGACATTTGGATAGCCCTTTGTCTCATGCTGCTCTTTAAGTTGTTTTGTCTTCAAATGATTTTGCACATTTGGCACCTTCCACACTTGTTTTGACCCTAGTGTTTAGGAGCTTTCAATCCAAGAGGGCTTTCTTATGGACAATAATGTAGAGCTAGGGGTGTTGGATTATGAAAGATAGGGATATAATGGCTCAAACCTAATTTCTACAAATGGTTGAGCACTAAGCTAGTAGTCACCTAATCACTCTCGCTTGTTCTCAGTGCACCTTGTTTTGTTTTCCATGAAAAAGAAGTCATTTTCAAAATGCCCTTTTTATAACTAGGGCCTAGGGGGGCTCAATCCTTGTTTTATGTTCATCATTTTCTGATTTGATTTTGCTCTTAATCTTTTTGGAGGATGGCTGTTTAGCGAGCTTTGTCAAAGAAATTATCCACAGATTCAATGTGACTTGCAAATGAAAAAGTTTTAGATGGACAAAGGATTGCATTTCTTCATTTTGAATCACACGACAAAGCAACTAGAGCCCTAATCAAGAGATTATGACAAAGTGGGCTTTGTCATAAGGCTCATTGTGGATGCATGGAGGCATGACAAAGTTTTTACTTTTTTCATTTTGTTTGTGCTCTAACTTTTGTCTAGACCACCCTTGTAGTTTTTCAATTTAGCGAGCTCAATTCTTTTTTTGTTTTTCTTTCTCCTCTTCAACACATGTTCTCCTTAGAAGTGGTCCTAAGATCAATGGTTTATGTCAACAATTCATATACAATGGGCCCACAAAGGTGGTGGTGGAAAAAGGTGGTTTTCCACCACCGGTGCAAGGAAGGCAATGTATAGGGAATGTTCTCTCTTACAATATTGATTTGTTTGATGTTTGGAAAATGAAAATGAAAACCCTTTCTTCTTCCTATTACTTGTGATCTACTATGGAATTTTGGCTACTAGAAAATGTTATAAATTTGGCATATAGCAATGGTTCAGTGATGAGCAAGTTCTGTTGCTAGTATTTGCAGAAGTTTTGTTTGTTATCATCTCTTGTTAGTTCATAGAAGCTACATCATGCAATTCTAAACTTGATTAAACCTCAACGGGTTGGCTTAGTGGCAAATGACTCATAGTCAGAGAATCAATATTCACGAGTTAAACTCTTCACAAGATTCCGATATAGTAGCATTACTTTTCTTTATTTCTTTTTTTTTTCTTGAAAAGGCAGCAAGATTTATTAAAGCAAACTCGATGATGGGTACATCGAGCAAGTGAAATGAACCCTAGGAGACATGGCATACCATGAATCTAGAGAACAAACCGATCAAAATAAAACATCCAACAAGCAATTGGATGAGGAAAGAGAGAAGGAAAACAAATACAAAAAGTAATTTACCAAAGCATTGAACGGGATGAAAACATAACCAAGGCCTAAACTAAGCAGAATTCTTCGAAGTACCAATAATCTTCAGAGGCATGGATCACTTCAAACTATAAAACAAGGCATACATGATAGCGTGACAAGGCATTCTTGACAGCAAAACAAGGCATTCATGAAAGCAACCATCTTGTATCACTTCTCAGAAACAATAACATCATACATGACAGCAAAGCAGCAACCATAGAGCTAATGATAGTATATCACAGCACCAATGACAGTACAGTGCACAAATCAGCATGGGACAACGCCAAAATCATCCATGACAGCAGCTAATTGTACCACGCAACAACAAGCAAAATACCAATGTAGACACCCCAAAATGAGACGTTCGTATACATTTTAATCCCTGATGATGAAAAGAAACGCCTGGAAGGTCTCTTGGATTGAAATTCCTCAAGTCAACTTGGTCAACAATACCGTACGGTACTCATTTCCCACGCACGATACAACTTCAGTCATGTACAACAAACTTTTTGAACTTTGGTGGTGGAGGAGTGCCGCGAGACACAGTTGGTGTGCCACACGACACAGTTTGTGTGTCGTACGACACTGTCATTTGTCAAACAACTTTTGCAGAGTTCCAGCAGCTCAAAATGTTGACGAATTGTTTCCTTGCTCATCATGGTTTCGTGTGAGATTGAAAGCCTACCCTAGAGCCATCATTTCTTTGTGTGGAGAGGAAGTAAACTTGGTAATCAAGTCTACCCATTCTCTATATAACCCGATTGGTTGCAATGAAGAAAGGCATTGGAAAATTGTGAATAAGAACCATGAAATCTCACCCTTGAGCTCTGTCAAAACACCATTTCTATTGTAAACCATCTCCATAGCTACCTATAATCTCCAGAAATTAATCCCTCAATTCCTTACTTACATGATAAACACTATGAGTAAATAATGGAGATTTTAGTTGCTCTATACTATGCCGAGTATTTAATACACTTATCCTATAGAAGACTAACAAACCTCTACCAGTCCCTTGATTAGTTGTCCACAACAGAAATAATAGCAAAAAAACAAAAAGATCAACAACAACAACGAAATCGAAGGGGACAGGGAGATAATAGCAAAAAGCTGTTCAAAATCTAAGTTTCAAACCCCTAATTTCGCTTTCATCTTTAAACGTATTCTGATAAAATCAAAACCCTAGATAGAATATAGAAATATATATCATACAAAAGCAGATTTTAACTGAAAACTTCAAGCTTCGTGCGATTTCGAACCAGAGATTTGTGCGAAATCCTAGATCTGTTTGAAACCCTAGTTTATTCGAACCATACACACACATAGAGACGGTCGAACCTGGGATGTCGATTTCTTCTTCTTGTCATCCTCCATTTGTCCTTCGATCGTGTTCTTCGGCCTTCGATCGATGTTCATCACGAATCGCCTCACTTTCTCTCTCTCTCTCTCTCTCTCTCTCTCTCTGTGAAGTCGTGAAATGAGGGGGTAGAAGAGGAGCAGCTGTGTTTTGTTTGGCCCGTTTCTCATTTAACCCGGGTTTTAGATGACCCGGGTATATTTTAACCCGCGAACCCCTTTGTTTTAATAGAGTCGTTGGATGAGATCCAACGGCTAAGGCGAAAAGTTCGGACCTAAGCTAAATCCAACCATCCTGACCTGATCCGGATATATATATATATATATATACCCCTTCACATAAGGGTCCCTCATTTAAGGTTCAATCCGGACTTTCAATCACAGCCCTTGGACTCATCCAAGGGCTCAGATTTTAAAGGAAATTCGTGGGTTAAAAATTCGGGTCAAAACCAAGGTTCACGGGTCAAAAGACAAAAAACGGGTTAAATAGGTTCATCTCTCATTTCCTCAATTCGAAAATTACTCAGACCATCAAAAAGAGATAAAACGAAGAAGATGATGGCGACGATCTGGAACGAAGAAGAAGAAGATTGAAAATCTCTCATTTCATCGACTGTGGAAGAACAAACCGACAACGAATTGATTACATTAGAAATGAACAACATATGGAGCTATTGAATTCGACCCCAATTCAATGCACATGAATTGCAGTATTTTGTATTTACCACTTGATGGATTTCTATTCTATGCTCTATCATTTTGTTTTCGCTTTTACAGCTAGATTAAAACATGGGCAGTAAAACATCTCCTTCAATGGACGCTGATTTTTCATTGAAAAGGGGTATTCTTCTTCAAAATCGAAATTGAAACAAAGGGACGAGAAGATAGATCGAGAGATTGAGGAATTGAGCTTTGCCAAGGTGAGAGAAAACGTGCAATCGATGTTATCCGTAGACGTTGATTTCTATGTCATTATCTTTCATATCCTTGAAATTAAAATCCAGAATGGTTTTGAATTCGATTCCGAGCAAATGGTTGGGAAAAATCTGTTAGGATTCCAACAACGCACCACACACAACAGAAACAGTAATACGAGAGAAAACACGACACACAATATACGTGGTTCGGCCAAATCCGACCTACATCCACGGGGAGGGGGGTTTTACTATAATCCGGAGGAAATCCGTGATCTTGTGTTACACACTCACACTCTCATCTCACAATAATGAACCTCACCAGTTCTCTCGTGTATCTCTCTCTCCGGGTAAAGCCACAACCGGCTCCCCCTCTCACACTCTCTGCCTCTCTCTCTTTACATTGTGCTACCACACTACTAAAACAAGGCATCACAGAGTATTTATAAAGATACACATAAAAAACCCCTAAAACCTCCCATCTGGGCCTAAGCCCATCTGGCCCACACGGGGTGGAATCCCAACAATCATCCCCTCCAACCCGAGTGGGCAATGTCGTCTGTAACACCCCCATGTCGCCTCCTCCAATCAGCTAACTCTGGTAAGCGTCTGTGTCACTAACCAGTCGAGCATCCATGCACCACCAAACAGAGTAGACAAATCCCGAAATAGTGTATCCTTGCAAAACCAAACTCCGCAGCCAATTAGAAAATCCCGAGTACCGCATCCCCTAAAAAATAATGCCTCCACTCGTGCACCTCAAACCCGAAGTGTATGCGCTCACCAACAGAAGCGTCCACGCTCTCCAATAGAAGCACCCATCTATACGCCCACCAACAGAAGCGCATGCACCCCCTCAACTAGGGTGCCCGCACCCCCTTATCGAGTGTCTGCAGCTTCATCGCCGCGCTCCGCCACTCTAGCATCATGTCCTGTCAAGAAAATGCAGCAACCCTCTGCCCACACCAGAGGCTCACTCCTCCAAATGATCTCACACACCATCTGTGATGAGGCTGACTCCTTCTCTGACACCGCATCTCCCACCGAGTACCTCCGCACCCCCAAAACGGGGATACTCCTCTTGTGAATCCGGGATGTGAACAAATTCTGCTAGATATCTGTGGCTCAAACTGATCTACCGCTCTGACAGGCGCCTGTGTCATTCCCAAACAAGCATATCCGCACCCCAACCGGGCACACTAATCGAATGAATGTATCCCTGCAAGCCAGATCTTCCGCAGTTGATCACAATCTTGCACCCCCTAACCGGAGTGCCTGCATCTGGGCATCCAAAACCCAAATGCTCATGCCCAATCACAGGACATAATCTGTGACTCCATCTCTCCACACCAACAAGAGCTCATAATTGGAAAGATAATCCGCCACAAAAACACAGAAGAAAGAGAATACCAGTATGCATCATCTGATCTCCATCTCAATCCCTCTGTCTGGAGCTCCCGTGAACATATCCTGAACAACCAGTTGCATCATCGTTGTTGGCCAGCATCCTGCACACTCTTGATTCGACTCCCAGCGCATCCAGTACCATCCTGGTCGCGACACCTCGGTACAATCTCATGCTTATCCTGTGTGCATCCGAAATGGTCGTCATCCCTGCTCACGTCACAACACCCATACTGCCTGACCATGCCTCTGACATCAGCTCCAACTGTCACTGCACTCCCACAAGCCGTATGGTGGCCCATCATCCAATCCAATGCAGCTCGAATCACACTGCAAATCCTGATAATAGGTCTTCAAATCCGATTGAACCAGACTGCCTCCGATCACTGCTGACCAACTCCGACCTGTCACTCTAGTAAGCGCTTGTGTCATTACCAAACAAGTGTATCCGCACCCATCAACAAAGATGCAACACCTGAGAGAATGTATCCCTGCTCACTAGCTTCTCCGACTGATCATCACGGCTCAAACGCCGCGAATCCGCAATCACCCGATTGCTTCGATCAAACTCCAATCTCTGCAAAGTCTGTCCAATACTCCTAGTGTGTAGCTATCCAACTCCGCTCGCCTCTCTTGTCACCAATCTATCACCTATCTGCCACTCCTGCCACTATATTGGTCTCTGACCACTCTCCGTCAGCTCTCCCGGGTCTCATTCTGCCTCCTGGTTCCTTTATGTTCCAATCCCAGCTCTCCCAGCACCCCCTGGACTCCCATCGGATCTCCCAAAAAATCATCGCTCCTGCAAGCGCCTGTTGTCACTAACCAGACGAGCCTCCATGCACCCCTAAACTAGAGTGCAATAACTCGAAAGAGTGTATCCCTGCTTGCTAAACGCGACTGATCATCCCTGGTCTGCCTCCGACTCAACAACATCCCATTCGACTGACCTGACCATGCCTGATCCTCTTCAATTTTTCCGGATGTGTCTAGGACTACAAAATCTGACTCGAATCACTCAAATCCAAGCCCACCAATGAATCTGGAACCGTCCAATTGGCTAGGAACACCCTCCTCACAACCCAAAACGCCTCCACACGTCCAAATCCGGCTCAATCCAGCAACAAAACCTGCTTCCGAGCCTCTTCACGAAAAACAGAGCGCGTGGTTGGATTCGAAACGAAAATCTGAGTTGGGAACTGGTCCGAACTGGCCATGAACCGGTCAAAAACCCACTGAACCGACCAAAAAACGTAATCTGGTCTGCCTCCTGGCCGTTATCTGGTCTGGTCCCTGTCTGCCTTTCCTCTGAACCGTCGGTCTAACCGGTTTGACCCCTTTGACCACCGGTCTGACCCCTTTGACCTGACCTCTGATCCTTTGACCCCTTTGACCTGGACCCTTGACCTCTTTGACCCTGAACCCTGACCCTTATGAACCTTTTGCTGACGTGGCATTGACCTGTCCGATGTGGCACCTCCGTGGTTGTCAAGTCAGCACCACCTGGCAACCCCTAACCTTTGACTAGCGTGTGCGGCTCACGTCACGACTATATCTGACGCGCCTTTACTCAGGCGGCGCGTGCGGGCGCGTCGAACACTTTCCGGCGACCTTCCGACTAACTCCGTGATCGACGTTTCATGGGCCACAAAACCCTGTGCTCAAATCTGTAATCCGATCACTCCTGATAGGTTCGATATCCAAAAAACGACGCCGCCTCCGCCCGCCACTGTTCAACCCGCTATTCCAACCCACTCCGATGACCAAAATTGACTCCGAGCACTCCGTTGTACTCGTCTCTGAGAGTTGCACCTTTCCCTCTGATAAAAAACAAGTTTCGTCACCTGTTTTGTCCGACCAAAGCTTCAAACAGTGCTTCAATGGCCTCCGAGTGATTTTTCGACTGCTCTGCGCTCTCCGGTGCTTCAACCCAAGCTCTGATACCAGTTGTTAGGATTCCAACAACGCACCACACGCAATAGAAGCAGTAATACGAGAGAAAACACGACACACAATATACGTGGTTCGGCCAAATCCGACCTACATCCACGGGGGGTTTACTATAATCGGGAGGAAATCCGTGATCTTGTGTTACACACTCATACTCTCATCTCACAATAATGAACCTCACCAGGCAGTTCTCTCGTGTATCTCTCTCTCCGGGGAAAGCCACAACCGGCTCCCCCTCTCACACTCTCTGCCTCTCTCTCTTTACATTGTGCTACCACACTACTAAAACAAGGCATCATAGAGTATTTATAAAGATACACATAAAAAAACCCTAAAACCTCCCATCTGGGCCTAAGCCCATCTGGCCCACACGGGGTGGAATCCAAACAAAATCCCCTTTGTTCTGGAGATATGGGTTTCACGTTTTTTTGGGGGGCTAGGGTTTATTTGATATAGATTTCACGTAAATGGGAGAAAAGAGGGAGAATGGAGGGAAAAGGAGAGGGAACATGGGTGGGGGTATATTGGTAGGGGGGTCAAGGCCTAACAGAAGGTAGGGATGGGGAAAAACGTATACTTAGAGGGGGTGTCGTCATAGATTTTTTGCTTGCAGGGGGTGTTTGAGAGAAAACGTATACGTACAGGGGGTGTCCAGGCCATTAACCCTAATAAAAATTTAAATTTGGGGGGGAAACTGCTGAATATTTGGGGTTTGAAGTGAATCTTTTACTGACAAAAAAGTGAATATTTTTTAAAAAGTTAGGGATAGAAATAACGTATTGGATTAGAATTAGCTTTCGTTTTCTGATAAAAAGGAATTGGTTCTTTCTCAAAGTGAGTTTTTAACAGAAATAAATTATTTTCATATGCCGAAATGAAGATGAAAATGATGGATTGGATATTGCTTTGGGCCTTTGTTATCATTGCTTTCAGTAGTAGCCGAAGTCCATTGGGCCTTGTCGGAGGTAATTATAGTTCACACCGGTACTGTAATACCCCGTATTATGAAGTATTGATTTTACATTTATGTTGTAATTGTGACTCTAAGGTCAATATTTATTGCTGTCTTTTAGTGTATATTGTCATATTTTGGAGAAAAAAAAAAAGAAAGAAAAGAGATAAGAATGCAAGGAGTAAATGAGTATTTTTGTCCATAGTGTAACTGGTGGCTTAATTTGTACGTGGAAGTGCATGAGGGACCCTTGGTGGATAGGTAGTGAATATGTGTGCACTTGAGAAATGGACATGTGTCCACTATGGGTTCATATTGGAGTCACTAGTTTGTATAGAGCAGGAGGTTTGACGATGAGGTTGCAGTTATAGCAACAGAGAGTCTGGAAAACAGAAGCAGATGGGTAGACATGGAAACAATTAGAGGGTCAATTAACGGTTGAACAGAATCTGATGGGGACGAGGTTTTAACATGCTCTTGATGGTGCTGAAGCTTATGTGCTGAACGATTTTGTCCCAATGCGAGGTACCTGAAGTATATGATATGTGTTCCAAATCTCTGGAGTATTTCCTCTGTGGTCCCTCTTTTTATTCCTTTTGAGCTATGTTTGTTGAATTCTATGAATTCTTGTGGAGCTGTGGTACGTGGTTGGTTGTGGGTAGTGGGTAGTGGCTGTGTGCCGTGGGACTGTTTAGTATGTGACCGAGTGAATGTCTACTGTGTCATCGGCCCGAGAAGCCTCAGAGTGGGCTGGGTGAGGCAAGTGAGACAGGTCACTAGCCATATACTAAGGAGGGCCGAATAGGGGTCCATTTGCGTGGATGTGTTATTTGACTCCGTGTAATTGTTGGTTGGTCTCATTTATTTCTGAGCCGCTTCTATTCCCGTCGTATTGTATACTTTCCGGCTACATTTATTTTTCAGGTTGGCTAGAGTTGGACGGGACGGGCGTTAGAGCGTAGAAGTGTAGTTGGGTTCAATTGTATTAAAATTTTCTGTTTTAAAGACGAGTTGTAAATATTATTATTTTTATTGGAATAATATGGTTAAGTCGGATTATTTTCTTTTTGTGGAACTTGTGGGTCCGGGTCGTTACAGGTACACTGTTTATTTAGGTGGCGAATGTACAGTTCAATTACAAGACAATTTTACTCTTTACACTACAACAAATATCACATTTTATAGCACTAGTTAATAGCGTACTTTCAAGAATGCTATGATTGAGTGGCAAATATAGCGTTCAATAACAAAGGAGCGGAGAAAACATTCGCGCCTAAAATAACATAGCGTTCTACTAAAATTCTTCAGACTTCAATAGCGTTCCACGAAAAATTAGAGTGGCAACCCTTGGCGCGCCCTCGACAAAGCTGAAAATTCTAATCAAGTATTCAAGTCCGCCAAAGTTAAGTAGGCGCTTGATTTCTGTAGCTCTCTCTCTCTCGGCCGCTTCATCTCGCCTCCGAAAAAATCGATCGTATTTCAGTCAACCAGAAATCATATACCTTCTTCACTTGTCTTTGCTCCAAATGAACAAACCTTAAATCGCAATCCAACGGAAACCCAATTTCAAACTCTGCCCTGCGATTGACACCTAGATCTGGTTCTTTCTAGGGAGAAAACGAAGAGAAATCTCAGAGGTAAATCCACTATTCTCTACAAATCTCCCTAGTTTGGTACTTGCAACAGTGTTCGGATCTAGTCCTTTGAAAGGAAAACGAGTTCGTTCTCACATCTCGACCCATGCCGTCCTCCACCAGGTTTGAGCCCATCCCTCCCTCCCTTATCTCTTTCTTGACAAATACGTACATTAATTATGTGTATATAGTTTTCCCCAATTTGTAGACCCTAAATCGTTACGTACATATGTGAACCCAGATTGGAAGCCCTAATGCTTCCATTCAGCCCACAACCTACGCGTAGAAGGTGGGTCCAGATGTCCCCTCACACAATCTCAAATAGGAATTATTTGCATAATCATGCTTTCAAGTTTGATTAATTTTTTCTTGCTTTCGTGACTCGGTCCATTTCAGGTACTATTTGTAGTGTGATTCATTGGATGGTTTCCTTTGTGGAGTTCTCTTGAATTCTGATACTACTAGAGAATCAGCATGAGGATTGCAATTTGGAAATGCATTCAGGTATCAATTGTTAATTCATGTCTAGTTGCAACGCCGAATTTCTGTTGGAGTTACTTTTTCCCCCCTCAAATGGCTTATATAGTTATATTGCCCTTCGTCATCGGTTTTTAATTTATTTAATTCCTTGAGGTATGGAGGAGGTCGTTTACTGTGCAGGTTATAAATAATGGTCCTCTTTGACAAATCTAGCATCGCTGGTTCCATAGTCTTGCATCCGTAGGTAATTCTTTTTTTGTGTTTTTGTTTTTTTTGTTTTTTTCCCCCTTTCTTGTAATATGTTTGTTAATTTAAGCATCCAATTTCTGGATGTCGATGGTTAGAGTTTTTATTTTTGATAGTGTTTCTTGATTGCATCTCTTATGTTAGCATTTTTCCTCGATATTGACTGTGTGCTATAAGTGTTATTCTGCTTGTTGCTGCTTCGTATATGCCGTGTATATATGCTAAGAAATTGCAAAAATTTTGGCTTGGAGTAAGCTGGACTTGAATTGTTGGCAATCGGGAACATTAATTTTGTAAAAGATTAGCGGGTGTGTGGCTAGGATTTATGTGACTATTCAAATAATTTGTGTCTTTTTTTTCTACGCCTATCTATGGTGATTCTTATGATCTGATTAAATATAGGTACCGTTGGGTGTTGTCAGTCATTGAAGCGTCTTCTTCAACTGTATACTATCTTCATTCACATCCATTTGACCCTTGGAATCGTAACATGCAAGTATTTTCAGTTTAAGTATACCTTAGTTGTTACTATATGAGTATTGATTACAGGTATTAATTCCCCTTTGTGAAGTACGAGTTGAACGGATAAGCTTTGCCATGCAGAAACTTGAAAAGCTCTTTTAAGGCATAGAGTACCCATATTACCTGTAATGGACTCCTAGCAAAGGTTTCATAGCTAAGGGTGGTAGATTTAAGGGCATGTTGAAATGTTATCAGCATGCTATTATAGACAAGTTTAGTGTACTTGTATTTTAAAATTTGCTCCTGTTAATTGGTTAGTTCATTTTACATATGCACGATGATTCTGGTAGTTCAATACCATTTTGGCACTACATGTTTTGCTTAGAGTTGATTAGCCACAATTTCTCTTTGTTAATGAATTGAATTATATGAGTACGCTGACCACAATGGTGGCTTCTGCATGCCAAGTCCGGTATACAGATTGCCTTTACTCGAGTGTTCTTAGTTGTATAGTTATTTGGATGTTCTTAATAAGCACCATTGTCAAAGAAGTTGAACACTGGTTGATGCTAGCTTGTAGCTCTCCTGGAACTCGTGAAGTGCAACTTAAAACTCAAATCTTTACTCATTCATCGCCTCATAATTGTATTGCTGAGGCACGTTTGTCGGACTAACAATTGGTGCAGAGATGAGGCTGAAAAGATACAACACCATTGTGAAATATGTATATTAGTTAATTTACCAATTCTCATTTGATAGTAGCTAGTATCCTTAGTTTCACATTTTGAATAACGGAATTAGATGGGTCTTTTCTAACCAACCAATAGCTAATTTATCCCATTAGAGCATCTCCACTCTTTACCCAAATTCTTCATCAAATTCAAATTTGAGTAAAACATACCTTGTGATGTGGATTAGGAGAGCCTCCTGGAATCATGCCATTGTAAATATTGCATGCTTCATCTAAGCAACCGTGACTTTGTGAACTAAGATAGGCAGTGATCAAAACATGAAAGCTGGACTCACTAGGCACTCGTCCCTCATTGATTATGTCATCAAATATCTCTAACAATATCTTTGACATATTCCATATCATTTATTCGTTCCTTTGTCTATAAATTTAGTTTAGTAGAAATTTTTTATGGCTCTATGATATTGAAATGTTTGTTTCTACCATATGTAGGTCAACTATCGGTTGATAGAGAGGAGAAGTTCTTTCGTGACTTTGTGCTGAAGATATGGATATAGTCGAGCGTTTTTGTTGATAGTTTGGTGGCCAAGGCTTATTCATATTGAGTATTGGAAGGGCTTGTATGATGTTTGATGGCAATCGCTTTGATGTTTGGAGATTATTTGGCTTCAATGCAATTAATATTTTGATTATATTGCCAACAAATGTGTAGTTGTTGGGTTATCTTGTATTTTTATTTTGTTAGTTTTATATGAGCTTCCTATGAAATCCGAAATGTATCCAGGTAATTGGAAAACAAGTATAGCACAGTATAAGCAACCAAAACCTTGTAGCATTCAAAATGTGCTATGAAAGCTGGGATATAAATAGCAAGAAGAAAATGCTATCATAAGTATCACAAGTACGAAAATAAATAGCAGGCCCGAAATGCTATCAAGAGTATCATATAAATGGCAAGCCGGAAATGCTATCAAAAGTATAAAATTAATAGCAGTCCGAAAACGCTATGAAAGCTCCAACACCTTTTCTAACGTCGCATAACCCAGCGTTCCATAAAACGCTATCTATTACTTTTGATAGCGTTTTTGGCATGCTATACAATGTGATTTTTGTTGTAGTGTTATGACACTCACATATCGTACTATAGGAAAGATATCCCTAACTCTTCATGGCTCCTCCCCAAGATGCTTCTTGGACTATGCAAAAGCTTTTTAATCTCAGGGCTCTTGCTCAACCTTTGATGAAGTGGGTAACAGGAGATTGACAATCCTTCTTCTTATGGCTAGACAATTGGCACTCATTGGGCCCTTTTTTTTTTTTTCAGAAATATGGCAGTCGAGTAGTGTTCCATTTGAGGACATCATTATCTGCTAAGGTTGCTTCAATTATCCATGAAGATCTTGGAGATGACTTCGCCTAAGAAACACAGTTACTCAAACTATTATTGCTAATACCCCAGCTACTTTGGCTCCAAATGTTCAAGTGCCTGATCGACTTGTTTGGCTACCTAATGTTTCTAGTGTCTATTCCTTGAGTTCTACATGGAATGCCATTAGAACTTCTAACCCTTCTATCCCTTGGCCCAACCTGGTATGGTTCCCCCGCCACTTTCCAAGGTGGGCCTTGATTCAATGGTTGGCGTTTCATGGCAGGATTGCTACTCAGGATGAGCTTCACCCCTGGGGAGACGTCGTTTCCTCAACGGTTTGTGTCTTGTGCTTTGGTGGGGAAGAATCTCATGATACACATATTCTTTGAAGTCCCTATTCTCAAGGTCTCCGGACAATGTTACTAGGGAGATATGGTATTGTGAGAACTCCTAAAGGTCTTGAAAAAGAAGTTGTTTGGGCCGTCTCAAATAACAAGGGCATTTACGGGTCTTCATTTTTAAACTTTCTCTAGCAACTGCAGTATACCACCTGTGGTATAGGCTCTTCAATGTCTATGCAGTCCTTATAGGCTGAGGTTGAAAATGGGGTTTGCATGTGTGTACCTTCTTCGAGGAATTTTCCAAATAATTTGGCTAAGCAATAGGACTTGACTAAGTAGGGGATCACAAATGGATTGTGTGCTAAAACCCTGATGATATTTTGTTGTTGTTGTGTTGTTGATTAGATTTCTCTTTCTAGGTGCATGTTAGCTTTTTTTTTTTGTAGTTGATTTTGGTAAGAGATCCTTTGAGTGAGGGTTCTCCGCGTCGTCTGTTGTTTCTCTTCATCGTGTAGGATTTTCAAGGCTATGCCCTTGGTCCATGTTCTTTGGTTTTGTTTTTCTTAAATTAATTACCTTATCGGGAAAAAAATATGTACGTTTATGGATTATAAACAAATATATAGCATAGGCGGATCCAGGAAATCGACATGGGAGGTGGGCACTTTCAATACTAAGAGTACTGGAAAACTTCCCACGCACTAAGCACAACTAATACGAAAACACTTTTCACTCCGCATAAAATACTCTAGTGCACTTCTGTATAAAAGTTTCAAAACACGAGCATGAAAACTACAATTTTCTACACATAAAAATGTAATTTTTCAAGATTTGAAGGAAAAATTAGTAGAGATGGCAATTATATCCATACCCATGGATACCCGATCCAATCCGGTCCGTCATTTGGAGATGGAGATTACCCATTTACCTTACCCAATAGGAGTGAGTAGGATGATAATTATATAATACCCAGTCGGATATTGGGAGGGTATGACTTTGCTATCCTCATACCTAAATACCCATACTCGCTCTATCATACCCATGTTTCGCATTATATATGATCTCTCTTAGACAATTATATATTTCATATCTTAGTGACTGAGGTATAATCTTTTTGTTTTTATTTTCTATTAACCACTTAGTTACTTATGTATCTTTGTTGCATTCAATTGCATTTTGGTTATGTAAATTGCTTTATGATTTTTTTGTTGTGTACTTTTGTTTGGTTGTTGGGTTAATGCATTAGTACACTACGCCAAATTTAAGCATTAGCGGCATTAGAAAACCGCCGGGAAAGGTCCCAAAACCGCCGGGAATTCCCATTAGCGGCAGTAGTCACGACCGCCGTCTATACGGCCGTCGGGAATACTAAAACCGTCGGGAAAAGATTCAAAACCGCCGGCAATGCTAAATCGCGTATATTAAAAAAAAGAAATACACGTGGTGCCCACGTGACACCCGCATGGCAGGCAATGTGGCACCATGTGGATCGAGACTTTAAGCCGCTCGCGCGCACGCACAACCAACTGAGCTAGCACGCGTTTTATGTTGCTAGGACAAAAAAAAATATTTATACTATACCGTAATTATTTTTTTGAATTTCTTTTTTACCGGCATTTTCTGGAAAACAGCAGGGAATGCCACTTTTTCCCGCATTACTAGTCCCGGCGGGAAAAAAACCGCCGGGAATGCCCATTTTTCTTGTAGTGGTACGATAGTACTAGTATGCATGGAATTTTGGACATAATATTGTCATATATTTATGTAATGAATTTGGAAGAAGAAGGGTAAAACCAAATGGAAGAGAGAGTAATGGTTCTCTTATTCCAACCGAATGAATTACAAGAAACTTCAATGAATGCTTTTACAAGGCCTCCTACCCTTCTCTTATACGTTTACAACAGAAAAATAACCGAATAACAGAAAGAGTAACAAAATTACAAGAGCACTAAAGAATTGCCAGCTCAGCACTAGTTAACTGCTTCTAACTAACTCCTCATTTCAGTCACGTGTTCATTACATTCTGTCCCCCTTAAGAGAGCCTTGACCTCAAGGCTGGAAATCAGGAAATTTGGAGTGGAACTCAGCGTAATCTATCCAAGTGGCATCCTCAGGAAAGGTTCTTGACCACTGAACTAACCACTGAACTAACCACTGAACCACTGCGTTATTGTTCCGCTTGACCATCCTCTTATCCAGCACAGCAACAGGCTCAAGCTGCAAGGTACCTTCAGCACTGACTGGTGGTAGAGTTGGAGTGGATGTAACATGTTGACCCAGCTTCTTTTTTAGCAAAGAGACATGAAAAACTGGATGGATATGGGCTGAGTCAGGAAGGTCAAGCTCATAGGCCACCTTACCTGCCCTAGATAGGACTTGGAAAGGGCCATAAAACCTTGGAGAAAGCTTCTTATTACGTTGTAAAGCCAGAGAAGCCTGTCTATAGGGCTGCAATCTGAGATATACCCAGTCACCAACTTCAAACTCTCTTTCAGTCCTCAATTTATCTGCATAGTGTTTCATCCTATGATGTGCTTGCTGTAGGTTTTCCTTGAGCATTCTTAGGATAGAAGCCCTCTCTCTAGCCCAATTTTCTACTGCTGCCACTTGAGATGCTCCAATGTTCATGAAGTTGTGGTCAGGAGGTGGTTGCCCATAAACTGCATAGAAAGGAGTGGTTTTGATAGAGGAATGATAAGAGGAATTGTACCACCATTCAGCCAATGACTGAGACCACTGTTTAGGATAGTCTCCACACATGCACCGTAAGTAATTTTCCAAGCACTTGTTCACAATCTCAGTCTAACCATCAGATTGGGGGTGATAGGCTGTACTTAGACATTGCTCATTCCCTTAAATGCTGAGTAATTCCTTCCAGAATAAGCTCGTAAAGATAGCATCCCTATCAGACACTATGGTACCTGGTAGACCATGCAATTTGTATATGTTATCCAAAAATAGGCGTGCCACATCCTTGGCAGTATAGGGGTGGGATAAGGCCATGAAGTGGGCATATTTTTTCAACCTGTCAACAACCACAAAAATAGTGATTTTACCCTGGGACTTCGGTAACCCTTCTATAAAATCCATGGAGATGTCTGTCCATATTTTTTCTGGAATGGGCAGGAACTGTGAGAGCCCTAGGGGTATGGACAAGTTCCCCTTTAAACCTCTGACAGACAGAGCACTCAGAGATGAAGAGCTGCACATCCTTCTTTAGCCCTTTCCAATAAAAGGTTCTTTTGATCCTCCTAGTGGTCTTGTCAATTCCTGAATGCCCTCCCATTGTTGAACTGTGGTAAGCTGCAATGATTTGAGCTTTGAGGTCAGAATTAGCTCCCACTACCAAGCTTCCCTTATGTGTGAGGACTCCTTGTGCCCAAGAAAACCTTGAATAGTTATTAGTGTCTTGTTCCAATCCTGCTATCACTTGCTGCAAGTAAGGATCTGTTTGCCAACTAAGTTGTACCCTGGGTAACCAGGTGGAGTCCACTGAAATTAAGGCATTAAGAGTTGCATTTTCAAGGTACAAATCTTCCCTCCTTGACAGAGCATCTACTGCCACATTTTCCTTTCCATGCTTATAGGTTATTTCATAGTCATAGCCAATGAGTTTGGAAATCCATTTATGTTGGAAGGGTGTTGCAACCCTTTGGTCTAGCAGGTATTTTAGACTTTGATGGTCTGTTCTAATAAGGAAATGGCGTCCAAGGAGGTAATGCCTCCATTTAAGCACTGCTAGGACCACAACCATTAGTTCTTTTTCATAAGTCGATGACATTTGGTGTTTTGCTGACAATCCCTTACTCCAATATGCAATTGGGTGACCCTCCTGCATCAACACAACGCCCAACCCTTTTCCAGAAGCATCTGTTTCTATAATGAACAACTTGGAATAGTTGGGAAGGGCTAAAACTGGTAATGTAGTCATGACCTTCCTAAGGGCATGAAAGGCTGTAGTGGCCTCATTATTCCAGTGGAAAGAATCCTTCTTCAACAACTGATTCAGTGGGGCTGAGATCTTTCCATATCCTTCCACAAACCTCCTATACTAGCCAGTTAAACCAAGGAATCCTCTTAGTTGTTTGATATTTTCAGGGATAGACCAATTAGTCATAGCCTTAATCTTTGTAGCTTCTGCAGAAACTCCTTTGTTGGAGACCAGGTGCCCAAGATACTTCACTTCATGTTTAGCAAACACACACTTGGATTTCTTTGCAAACAATTGATGTTTGGATAAGAGTTGTAAGGCTTTTTCCAAATGGACTAAGTGTGCCTTCCAAGTTTTACTGTAAACCAAGATGTCATCAAAGAACACCAGAATGAAATCCCTCAAATGCTCCTTAAATACTTCATTCATGAGGCTTTGAAAGGTAGATGGTGCATTTGTCAAGCCAAAAGGCATAACAAGGAATTCGTAGTGCTTTTCATGGGTCCTAAAGGCTATTTTTGGGACGTCAAGAGGGTAGACTCTAATTTGATGGTACCCAGCTCTCAAATCCAGTTTGGAAAAGTAAGTAGCCCCACATAATTCATCTAACAATTCATCAATAGCAGGTATAGGGAACTTGTCCTTAATAGTTACTTTATTTAAGGCCCTATAGTCCACACACATACGCCATGTTCCATCTTTCTTTTTAACCAGCAAGACAGGAGCAGAAAATGGACTAACACTGGGCTGTATGACCCCAGATTGAAGCATGCCTTTAACTTGGTTTTCTATTTCAGTTTTTTGGAAATAGGGGTACCTGTATGGTCTGATATTTGTGGTTCCTCTCCTGGTTTCAAAGGTATATGGTGGTCCTGAACCCTTGAGGGAGGTAGCTCCTTTGGTTCTTGAAAAACTGCTTCAAATTGAGACAATATTTCTTCCACCTCTGAATGGTTGACCTCCTCTGGAGTGGACACTTGCAGGGGGTATATGTGAGCTATCAACCCCTGAGGCTTCTTTTGCAGCAGTTTCCTCATGTGTTCTGTATTCACCATCTTGACCTCCCCTTGTTTCCCCCCTCTAAGCACATGTCTTCTGTTGTTCAGGGTAAAATCCATGCTTAAGTTTTTAAAATCCCATTTTACTGGCCCTAAAGTAGCCACCCACTGGATTCCCAATACCATGTCACAGCTTTTGAGTGGTAGTACTCTCATGTCAGTCTGAAAATTAACCCCTTGCATCTCCCATTTGAACCCTTTACATGCTGCAGTGCTCACCAACTTAGTTCCATCAGCCACAAACACAGTCAAAGGATCTGTTTCAATGGTATCCACACTAGCCCTCTTCACCACTTCTTGGTTGAGGAAATTATGTGTACTTCCTGTGTCAATCAGAATGATTACTTTTTGCTTCTTGACCAAACCATGCACTCTCATGGTTCTGTATGAAACTGATCCAGTCAGAGCATTAATGGAAATTTGCAGGTCACCTTCTGGTTCCTGAACCTCCTCATTTCCCTCCTCTTGTGACTCTTCTTGTTCAGAGTCCTCATGCTCTCCATCATCAATTGCATATAGCTGCCTGTTCTTACATTGGTGCCCCCTAGTGTACTTTTCATTACACTTGAAACACAAGCCCTTAGCCCTTTTTTCCTTCAATTCCTTAGGTAACTCCCTCTTAGTGAATCCAGAGTTTGGAGTAGGTCTTGGTTGTCCAGACATCACATTTTCCCCATTTCTTAGGCTCTGTCTATGTTTTTTGGTCATGGCTTCAATGCTGAATTCTTGTAATTTGGCCAATCCAATGGCCTGAGTGGTAGTCGTAGGCCTAAACATTAGCACATGGGCCTTAATCTCCTCCTTCAACCCTCTGATGAAACAGCTAACGAAAAAACTTTCTGGTAAATTTTGGGTTTTGTTAGCCAAGATCTCAAACTGTTCTTGATACTCTTTGACAGTACTTGTTTGTTTCAATTTAGTCAACTCACCCACGGCATCCTCATAGACATCAGGTCCAAATCGATGATGTGATTCCTTGTTTTAATGACTCCCAGTTAACTATGCAATGGGTTTTCTCAAACCACTGATACCACTGCAGTGCTTTACCTTCTAGATGTAAAATGGCCAATCTCACCTTATTACCATTATCAATTGAATTGTATTCATAAAATCTTTCACATTTGTATACCCAACCAGTGGGGTCATGCTTGACCGTTCGGGTGATTAAGAATTAACTACGATTTCGTCCCAAGCGTAGGACTATCGACCGGTGCAGCACAATAAATCCGGAAGTACCGGAGTCGAACCACAGAGACGGTCTACGGTGCTTTACTCAAACAGTGTTGGCTCTACGTTTGTAACTGGCTCTCAGGTAGCCACCCCTTGCTCAATTGGTTTAATTAATTAACTAAATGGAACTGACTTAATTACTGAACTCTGAATTAAAAAGGAGAGCACAGCCGTTGGCACTACGGTGCCCGTAGCTAGTCCAATTCACATTCACTCGGGCCACAATGATTCAATTAATAGATTCAAAAATATGGAAATAGTTTCCAACAAGTGCACACCACTTGTCACCGATTCTTGCGCGCATTTAGAATGGGCGATGCCCGGGTTTTGTTTGCTAGAAAAACTTCCGTATTCAAAAACTGCGCATTAATTAAAGTGATTCGGCACCGAGGTGGAATATAAATCAGCCTAGCCACGGGACACCTTCGTCCCGCGGCCGCACTCAAACGACTACTCACACATACTGGTGAAAATTGCAGAAGATGATTCGAGACTAAAACTAATCATGCTTTGAATGAATAAGATATAAAAACAACGAAAATCGATACCGTAATTGCAAGGACAGATTAATCTCGATATTCGATCAGCAAAACAAATCCTGGAACTGGAATTCTGGAAATTAAACTTGAATGTAGAGCATCGAACGAAGACTGAGATCCGTAGCCGAAAACTTGCAAACTTAAAACCTAGGTAAAAATTGTGGAACACTAGCATGGGTTGAAACTTTAGTATTTATACTAACTAAGTAATCCTAATGAAAAACCGAAAAACAAAGTTATAGAATTGGTTCTACGACCCACAAAACGACGTAGTTTCAAAGCTGCCTCCGTAAGCTCTCGGTATCGATACCCCTGAAAAGGGTATCGATACCGATCCCTTAACTTCCCTTCTTCCGCGTAAGCCGTAGGTATCGATACCCATAAGAGGGGTATCAATACTAAACATTCTGGAACGATTCGTGCTCTTCATAACCAACTGGTATCGATACGGCTCTCGGGGGTATCGATACCGACCCCTTAAGCCATCCTTTTTCAGCATTCCAAACTCAAACGTCGACTCCCACGCCCAGCTCCACTCCAAGCCATGCAAGAGCGCGCCAAAGACATCTTTTAACCTGGTAAATCATGCAAACACCAAAAACACTACCACGCACGCATTAACCAGAATAGTGATCATAAAATCGCACGTCTAACGCGCCAACTCCCCCTACTTAGGCGCTTATATATGGAATATCGCGCGCCTATCAGGTCATCACTAGAAAATCTAGGAAAGTCGATCTTGGCATACCTGGTACCAAAACCAGACGTGAATTGGGGCTGGAAACCCTCAGATCTGAATTGAGAAGACCCTGCGCTGGTACCCACCATTCGATTGTCAATTTCCCATTTGGCATCTCCTGCTGTTGTTTCACGTACACATGTGCTGCCATTTGATCATACTTCATGGTGACAGCAGATAGCATATCCTTGATGTCTCCCAAATCCTTGAGGGAGTTCCTAATTCCTTCATTTTCCTTCGCAATCTTTTCTTGATTTTCCTTCAAGGTTCGAACAGCGTCTTCTAACTTCTTGAAATCTTGGCTTCTAGTTCCTTCTGCCATTGCAAATGGATCACTCACAGGCCAAGGATAGTGGGCTCTGATACGAAATGTAATGAATTTGGAAGAAGAGAAGGGTAAAACCAAATGGAAGAAAGAGTAATGGTTCTCTTATTCCAACCGAATGAATTACAAGAAACTTCAATGAATGCTTTTACAAGGCCTCCTACCCTTCTCTTATACGTTTACAACAGAAAAATAACCGAATAACAGAAAAAGTAACAAAATTACAATAGCACTAAAGAATTGCCAGCTCAGCACTAGTTAACTGCTCCTAACTAACTCCTCATTTCAGTCACGTGTTCATTACAATTTATGTATTTAATTTACGCCAACTATCCAATCCGGGATCCCGGATTGGAAATTTTTGGGTGTTTTGATGCTTTTAAAAATTGTTTTTGGGAAATCCGAGCCGTCTAATGTGTTCAAAAGGTGTTTTCAAGGGTCCACGCGGGAAATCTTAAAAAAAATAAAATACCAGGAAGGGCTTGATCCAAGCCGTTTAAAAACTGTATATTTACAATTTTGCGAAAAACTGCTCGGATCAAGCCATTCCCAGTATTTTTTTTTTGACAATTTTCCGTCTAGACCCTTGAAAACACCTTTTGAACACATTGGACGGCTCGGATTTTCAAAAAAATATCGGGAAGGAGGAGTTCAGGATCCGGGATTCCCGCATTAGATCCGGACTCTTTAATTTAATAATTATTTCATCTCTTAAGATATTATAAAAAAATTTAGTGATTTCCTCTTTTTTGAAGTGTAATTGGATATTGGGTAATATCCATTCCACCCGTTATCTAAATGGATATGGATTTGGTGACTTTTAAGTATCCCCAATTGGATATGAATAGGGGTATAGAAGTGAGCGTGGAGTTTGGGGATCGGGAAGAAGCACCCCTGATCCAAACCTGATCCGTTCCCATTCCTAAACTTTTCAGACTCATAAGAGGTGATGCATGCGAGTAATTTCAAACTAATAAAAGCACAAGTATAACTTTTTAGGAGATAAATGCCAAACTAAAGAATTTTATTGGCGATTTAAGTGCAATAGAAGAAGACCCCGCCAGTTATATATAGTGTTTTTGTCCATATAGTGTTATATAAACTACTGTGAGTATCAGCACCCACCCACAAAAATGAGTGGTTCTCCCTATGAAATTTGGAAAAAGTTTTTATCGATATCTAATTAAGCAGATTTCTAATATGAATCCATAAGTAGATGTTTTACCACAAAATGAGCGGTTCGGATCATCTTTGCCGAACCCGAGGGGCCCATATAAATCTCTGTGCTACTTACACGTCTATGCACATAGCACAATTGATTGAGGCTGAGTTTCCAATAAAGTGTTTTTGGAATTCTTCCAAAAATCAATGTTCTCTTATACATCAACTAATTTGAAAATTTGTAGTTCAAAAATTCCAAAAATTACCATTGTAGAAACTCACACCGAATAACGAAGAAACTAATGAATATGTTGTTTTCGCTCTGAAGGACCTTTTAACTTAAGTTGTACGGGATATGCTTTCAAGGGCTAAGCTAAAAAATAAGAAAAACGAGGAAAAACCTTTATAGGCGGGACGAGATTCAGAATTCCTAGACATTGATTCAAATATTATGAAGGATTTTAAAAAATCCATACCTCAAAGCCCTTCCTGTGTTATTCTTTATGGGCAATTTGACATGGAGCCAGGGGGCTGCTGTGCTGTGCACTCCCTGTTGTGCAGCCTGTTGTGCGAGCATTTCGGCCCTGCCCTGCCCACATCTCGATGATCTGAAACGTTCATTTGTAGATAATGTCGAGTATGCTATCTGTGCAAAATAATCAGGCCAATCGAAGATTGTTAGCCTCACGATCGGATAACATTTGTAAAAACAGTTTTACACATTTTTTAAAGAAGTAGACACGTAAATATAATTTTGAAGAAAAACTTGTTTTACAAATGCGATCGGATCATAAGGCTAACAATGTACACTTGTATCTCCAATATGAACGTTTCAGATCATAGAGATGCGACCGGGACTAGCCGAAATACCAGCACAACGGGCTGTGCAACAGGGGGTGCGCAGCAGCCCCCTGACTCTATTTGACATAAGGAGTACGACTACATTAAGGTTGTGTTTGGTTTGTGTTTTGAGTTTTGGTTTTTGTAATGATTAGAGGGAGAAATAGGGATAATAATTAGAAAATAGATAATAATTAGAAAATAGGTATTAATGATTGGAGAGAGATAGAGAGAAAAATAAAAATAATATTTAAAAATAGGGATAATAATTGAATAATAATTGAGAAAACCGGTTCTTGAGAACCAAAACAAACAAGGCCTAAAGGTTTTGAGACCAGATTTTCAGGACAGGTTTCTAAGAATTAGGTTGAAATTAGGCATCTCTGAATTAGTTTATTTTATGATTCTAGAAGTGACGCATGAAATATCTAGGTTTCGTGTCAAATCAATGTTTTATGATTATTTCTAAGAAGAAAAAGAAGCAAAAAAAAGAAAAGAAATTGTCTAAGTTTTGGAGCATTATTATGCTAATAAACTGAGATATAAGTCCGGAATTCTCTTCAACAAGCAAAAGTAAACCAATCCCAAGGGTTGGCCTAGTGATCAAGATCCCGAGACTTAAGAATTTGCACTCTGTTAGGATCCTAAGTTCGAAACTTCTTACGTGCTATTAGCTCCTTTAAGATCAGTTAATACAAAATATTTTTGTTAACTAGCTCCAGCTTTAAGTGGGGCCCCTGCCAACAGACGTTGGGTGTATGGTCCCTAGGAATAATTGAAGTGCGAGTATGCTAGCCGGACACCTAGTTATTAAAAAAACCAAGCAGCAGCAGCAAAGGAAATTCTATAAAAATTAAGGGGGATTGGCCCACTATGTGAATCAAATCATTTTTATGTGGTGCCTACTGGTTCACAAAATGTGCACCACGTACGCCTCGAGGCACTTCAAATTCGAACTTTCATTATTTATTCATCCCGTGAAAAGCGAGCACACTTTTATATTTAAAAACACAATTTATTGGAATGTTACAGAGAGATCTAGAGAGAGAGAGAGAGAGTAGGAACTTGCCAAGAATAAAGAGAAAGACATTAAAATGCTATTAATAATTAAGATTTATATTGCTACATATTGATTAGCAAAATAAAGATCCTATTATAGGGTATATAAGAGTCCGGCAATGCGAATCGATTTGTTGCATACGCATCGCACACGAACAAATCTAGATCGTCCGTGCTAACAGATCAACGATCCGGATTTTAAAGACTATTTTACCCGTAACAGAGCTCTATTATCTGTAAAAGAGTCTTTAAGATCCGAACCATTAAAAATACTTTTGGACGATCGAAATGTACCGTCCGTGCACTATACGTACACAGCCGTGCGTACGCGTATCTTTTTCGGGTATAAAAAAACAAAAGCGAAAGCCTCATTTGCTTTGTGATGAGATGGCCCTGGATGGTGTGGCCAGGAAACAAGGCTGGACCTGGACTAGGCTGGCCCCCATTTTTTTCTACGTATGATGTAAATTTTTACATTTTTTACAAGTACATAAAACTGTTAAAGCTACCAACTAGTTTTTCGACGTGATAAGTAACCGATGTGGTACAAATTCCAATACTCCCCCGCCCGTGTGACTCCAAATTCGCTCGCGGTTATAATAGTGGAGAAGCTACTTAGACTCATATACTAATTTTCAAAATAATAATTAACCGATATAGGACAAAAACTTTACTCAGATCGAGTTGCAAATGAGAAGGATTTTTATCATCCTGTATCTTATGAGAAGAACTCTGTATGATTACGATTTTATTTATTTTTTATTATCCTGTTTTTCGGAATTAATAATCGTAATCATGTCTCCCCTACTTTGACCGCATTTTAGTTTCCAGCATGCCATGGGAGTTGCCAGAAGTTGTTGGCAATGGTCGTTATTGGTGGCTGTAGTAGTGTAGTACTGTCGCCACAGTCCAATGTAGCTGCACGTCATTGCTTTCAACAAAAGTGATGGGTACTTTTATAGTAGTTCCGTTACCAAAAATAATAACAAAAAATAATGTTATCGAGTCGAGTAATGGTTATGGACAGTGATACGGGTACAGAACGGGAGGAACCGAAAATGTACCGATCGCTTTCGGGGATCCACTTTTGGGTCTCACACGAGTGATCCGAACCGTTAATTATTCTTAGAAAAATTTTCCGAAGGGCCCCACCAAATTTCAGCTCAATCGGACGGTTGGAAGTGCTCCAACCAAAATCCCAACGTTCCAACCAAAATTTGTTCTAAGAACAATGAACGGTTCGGATCACTCATGTGAGATCCAAAAGTGGGTCCCCGTGTGCGATCGGTTCATTCTCGGCAGCGGCGGAGCCAGTGCAGGACCAGTGTGGGCACGTGCCCACACTGGATTTTTACCCCCAGTTTTTTTTTTTTTTTTTTAAAGTTTACTATATATAATTAAATTATCTGATTTCCAACAATGGGTGTGCTTGGTGCAGTTGGCCAAGCACTAGGCTCCCTCCTTAAATGCCAGGGTTCAAGTCTTGGTGGTGGTGGTTTCTATCATGTTTATTACTTTCCTTCTATTATGCTTTTCTTTTTCCTTCTATTTCCAAATGGGACAAGAAAATGAGTAAATTTTCACCGTTTTACTAATTTTGAAATAAAAAATTGAAAAAAAATCTTAAGGATCGTTACTATAATTAATTTAATTTTTTTGTCATAAAGATTAATAATCTAATTGTTAAGCGAGTTATCATAATTCTACAATTTGTTCAAAAAAATGAACTTAGGTAGAGTCTTTAAGCTAGCGCGGACAATATACACAAAGTAAGATGTTTTTATAGGATTAGTAATGAAACAATTATCAGATGAATTAAAACTTGTCGAGGTCAATTGTACATAAAAGCACCAACAAATATTTAGTTTTTTTTTTTCGCTTATGTTTAGAAGCGTTTTAAAATATTATGCCACGGTGCCCCCACTCACATGAATTTCTGGCTCCGCCACTGATTCTCGGTACCTTTTGTTCGGTACCCATATCTTTATCCAATGGTTATCCACTGTTTAAGAGGTATTCTGAGAGTAGTCATTTTGTGCATATTATCAAAGGTTGGGTCTGTCTCCATATGATTGAGGACTTGATGGGTTCTGGTATTTTTTTTTTTTTTTTTTTTATCAATACTGTTATTGTTTGTTTGTTAGTCCAGTAATAGTTTTGTTTTGCCCCTTTCACTTTTTGATGAGGGTATTTTTTTCATACTCTAATTTGAACAAGACTCAATTTTGCTCTTATTACACTATGTTTTCTGATTTTTTTTTAGAACTTTATACACTTTATTTGAACTCTAATTTGAACAAAACTTACTTCATTTGAGAGGGAAATACTTGGAACAAACATAATCCCTTACACAACATATGTGTTGAGCCTACCTCCGAGTACAGGTAAAATTTCATGGAAACCCATCATCTATACTTCTTGAAAGCACAGAGACCCCATGAACTTTAATAGCGCCCAAATTGACCCCATAGCCTCGTCTATTTGAAATAGAAATTTGACAGACTCTGGTAACCAAGGATTTAAATATCGGCCGATACACGACGTATTGACCGATACGTAGCGGTTTTTCAAGGGACCGATATCGATATTGACCGATATACAGTCTGATACAGATCGATATCGATCGTTACGTATTCCGATATCGAGATTTAAAACCTTGCTAGTAACGAAATGAATGAACTGATAATTATACCTTTCTTTTGACAGAAATAATCTAATTGGTTAATGTTCATTATTGAGAGGTCATTATGGTTGCTTTTCAAGTTGAAAGGGTCTTCGTGCCACAAAGGTATAGATGAGGGTGTCTACGTGGAATTTAACTTCAAAAAATTGGTAAGGTACTAATAATAATACTATTGGAGTTTTGTTCTGAACCTATTGCAAACAGACGGAACAAGAAATTCAGAAATTGTCCCAGAATATGTGGACAGATGGCAATTTGGTTTTTTCAGTTGCAATATTGGGATGATTTTGGAGACAACTTTTTGGGGACACCTTGTAGTGCCCTCAATTGTGAACATTCTAAAATTTTCATTCGTTGAGGAAAGTTGCGCACATTATTTGTACAAAAAATCTTATTTATCGGACATTGGTGAACACGTGATTGAGAAACATTTATCTTGCCGTTCCTTCTTTAAATCAAATTGGCTATCGATTTTTGTAATATAAATAGTATCTGACCATAAAGCTACCGATATCCAATCAAATTTATTTTTTAAATGAACAATTTACCTAACATTTCAGGTTAAATGAACAGTACAAATAACAAATACAAATTATAGATGGCCCACAAACAGAGGCACTATAGAGATTTAGTGCGTTAGGTCATTACAAGAACACCAAATCCCTAAAAAATCACGGTCCCATTCGAAAGAAAGAAACAAATTAACAACAAATTAGAATCTATTATAGGAGAACTAATAATAAAATATCGTCTTACCTCTCGAGCAAAGATACAAGGGTCGCAAACTAAGCTTTAATCAACAGAATAGATTACTAAGGGGGCATTTGGTAACGTTTTTGTTTTCTGTTTTTTGTTTCTAACAAGCTTAAAGTAGGATCACGTTTATTAAAACAAAAACAAAAAAATGTTTGGTAGTAAAACTTCAGTTTTCTGTTTTCTATTTTTTGTTTTTTTAACGACCCGGTTTTAAAAACAAAGCAAATCACCTTTTTTGTGTTTTGAAAATTTTCAAAAATTTTGAAAATGTTTTTAATAAACACAAAACAGAAATAAATTACCAAATACTTTTTTTTTAGTTTTGAAAAAAATTGAAAACAAAAACAAAAATAGGAAACTAAAACGTTACCAAACGCCCCTAACTAATCAGCATACTTGGAAAGCGACTTATTTTGTGTCATGCAAACGAGTAGTACAAATTTGGAATCGGATCCTTTCCGGTCCAAAACCTGGACTGGAGAGTTAGACCGGAGAGGATCAAATTCCTATAAATTTTGTGCCTCCTATTTCTCTATACGCACTGAAAACACCTACAACAAGCTCTCTCAGCTTCTCCTTCTCCTTCTCTTTCTCTTTCATTCCCATTTTACTAACAAATCACCACATATACTATCACCCAAATGGCCATCTCAGGCTCTGTAATTAAGCTAAACCCATCAATATCTTCTTCTCCTACGGCTCACAGAAAAAGCATCAGTTGCAAAAGACAGGTCAGTTCATAAACATTTCATTTCAGTACTAATCAGGTGTTTGGGAGCCAATTATTTTTAAAATTTTAATTTGTCGAAGATTAATTTTGGGAAAAATCTGTGAAAAGTATATGAAATATCATACGTGCAGAAAAAAAGATTTTGCAGAAGGGTGTGTGGATTGTGGAAGTATAATCAGAATCCATTATCCAGAAGCCCCTCTTCGACTGATTTTTGAATTACTTACTCTCTATTTTTTATTTTGGAAAATGCATTTTTACACTACTGATTCTTGAACTGGCTCCCAAACAAGCAAAACGTGAAAATGGACAATCCAAAACCGGAAAAACGGGTGGCCAAACAGGCCCTTAATTAACTAACTATCCAGTTTTTTTTTTTCCTTTGTTTTTCTTGTTTGAACATGATGAACACGGTTCATTAATGCCTTAATGGTGATTTGTGTTTTTCAGTTCTTTGTTCGCGCTTCAGCTGCCACCGGTTCCGGTGGAGAGGAAGGAGGGAAGAAGATGATAAGTAGAGAGAAAGAGGGCCGTTGGAAGATTGATTTCTCCGGCGAGAAGCCGCCGACCCCGTTGCTTGATACCATCAACTACCCAATTCACATGAAGAATCTCTCCGCACAGGTAAATAAAGAAAAATAATTATCTATGTCTATTCTATTCTAGGCGGAGCCAGGTGCCCCCACTGACCCCGCTCAAAGCAGAAAAAAAATTATATTATAGGAGTATATTATATTATATTATGTAATATAATGCTCTATTTAGCATACACACTCAAATATATCTCAAAAATAAAAATGTAGAGTTAATTTTGTAGTTCAACTTAAGTTGGCTGGTTCATTTACAATTATTGGTTTATAAATTACTGGTTTATTTGAAGGTCTATCTTTTGATTTTCTTTATTTTTAAGCGTCTCGAGAAATATTTTTTAAGCAATCATCAATAAAACCATCTCGATTATTCTAAAGACTTGTCAGTGTCAAGGTAATCCATACTCTAAAAGTTGTCTAAGATTGTGTGCTCATTGTTTTAATCTTTTCTTATAAAAAAATATGTATTATGAACTTCTAGTCCATAATAAATATCTTAATTTAGCAAGACCATTGACGAAGAAAAATTACACGATTATGATTAATAAGGTGCCTCACCGGAGTGAATTTCTGGATCCGTCCATGGGTGGAGGAGTTGGTGGGAGTTCAACACCGGACCTTACAGATAGATGTTCCAATGGGAACGAACTTAACCACTAAGCTATCCCTCAATATCTAAGTATTAAACGACCCTTTGGACTCGGTCTTTGTCACACAAAGAATGTCATTTCTTTTATAATTTCATTACAATGTTCTTACATACTCCCTCCGTCGCAAATTAATGGTCCCTTTTCGGCAGTCGTGTCAATCAACAAATTATTTATATTTCACAATCTATAAGGTTTTTAATAGTTGCAAAAATTTTGTTTTATAAAACAAATCGAAATCTATCAAATAAAGTCCATATTGGATATAAAAAAAACCATAGTGAAAATGGACCATTAATTTGGGACGAATAATGATGGTTTATTGTTGCATTATGATACAAAATGTCATTGTCAATGGCATGAACGATTTTCTCGAGATCTGACTTTTCAGTTGGCCAAAAACGTGCTATAAAAGTTAGCTAGCTTAGTGCCGACGAACCAATAGTTAACAAAACCTAACCGATCGGAAAGGTATTTAACAGATTTTAATCGCGGATATGGTTTTGGTTTTTCACTTGAAAAATTGGCCGGTTTGGTTTTGGCTTTGATTTTGTATGGTTACCGCACTGAAACCAAAGCTCAATATAATTACGAAAATACCCTTTATACATTTGTATATTTTGTACTTATATATCTATTATTCAGGTTTTAGTTAGGGTTAGGGGTTGAATTTGTTGTGAACTCTACGGTAATTTTGTCTTTATACTTGGAAGATGGATTTACTTTGTGTTATTTGCACTTATTATGTATATTGTTTTTTATTTATTATTCTACTCCCTCCGTCCCCTTTATAGAGTAGAGTTTTTCATTTTGGACTGTCCCTTTATAAGTGTGTTTTGAAAAATTAATGGGTAAAAGTTTGTACAATTATCATTTTGCTCTTTTAAAAAGTTAATGGGTAAGTAGTTAATAGGTAAAAGTGGAGGATAATTTTGAAAAGTGGAGGTAAAAGTTGATGGTGATTCAAGTATGAAGTGGAGATAAGGTTGATGTAAAAGGTGTAATAATGATGTTTCTTTAATAAGTAGGATTTACGAAGCCACACACTTAAAAAATGGATAGAGAGAGTAATTAATTAAGATTGGTTGATTAAAAATATTGACCACCGATTTCGGTGAAAAACTGAACCCAGATAAAAAGAAAATCGCCCGGTTTTGATTATGATTTTTGTTTTCGGTACAAGTTTAGGTTTATCAACAGCCAAATCGAACCGCACGGTTGCCATCCCGACTACCAGTTGTTTTGATGCATACAGTAAATATCTGAGCAGTCGTGTTTGGACTTTGTGTGGAAGAGAATTAAAAGACATGAAAGTGATGGTCAAAACGAAAAGTAGAAGCTAAATATTTTTTGTATTCTACATCAAATTCCACTTTGCCGCCTTGACTTTTGAAATATTATAGTTGACAGTCAAAACTCCAACTCTACGCAGCCATGCCGAAACCCAGTCCCATCACCGCCATAAACCCGACCTCTCTAAATCAGGAGTAATTATTGTCACGTGATGTCTCAATACATATATCAAATACGCATTTTTGTGGGACTCACTATAACATGCGATGGATAAGGTTATTGTGGCACTGCCAGGGGAGATCATTTGACGGTACTCCAAGACCATAAAATAATTGGTCTTATTAAACCAGGCAAACAAAAAACAGAAAATTGGTGTAAAGGACAAATTTGGGGCTTTAAATAGTGTTTAGTCCAGCTTAACTTATTTTAATGCTTTCAATACATTGATAGGAAATTTTTGAGAGCTCAATGACAATACTAGACAAAAATACCCTTAATGAAACCCACACTCACGCGCACCATGTGGATGAATTTTCAAACCGAAAGCTGCAGCATTGAAAGCGACATTACTGTGACGGAAAACTTTTCAAACCGAAAACTTTGAATTTTCAAACCGAAAGCTACAGCATTGAATTTTCAGACCGAAAACTTTTCTTTCATGCCCGACATGTGGTCCCCTTTGCTGTGACTAAAAGCGACATGTGGTCCTGGCTCACTCTTTTTCCCCGTCACACACACACTCTCTCTCTCTCTCTCTCTCTCTCTCTCTCACATACGTGAGTTTTGGGTGGGTGAGACAAATTTAATTTCTCTCTCTTCAATTTTGGGGGTGGGTTCAATTTTTGAGGTTCAATTTTAGGGGGTTTAGGCTCTTTGGGGTAGGGTATAGTGGGTTTAGGCATTTTGAGTTTAGGCACTAAATTCCACTTTCCATTATAGGGTTTTTAGAATTTATTATAATTGACAGTCAATATTTTAAGTCTACACTTTCATAGGGTACCCTAGGGTTTAGGTTTAACCACTTTTCAATTATAGGGTTTTAGTAGTTTAGGCACTTTCATAGGGTACCCTAGGGTTTTTGGGACTTTAATAGGGTACCCTGGGGTTTAGGTTTAGGCACTTTCATTAGGTTTTAGGGTTCAAACACTTTCATTGGCTAGTGGGGGCATTTTTGGAAGGCGTAGGTGATTTGTCCTTTTGACATTAAGAAAAAAGTTGATGTCCTTATTGAAGTAAAGACCTTTTTACTATGTCCTTCCAAAAAACGGACCCAACAAAAAAACATGAGAATTTTGAGGGTTGTAAAGAAAAAATGTGTATATGATAGACAACGATGCTCTTGCTTCCGTCGGTGTTTTTTCTTTGTTGGAACTCTGACTTGAAGGGGAAAATGAAAGTTGACTAGAGGTGAAGTTTGACGGACAAATTACAGTGAAGGGCTCAAGTAAGATTTGGAGCAAAATACGGGGGTGCAAAGTAAATTTTAAACAATTTTAGTAACCACAAGACAACGTACTAGAGTATTAGGAGTGGAGTAATTTTATTACTTCCTCCGTCCCAAAATAATAGTCCATTTTGGGACTGCTTATCATTTTCAACGGCTTATATCTTTTAACTTATAATTTCGAAAATTTTGTATAATAGAATTAATTAAAATTTATCAAACAAGATCGATAATGCATATTTTTTGAGGTTCACATTAAAAGATATAAGTCATTGAAAATTATATGCATTCCAAAAGGGACTATTATTTGGGGACGGAGGAGGGAATACGTTTCATTTCTTTACACTTAGCAGTACAAAATTAAGATCCAAAGATTCCAAACACATTCAAAATCTATTGTTTGTACATGTATACGCCTCTGTCCCAATGTACTTTTGTATTATGGGTAAAAAAACCTCATCACAATCTATTTTGATAATTACTCAAAAATAATACTCTTTTGCAACATCTATTCTGCACGTATCTCTTAAACACTCCGTAGATTAGTACTCCCTCTGTCCCAAAACTTTTGACACTTTTTGGATAGTGTGTCATTTTCAAATGTCTATATCTTTCAATGTAAATGTCAAAAAATATGCAATATGGATCTTGTTTGATAGATTTTAATTAGTTCTATTAAACAAAGTTTTCAAAATCTCATAAAACTTTATAAATAAAAAGATGTAAGTAATTTAAAATGGCACGCAATCCCAAAAAGGTCAAAAATTTTGGGACGGAGGGAGTAATATATTCTAACCATAATTAAAAATCTACAATTGACAATCGAAAATAAAAAGAACGCAAAAATATGTTTCCAAAAACGACCGTTGTCCCTTCAACGTTTAAAAGTTGGTCCTTCAACTCAAAAGTTAAGGTGTGAAAAGTGAACTCTATGACTTTTGGTGGAGTTAACTTTTGGTACTAGATAAAAATTTTGAAACAAGAAGACAAACAACTTGAGACAAATTAGGACAGGTGGAGTATCTATACATGTGTCTTTACTTATTTGTCCTTGTGCTTTTTTCAGGATCTTGAACAACTAGCAGCAGAGCTAAGAGCAGAAATAGTTTTCACTGTGGCAAAGATAGGTGGGCATCTTAGTGCAAGCTTAGGTGTAGTGGAATTAGCTGTGGCTCTGCACCACGTTTTCAACACCCCTGATGACAAAATCATATGGGACGTTGGCCATCAGGTGAATTAACTCATCTTCTGCACATGAAAATCAATTGGATGTGGCTGGTGGGAAACGGAACAGATCCCCTTGTTCTCTCTTGTTCGTCTGTTATATGGGGGTTTGGGCCGTTGAATCACACACAAATTTTTAAAACACAAAAAAAAAATTCATCATCTAACGGCCCAAACCCCCCCTGTAACAGAGAAACATGGGAGTTTTGAGACAGGGGATCTGAAACGGTTGGAAAAACACACACATGAATAGTTGTACTTGTATAGTACAATTTGTACGCATGTATATATATATATTAATATATATGTGCAAACTTTGAAGCATGGATACAGATATGAGTACTCATAGTCATATGGACACGAGACATGGCTAATCTAAATAAATGGGATTACGGACACAGTGGGGACATAGCAAAAAATATGTATTCCATGATTCCGTCCCATTTTATTTGCTATGTACCGAGTACTCAACTTTCTAAAGACACATGTAATTAACAAAAATGTTACTTGTACAATAATTTCGGCTCCAACCATTTACAACCCCCTCACATACACGTGGGGCCTACACCTATAATTGTGTGTGAGCCCCACATGTATGTGAGGGGGTTGTAAATGGTTGGAACCAAAATGGTTGTACATGTAGTATGATTGTGTAATTAATGCATTCCACCGTAGCAGATTTATTCAGATTTCCAATAAATATTATCCCCATTCTCTACTTTTAAAATTGCTTTTGTTCATATATGAGGGTTAGTTTATTAAAACCTACTCTTTTTTTTTTTACTTTTCAAATATTACAAACATGGATAGAGAAAATGGGGGACAAGTGGTGGCGGTCACCACAAAACGATTTTAAAGGACAATGCTAAGGGTACCGACCCGAAACGCACCGAAATGGTACAAAGCAACCTGCGGGGCCCACTTCTAGGTCCCGCACGAATAATCCAAACCGTTCAATAATTTTAAAATATTTTTTCAAGTGTTCTTGCAAAAAATCAGCTCAATTGGATATGCGTAAGTGATTGATCCAAACTTCAATTTTTTCATTCCGAGTTAAGGATTCTGGATTCTGAATGAAAATTTGAAATTTGGATCAATCACTTATCTATATTTAATTGAGCTGATGTTTTCCAAGGACTTGAAAAATTATTGAATGGTTCAAATTATTTGTGTAGGACCCAAAAGTGGGCCCCACAAGCAACTTTGTACCATTTTGGTACCTTTCAATTGGTACACATATCTTTATCCAATTTTAAAACAACACCCTTCTAAGTAAGAAAAAATGCAGAGTGAAGGGACAATGTTGTTATTTCACAATAATAAAGACAAAAATAAGGGTTGTGGTTATAAATTTGGAGAGTGTAAAAATCAAACTACCCTTTTCATAGGCCCTTCTTTGATTTGTCCAAGTGGAGACACGGTATCCCCGACACGTCCCTGTAATTTTGATTCTTGTCATGTTTCCATTTGTGTCCAAGTAGAGACACAAGTGTCCCAAACGTGCTTTTTGTGTATCCTTGCTTAAAACTTACCCTGTCTGTTCGAGAAAGTTACGACCATTTTGGGATTCCAACTTTTTTTCAAATTAAACATAATCATTACTATTTTTCATTTTTGTCTTTCCCATTTTGCATGTAATCATTATAACTTTTCATTTAAATGGTTTTTGTCACATCAAAAAAGGAAGGGTAATATTGGAAATTAATCAAATAAAATACGTTTATTTTTGTAAAAGGACTAACATTTTGGGACAACCCTAAATGAAATACTGAACCAACTTTTGGGACAGAGGGAGTGTCAAGTTAATTGAGTGCACGCCACATGGCGTATTTCATACGTGTTCCCAACATGTCGTTGTATCCCTGGAGTGTCAAATTAATGCATATACGGCCAGCAGTTAAAATGTTAGTGCTTTTCATAGTGTGCTTATACATATTCTAGTTTTACACTGGATCTAAGGACAAGAAAATATTGCAGGCATACCCACATAAGATTTTGACAGGGAGGAGGTCAAGAATGCACACAATTAGGAAAACTTCAGGGCTAGCAGGCTTTCCTAAAAGGGATGAAAGCATTTATGATGCTTTTGGTGCAGGCCATAGTTCTACAAGCATTTCTGCTGGTCTTGGTATGCCTTTGTATTATTGTCATTCCACAAATTGTTTTCAACTAATTTTTGTTTCTCGCTATTTCAAAAACAAAACAAAGATAATCGTTTTCGTTTCATTTTCCTTCTAGGTCTTCGAACTACTAAAAACATACTCGTCGCATTCTATGAAAACTATATGCCAAAAAAGCTTTTTGTGCTGTACATAAACTGGAAAAAAGAAACGCGATACATGAGATGAAAACAATACCAAATAGGCATTGTTCGACTCGATTTTTTGTGGGACCAAAACAATTTTTTGTTTTTTGTAGGTATGGCAGTTGCAAGAGACCTTTTAGGGAAGAAGAACAGTGTGATTTCTGTGATTGGAGATGGAGCCATGACTGCAGGACAAGCTTACGAAGCCATGAACAATGCAGGGTTTCTCGAATCTAACCTCATAGTCGTATTAAACGACAACAAACAGGTTTCCTTGCCCACTGCTACTCTTGATGGCCCTGCTACTCCTGTTGGTGCCCTCAGCAGTGCTCTAGCCAAGATTCAAGCTAGCCCCAAGTTCCGAAAACTCCGTGAAGCTGCAAAAGTACAAATCCAATCGTTTTTCGTTCTTCGTTTTCATTACCACAATATTTACGTACTAAAAGACAAAAATATGCTAGACGTCTATTTTTGTTTCCACAAAAAGGGGTAACCATTAACCAACTAAACTTCCAAATTTCAAGGAAACAAAAACGGTGATTCCACTTGTTTTGAAACAAATTTTTTGAAAAGCATTTGTTCGATCTCTGCTCCCACCCTCACTTGTTTCCGAAACAAGTATTTTAACGGATGCCTATAGATGCAAAAGGAAACATGTTTTTGGACCAAAACAAGATTGAAATTTGTTTAATGCTTTAAAACAGAAAACTGACAAAATTGCAAAACAACAACTAAGCTTTTCATTTCACTTCCTTTCGGTTCTTATTTCAATCTGGTTTTGGTTCTCCTCTTGATAGGGAATCACAAAGCAAATTGGACCACAGGCACATGAAGTTGCAGCAAAAGTAGACGAGTACGCGAGGGGTATGATTAGCGTTTCTGGCTCGACTCTCTTTGAGGAGCTCGGGTTATATTACATAGGTCCAGTGGATGGGCACAATATAGAAGACTTGGTAACCATTTTTGAGAAAATAAAAGCATTGCCAGCGCCAGGTCCAGTTCTCATACACATAGTGACTGAGAAAGGGAAGGGCTATCCACCAGCTGAGGCAGCACCTGATAGAATGCATGGTGAGCGAATTGTTCCATTTTTAGCTGTCTCATACTGCTAGTCCATTTAAAAAAGTAGAAGACCAAAAATTTGTAGAATTCCCTTTTGGCCTTCTTTTGGGTATGATGAGACATCAAATTAATCATTGAAGGGCAGTTTAGAACCTAAAATTACGTGATAAAGTTTCAGTCAGATTTCCAAATAGACCAACAAAAACGGATGGATGGAGTATTTCGTTCTCTAATTGTTTACTACTCTTTCAGGGGTTGTCAAGTTTGATCCGAAAACGGGAAAGCAATTTAAGCCCAAATCCCCTACACTTTCATATACACAGTACTTTGCTGAATCTTTGATTAAAGAAGCCGAGGTAGATAACAAGATTGTAGCCATCCATGCAGCGATGGGTGGTGGGACTGGCCTCAACTACTTCCAAAAAAGGTTTCCAAATCGATGTTTTGATGTGGGAATTGCAGAGCAACATGCTGTTACATTTGCAGCTGGTTTAGCCACAGAAGGTCTCAAGCCCTTCTGTGCTATCTATTCATCGTTCCTGCAGAGAGGCTATGATCAGGTGAGCCTTGAAATGTGGCTTATTTACATATTGTAGTTCACTTCTCTGTTTGAGCTGGCTAGAATAAGTGGTGTTTTGCTGAAATAAAAATGCTAGTACTAGACAATATTAGACATCCCAAACATAGTAATGATGAGAGTTATACTAATACTCTATGATGAATGTGAAGGTGGTGCATGATGTGGATCTTCAGAAACTACCAGTCCGATTTGCAATGGATCGAGCTGGTTTAGTGGGTGCAGATGGACCGACTCACTGTGGAGCGTTTGATGTCACGTACATGGCTTGTTTGCCAAACATGGTGGTCATGGCTCCATCCGATGAAGCAGAACTGATGCACATGGTGGCCACAGCAGCAGCCATTGATGACAGGCCTTGTTGCTTCAGGTTCCCAAGGGGTAATGGGATTGGAGCAGTCCTTCCTCCTAACAACAAGGGAACACCAATTGAGGTTAGCACTTACAAATAATGAACTTCCAAATTTTGTCTAAGGGATTGTTTGATAACACAATTCAGCACTTAAAACTGAATGCATAACTTGAGAGTAGATTATGCCCATTTGATAACCGCATTTCAGTTTTTCAGTTTTACTATGAAATAGAACCTAGGCAAAGAGTTGAAAGTACAAACTAATAAAAGCATCTTTGTTGATAATTAAATGACAGATTGGGAAGGGAAGAATACTGATGGAAGGCGATAGAGTAGCTATTCTGGGATATGGGACGATGATACAACAGTGTGTAGAAGCAGCAGGGTTTCTTCAATCCCAAAACATATACGTGACAGTAGTCGATGCAAGATTCTGTAAGCCATTGGATGCCGATCTCATCACAAGATTAGCAAATGAACACGAAATCATACTAACCGTGGAAGAAGGTTCTATTGGAGGTTTTGGATCTCATGTGACTCACTTTTTAAGCTTAAAAGGCCTTCTGGATGGACCCCTAAAGGTAATTCCCTTAAACAAGAATATCTTGAAGCTTAACTGGTGTTTCTTTTGTTCATTTTGAGGTTAACAGACATTTTGGTTTCTGCAGTTGAGATCAATGTTTCTTCCTGATAGATACATTGACCATGGATCACCCCAAGATCAGATTGAAGAAGCAGGTCTCTCTTCGAGACACATTTGTTCAACAGTGTTATCGCTACTGGGGAAGTCTAAAGAAGCTCTTAACTTCAAGTGATTGCACATATGGAACCAAGCAATGTCCTACTCAAGACAAAAAAAAGAAAAAGAAAAAGAAAAAGAAAAAAAAAAGCATTCACGTCGTCAGACTATTCTTCCGGTTTGGCTTTTAAACAGAGAAATTTCAGCTCAAAAGCTTATCTTTGGTTCTGAAGAGAGTGAGGTCCAAGGCTCCTTGAAGTTGTTTCCCCAATGAAGCAAAGATTTTCCTTAAATCCTATTGTATTGCAATGTTTTCTATTGCTTTCAAGTTAAATAGACAGGTATTACTGTAAAATATAAGCAAGTTAATTAAAAATAAAACTGTAATCTAACTTCTCTACATGGGGCCTCACATCGATCAATGACTGGAGGAACTTGTGGTGCAGGTGCTGATAAATAAATCAATTGCCGATAAACTTGGTATTTAGCCAATTTGTGAGCTTAGAAAGAGAAATGAACGTTGGAAAATTACTTACCAATAATTATCCACCAAAAATGCTGTCGATAGAGATATAGCAAGCATGCTCGTCCTTACACCCGTTGCTGAATCACATGAGGAAAGGATATTTTGAAGATATTTTCAAAATGGCCCAAATGTAATCTTGAAGATATTTTCAAAAGAGATGAGCTTTTTGATATTGATGGAAAGGATTATGTTCGGAATTGAAAGTTTTGAGAGAAATTTTACCAATAGAGCTAAGAAAGCCCATTGATGTGCTCAATTACTTGAAGACAATGGATAGTTTGTTTTTTTGAATGTGTGGATTGCGTACAGAATACTGTTGATTATTCCGATTTACAGTTGCTAAAAACGCAAGAAGAGTAATCTTTAAATGACAATTTTTAATGTATTGTAATGGCTATTGATTTTGAGTACTTATGGTCTCAAATTATTGCATTGCCTTCCTTACAAATGTTTTTTCTTTCTCAAGTATCATTCACTATGCAAAAAAGATTGAAGGCCCATTTTTTTTTCCTTTAAAAAGTTCGCTTTAAGCCTCAAGAAACTCAGAGCCGACCCTAGCTACACCAAGCTTTTCACAATCAGAATACAAAGATTTTCTACGTGTTAACCAAATGAGGAAGACATTCGATAAAATCAAAGATTTTTGCATTGTAATAATGTTGATTTTATCAAATGTCTTCCTCACATTTGATAAAATCAAGTGTTGATTTTATCAAAATGTAGATTTTATCATTTGAAATCATAGTTTTAAATCTCGGTATCGATCGCGGTATCGGTGTATCAGTATCGGGGTGTATCGGCGATACGTCGCGGGAATCGGCTGTCTCGGCTGTGAATTTTTTAAAATCATTAGCAACTCATATAAAACTTTATGATACTCATATAAAACTTTATGTCACAGCTTGTAGTTAGCAAAACTTTGGTACCTTCATCCCAAAATGGTAGTCCTGTTTGCAGAACAATAAATTAAAAATAAGGAAAAAATTAATGAAAAATTCAAATGTTCTTTGGCAATTTACTCGACATCAATGAGCTCTTTTAATTCATGAAGAAAGTTTGAACTTTTTCATCAAAAAAGTATATTATTTTTAACTTATCATTTTTCGAATAGGAGTATCATTTTTTGACGAAGGGAGTATTTATTGTCAAGGGAATAAAGTGTTTCATAATCCGTAGACCCCAATTCATTGGACCCGCCTGGGCCCACTAGGATGGTTCGACTAAGCGTAGGTCTTGCAGAAAGAACCTCTCTGAAAAAATTAATCTCACCCGACATCCAAAACATCTTATACAAAATATATTCAAATCATATATCTATCGATGAATCTATGAAGAAGCGAGATAAACAATGTGAATCGTCATGGTAGGCTTGGGTTGGGGCCAAGGAAAAAAACAAACATATTCAAGAAATTGAAAAAATGTGAATCGTCATGATAAACAAAGTGAATCGTCATGAGGATGGCTGCCTGGTTTGGGTAAATTGAAAAAATTGATTTTTTGGTTTTTTTGGTTTTGTCTTTATTCAAGAATTTTTTGCATTTGTTAATTTTCGGTCGATTTTTTTTTATTTCTTAACTTGTCTCGACGAGAGGAATCTAAAAATATAAAATTATTAGTCAAAATGAGGATGGCATAATAAGTTAAGCCAATAATTTTCATTTCACATCCCTTTCTAAGAGCATCAATATCAGGCTTGCTATTTTAGCCAAATGGTTAATTTGTTGAGTCCAAGTGGAAAAAACACTCCAAAATCAGTCTCAACAAATACTTGGCTAATTTGCAAATTTTATAGTTTTGCTACAGTAACTCGCTAGTTGGGTAAGGTTACTGTTCACGGGTTACCGAATAGTTTAATACTTTCGCTACAGTAAATCGTTTCCCTCCCTGCCGTTATTCCCCTTCCGGCCCCACCACATTAAAGTTTCGGCAGAAACTTCCCTCTCTCCCTCTCTCTCTCTCTCTTTAATAATATTTTATACATTAAAATATTGTTGCACAGCTCCCCAATCGGGGGAAAACAATATTTAAAGAAAAATGTTTTTTTTTTTTATAGATTTGAGGGGAGTAGTTTAATATAGTAAAGTTTGGATAGAGAGTTTGATTTTTTGAGTTTTTGATAAAGTGACTTGCTAAATTGTAAAAGGTGTTTTTGTGGTTTAATTTGGTCCAAAATTTGTTGATCCTGATGAGGATGCCCTAACGTGTTCAAACAAAACACGTTCTCAATAATTAGACGGGCAATTATTGACTTTGTGACCCAGCTCACCAACCACAAACACTTCCATCCTCTTTGGCATGCCCCAATCTTATCATAGCTCTCCATTTTATAAAGCTGAGATAGAACAAGAAATACCATGGCATTTCAAACAATGGAGTCCCAATCAAATCCTCAAATGACCAAAGATGATAAACTCAGCATAGTTATGTTCCCATGGCTAGCTTTTGGGCACATGATTCCATTCTTAGAACTCTCCAAACTCATAGCTTTAAAGGGTCACATGGTCACTTTTGTTTCCACTCCCAAAAACATCGATCGTCTCCCAAAAATACCTCAAAATCTATCTCCTCTCATCACGTTCGAGAAGATTCCTTTGCCCCATGTCGAAAAACTCCCTGAAAATGCCGAGGCCACCATCGATTTGCCGTATGATAAGGTCAAGTACCTCAAAAAGGCCTACGATCAGCTCGAACAACCCATTACTCAACTTCTACAATACACTTCTCCGGATTGGGTGATTTACGATTTCGCCCCTTATTGGTTAGGTCCCATTGCGGCCAAACTCGGCATTTCAAGTGCATATTTCAGTATTTTTATTGCTGCTTCGTTATGCTTTTTGGGTCCTGTGCAAAATTTGATTGGAATGAGAGATGACAACCGCACGAAACCCGAGGATTTCACCGTTCCGCCAAAGTGGGTCCCGTTTGAGTCCACTGTCGCGTTTCGATTATTCGAGATTAATCGAATCTTCGATGACGTGACAGGGGATGACGAAAATGTTCCAGCAACGTATCGCCTGGGGGCGTCTGTTGACGGTTGTGATGTGGTGGCAGTGAGAAGCTCTTATGAGTTTGAGCCTGAATGGTTACAACTTCTTAAAGAGATTTATCAAAAACCGGTTATTCCTGTGGGCCAGCTTCCTCCAATGCCTCAAGATCATGATTCTGTTGATGACAACAAGGAATGGAAAACAATAAAAGAGTGGCTCAACAAGCAGGCTAAAGGGTCAGTGGTCTACGTTGCGTTCGGGAGCGAGGCAAAGCCGAGTCAATATGAACTCACTGAGATAGCTCACGGGTTAGAGCTAACCGGATTTCCATTCTTTTGGGCTCTAAGGAAAAAACGTGGCTTGGCTGACACCGAGGTGGTCGAGTTGCCAGACGGGTTTGAGGAGAGAACTAAGGAGCGGGGAATCGTGTGCACGAGTTGGGCGCCTCAACTCAAGATACTGAGTCACGACTCGGTGGGTGGGTTCTTGACTCACTCGGCATGGAGCTCAGTGGTGGAGGCGATACAATTCGAGAAGCCTCTAATTTTATTGACGTTTTTGACAGAGCAAGGATTGAATGCGAGGCTTTTGGAGGAAAAGAAGATGGGTTACTCGGTGCCAAGAGATGACCGAGACGGATCATTCACAAGGGACTCAGTGGCTGACTCAGTGAAATTGGTGATGGTTGAGGAAGAGGGAAAGATATACAGGGATAAGGTTAGAGAGGTAAAGGGGTTGTTTGTTGACAGAGATATACAAGACAAGTATGTTAATAACTTGTTGGATTATTTTAGGAAGCATAATCGGAGGGCGAGGGCACATGACGCAATGTAAAGTGTGAACTTTGAAGAGTGTTTGTGGGACAAACGTGGAAGTCTTGCGCATGAATAATTTGAGAAATTGAAGTACTACTTATTGTTGGAGCACCGCCGGGAAACAAATCACTCGATTAATTTTCTACTAGGCATTGTTGAATAATTTTCTTTTTAGGAAGGTGAATAAAGTTGCACTCTTATATTAGAAGTTATTAGAGATGCTATAATTAGATTTGAAAAATAATGTTTGTGCTTTACTACTTTCTCATAAATGTTTCCTTGAATTTTGTGCAAAAATCAATACACAAAAAAGACAATTGGTAAAGAAAGTAGTAAATGATTGGTTGAGTTCGTTTGCCTATCTTAGTGTAGTTTTAGTTTTTCAATTATTATTTTATTTCTCTCTCCAATCATTACTCCATTTTTCAATTATAATTTTGATTTCTCTCTATCTCTCTCCATTCATTACCCTTATTTCCAATTATTACTATATTCATCTGTCCACTCATTACCAAAACGAACACAGCGAATAAATTTTGCATTTAAAAAAGAAGGTGCAATACTGCAAAATTTATTTCCTTTGTTGAATCTTGTTTGTAAATATACCAAGTCGATTTGATGTTAAAGATGTAAAGTAAGTGCAATAAGTCTACATACCCAAAAAAAAGACCCAGAAATTACCCAACCCACACACACAAGTGTGTGGGCTCCACGCACAGTGTGTGGATCCCACACACTTGTGTGTGTGGGTTGGGTAATTTCGGGGTCTTTTTTCTGGGTATGTATCATTCCTGAAAGTAAGTGTGATAACCCAATTTTTTTATTTTTAAAAATTCGAACTTTAGTTCCTCAAATTTACGACTTGGCGGTTTAATCTTAGAATAAATTTTATCGTCAGCGGTAAATTTATACAAAAATGATATATACACTCCCTCACAACCACTCTCAGCCACACCCTCTCTCACATGGGGTGTGGGGCCCATATGGTGGCTCCATGTGGGTCTCACACCCCATGTGAGAGAGGGTGTGGCTGGGAGTGGCTGGAGAGGGAGTGTATGTATCACTATTGAAATTTATACTATAACTTTTCCAAAAACAAAGCCTGGACATTTGGACCGGTTCATACACCGTCGGTACGATTATTTTTTTTTAGGAAGTTTCGGTGGAGTCATTTATTAGTCAAAATTATAGTTGAACAATATGTATAATTGAGAGGTGGAGCACTTAACCTGTTAAATTCTATCTATTATTTTGTCTGAATTATCTGTATAAGATAAGTTTCCAAGGAGTAATGTATACATGCATGAGATAGGATTGTGACCTTTAATTTGGGGAAATTTTTAAAAAAAACCCTAAACTTTCTGACAACTCGCAAAAAAAACACTCGGACTTCAGCCGTCAACAAAACCACACCCGAACTTTATATTCTGTCAACAAAAAAACTCCTGTCGTCCCATTCCGTCACGTTTTTAACAAAGGAGACCTAACGGTTGGACTTAACAGGGTTTTGGTCGTTGGGGTTCAGTTAAGTGCCCAAAACGATGTCGTTTAGGGCCGAACTCAAAAGGAAAAAAAAAAAAAAAAAAAAAAAACCTCCTCTCTCTCTCTCTCTCTCTCTCTCTCTCTCTCTCTCTCTCTCTCTCAATTTGCACTACTGTCATACTCTGTTTTCATAAGTTTCATTTTGTCTTTATCTCAACCTCAATTTGCACTACTGTCATACAATTACCGAAATATGGAAAGAAAGAAGGAGAATTGGGAGGAAATTGAGAGAGGGGGTATTCAATTGGTTCGGTTTTGCTTTGGATTGTCCACCGCTGCCGCCATCGGGCTGCACTAGGGGTAAAAGATTTACCCAAGAAGAGTTTACAGTGAATAATCAAAGGGTGCTGAGGTGTCTACGGGTCAGGATTTTTATCAAACACATTGCATGCACAAAACCAAATTCCACAAAACCAACTCTAAAATTGTGATGTTAGAGAGAGAAGAAATAAACAAAGCAAGATAATACGAAGAACAATCCATTGTATCTGCTAACAGACGAGTTTTATAACCCTGTTCGTTACTTCTGATTTGCAGTGTCAAAAGGTATTGTTGCGAGAAACATAATACGAAGAACATAATGTTCATCAAGCATTTTTGAAGTTGCAAGTATTTCCCATGGCATAATTGGTTGGGTGCTCTATTTTTTTGGTTTTTCAATTGGAGAGAGAGGCCGTGTCAAAAAAAAATATTTGGAGAGAGAGGGGGAGGGGGAGGGGGAGGGGGAGAGGGTGGGTTTTTTTTTTTTTTTTTGAGTTCCGCCTAAACGACGTCGTTTTGGGCACTTAACTGAACCCCAACGTCCAAAACCATGTTAAGTCCAACCGTTAGGTTTCCTCTATTAAAAACTTGACGGAATGGGACGGCAAGTTTTTTTTTGTTAACGGAATATAAAGTTTGGGTGTGATTTTCTTGACGGCTGAAGTCTGGGTGTTTTTTTAAGAGTTGTCAGAAAGTTAAGTGGTTTTTTAAAAAAATTCCCCATTTCAGTTTGTCCGATCTGGTCTCTCGAGGCGCTATTCATATACTCCTTTTGACACATCATTTTTCCACAGCAAATACTTTTCATCAATTGTATTTTTATAATACTCTATTATATCTCTCCCTTCACCTCTCAACTTTCAGGGGGTGTTCCACTAACTCAGTTTTTTGAAAAAATTGTTTTTTCACGGTTTTTATGTGATGTGTTGTGAGAGAATGACTTGTCTCGGTGTTTGGAAAAAACAGTTTTTTGTTAGTGGAACACCCGCTCAGTCTACCTCTCTTTGCCTTCCTGAAAATTTCCACTGCCACCTTTTCCACCCCAGCTCACACCCATCTCGGCGAACGTTCAGCAACTCATTCCTCCTTTTCTCTTTTCGGTTCCGAGGCCGGTTTTTAAGTTATGTACACGCGGTAGTGCTATGCGTCACGCTACTGAGGTGAGTTAAGAATATACATTGCTTATATAGTTTATCTTTAAATATTTTGTTAGTTATGATTTGCAAAATGGATCGATATGATACATTGATTATATGGAAAATAGATGTCTTGTAGGGAAGCATCATAGTGCATAATAAGCACAATTTGAAAATGAGATTTTAAAGATAAACATGGGATCGATTGTAAAAGAAAAAGTAAACGGACTATAATGTCCGTTTTAGCAAAACATCTGGGCGTTGAGTTTTTGGTGCCTAAAGAGAGAATATATATGGGTATCCCATAAAAGATGTTAGAGTTTTGGTAGTTTGCTGAATAACTGCATTGTTTTCAGAGATTTAGTAGTTTTGAGCCTAAATAACTACATTATTGATTATTTTACAGGTTGCAATGTCAAGTTTGAAACTTGTTTTCAAAGTTAATTTTTGTTAAAATTATTCCCGTGGATAATTATGGAACCTTTGTATATTGTAACGCTCACTGAAATGGTTTTATTTTTATGAAACCATTTCTGGACACAAGGGGATAAGCAGGCTCCAGGGATATCGTGTGGTTGCTGATTAATGGTGGCTGATACTACTATTTTATGTGATCAGATTCATTGGTAATAAAATTGAGGTGCTCCTGCATTGTAACTTTATCTATTTGTTTTGGTGGTGCAATTGTTGCGGGCCACAGGATTGTAATATAATGCCGATTGGTTAAATATGTATTCTTGTAGCATGTTAGGTCAGCTCTAAATATATCTTGTTGATTCGGCTTTTCAATTTATTAAATTTGATTATTTTAGAAAAGGAGTACAAATGTGATTTTTATAGAAGCCTGGGGTGATTTAGAATCACTAGTTGGTCATGATTTCAACCCTCCGGATTGGGTCGTGACTGTAAGGCTATTTTGTTTTGTTTGAACTGGAGATGTATGGTAAGTTGAACAGTTCACTGTGTTTGGTTTGCATATTTGAAAAAAACAATTAAAAAAAATGGAACTTTTTTTCTCTCTCTCTACTCATTACTTCTCTCTTCAATCATTATTCATGTTTTTTTCTCTACTCATTACACCTCTATAAAATCATTACTCTCATCTCTCTCTCTCTCTCTCTCTCTCTCTCTCTCTCTTTGTACTTATTACCGTCTCTCCAATTATTACTTTCATTTCTTTCTCCAAGTATTACTTTTATTTCTCTCTCTAATCAAACCAAACACTATCTCAAATTTTTTTCTCAAAACTGACAACCGAAACATGGAAGTTAATCGAATTAACACTATCTTTCGGTCCATCATTTGAACAAAAACAATTTTTAAATGTAATTTACATTTTTTTATAGCAATTTACAGTTTGTTTTATAACTCCCTTAATTATTCATATCTGGAATTAAATGTATGTTTCTATCAATCAGTCACAAATAATTCTGTTTTTAAACCGGTTACAAGTTACATATTCGAAGAAACAACTTGTGTTTTCAATAAATAGATGACATATCTGTACAAATTTTAAATAAAAGTAACATGACAGTTTAATTAAGCGTAAAGTCATTCGCAATATTTATTGACACATAAATTTTTTCGGAAAACCTGGGGGTACCCCATCCTTTTGCACCGAAAATGCACCCCACGCCTTCGGGGACCCGCTTTTGGGTCCCAAACGAGTGATCCGAACCGTTCATTATTCTTAAAACATTTTTCCGAGGTTTGAAACGGTGAGACTTTGGTTCAAGCACTTCTAACCGTCCGATTAAGCTGATTTTTGGTGGGCCCCCTCGGGAAAATGTTTTAAGAATAATGAACAGTTTGGATCACGCGTGTGGGACCCAAAAGCAGGTCCCCGAAGGCGTTGGGTGCATTTTCGGTGCAAAAAAGGGTGTACCCCTAGCAGCGTTCAAATTTTTTGGTCCCCGAAATTATCGGTCCCTACAGGCAGTTGTGCAATTCGAGACCAATCATATTGAAAACTAATACAGTAGCATATTCGGAAGAAATCGGTATGCCTAATAATTAGAAAAGACACTGATTGTCCATGCCTCCTACAGAATGACCTTAACGTGACTTTAGACTAGGAGAAAGGGTAATTCTAGTTACACGCCCATTTTCACAATGAAAATTATACATTTTCACAATCAATTGCCACATTACTGTATAATCCTAATTGGAGTATTTTTATGATCGGAAACATTAACTGTATAGAGTTAGTCGAAAATCTATATTAGACCATCCCCAACAAGACTCAGTAAATATTGAGCTAAAAAAAATTAGTGAACAGTGTTTTATCTACTCACGTTTTTTTCAACACTCCAACAATACTATCTATATTACCTATCTACTATTAAAATACTAATTGTTTCCTATTTTAAATATTACTATAGAAAGGAGAGAGAAGAGAGAAAAAAAAATAGTAAAGAAATGTTTGGGGACGGAACAGTGACTCCCTATATAGGTAGGGATTTAGGGAGTTACTGTAGCATTTGGTATTTTGTTAACCTGTTTAGAGAACCTCTTAGAGCTTGTTTTTTGGAGTTGGCTAAGTAAAATAGAGATAGGGAAGGGTTTCGGTAGTCTATTAAAGTATTGCTATTAAACGGTTTGGAATAAAAATCCAAATTGCTCAAAAGGAGTTTTCTCACAATTCCGTTGAATCGTGTTTGAATCTTTTCTTAAAATAAATCAAGTATTTGGATCAATTTTTTTTTTTTTTTTGGCACAATAAATTTTTTTTATTAATCACTGAAAAGATACAATAACTAATATTTGGATAAACTTAAACACACTTCTTTTAAACCTTGAGCCCAATCTCACCTCGCATTTGGCTAAGGCTTTGTTTGGTTTTTGGGGAAAGAAATAGAAAGGAAGGGAAAATTAAAAAAATCTCTTGCTTTGTTTGATTCTTAAAGGAGAGAGAGGAAAATAATCAAATTCCTATTTAACTTTCTCTTCAATTTTCTCCCTAACTTCCTTCTTAATTATTTTCTCTTCTTTTCTCTTTCTTTCCCTAACTTCCAAACAGAGCCTAAAGTATTCCACCTGATTGGGTATACAGACACTTGTAAATGCTCTTCCATAAAAAACAGGACGTTACTAGTTCACTGCAAACCATGAACTCCAAATCTACTCCACCCATATCGAAAGAAGATAAGCTACACATTCTTATGTTTCCATGGCTAGCTTTTGGCCACATGATTCCATTCCTAGAACTCTCCAAGCTCATAGCCTTAAAGGGTCACAAAATCACCTTCGTTTCCACACCCAAAAACATCGATCGTCTCCCGAAATTACCCCAGAACCTATCCTCTCTCATCACTTTAGTGAAGATTCCTTTGCCAAAAGTCGAAAAATTGCCCGAGAATGCCGAGGCCACTGCGGATCTGCCATATGACAAGGTCAAGTACCTCAAGATGGCCTACGATCAGCTTGAACAACCCATCACTACTCTACTACAAGAAACTTCTCCTGATTGGGTAATTTATGATTTCGCCCCTTACTGGTTAGGTCCAATCGCGGCAAAACTTGGCATTTCAAGTGCATATTTCAGTATTTTTATTGCTGCTTCGTTATGCTTTTTTGGTCCTGCTCAAAGTTTGATGGGACTGAGAGGTGACGACCGCACGAAACCCGAGGACTTCACCGTTCCGCCAAAGTGGATCCCTTTTCATTCCACTGTGGCGTTTCGAATTTTCGAGATTAATCGTGTATTCGATGACGTGACAGGGAATGATGAGAATATTCCTGCGACTTATCGTATTGGGGCGAGTGTCGACGGCAGTGATGTGGTGGCAGTGAGAAGCTCTTACGAGTTTGAGCCTGAGTGGTTACCACTTCTTGAAGATATTTATGGAAAACCAGTTATTCCGGTGGGCCTACTTCCTCCGATGCCCATAAATCATGATTCCGACGATGATGACGACGAATGGAAGACTATAAAAGAGTGGCTCGATAAACAGCCAAAAGGATCAGTGGTGTATGTTGCGTTCGGGAGCGAGGCAAAACCGAGTCAAACTGAACTCACTGAGATAGCTCTAGGATTGGAGCAAACTGGGTTTCCGTTCTTTTGGGCTCTAAGAAAGAAGAGTGCACTAGCGGATAGTGAGGAGGTCGAGCTACCAGACGGGTTTGAGGAGAGAACTAAGGAGCGGGGAATCGTGTGCACGAGTTGGGCCCCTCAACTCAAGATACTGAGTCACGACTCAGTTGGTGGGTTCTTGACTCACTCGGGGTGGAGCTCGGTGGTGGAGGCGATACAGTTCCAGAGGCCTCTTATTTTACTGATGTTTTTGGTGGACCAAGGATTGATTGCGAGGCTTTTGGAGGAAAAGAAGATAGGCTACTCAATACCGAGAGATGACCGAGACGGGTCGTTCACGAGAGACTCGGTGGCTGACTCGGTGAGGTTGGTGATGGTTGAGGAAAAGGGGAAGGTGTATAGGGATAAGATTAGAGAGGTAAAAGGCTTGTTTGTGGATGGGAATATACAAGACAAGTACGTGAATAACTTGTTGAATTATTTCACGTTGCATAAACGCAGGGTAACAAAAGTAAAGTGAATAACAATTGAAGATTTCACGTTGTTAAACGCAGGGTAACAAAAGTCAATTATGAATTCAATGATTATATTTTGAAGTCCTATTTGTGAACCCGGCTGGGACGGTTGTTAAAGTATTGGGCAATGCCAAGTCAGTGATTATGAATTTAATGATTATATATTTGTTGAGTCCTATTTTTAAAATTATTATTTTTTAATTTTTTTGGGGCCATTATTATGAGTATCAATGATTGGTTTTTTTAGCTTAAATTATTATGAGTATGAATGATTGGTTTTTTTAGCTGAAAGAGTGAGAATTGCATTCATAATACAAAAATGCTAGATACACAACAAAAATGGAAGGATATATCTAGCGATAAATTGCTTCGGCAGTCCGATGTTCGTAATGAATGTATGATGTTGATTCGTTGCTGCATGCTTGACGATTTTCCCAACACACAGTAAGACAGCTAAAACAACCGAAGAGATTTAAGGAGACATCGACTATCAATTGTCAGAAAACTGCATGATTGATGATGAAATCAAACAGGATCTCACCGATACAAACCAAGATGATTGGTTATTTTTCATTTCTTGGAATGTAAGCTAAGTTGAAGAAATTTAATTAATAAAACTAAGTAAAGTCTACTAATTAAGAGGGTGTTTTCTAAAGGATTTTATAAGATAAAATCTAGTTGTTATGGATGTGTGATAAAATCATATTCCAAGTAATAAAATCTAGTTTTGAGAAACTCTAAATAATGCCTTTATTTGATAAAATATAGTTTTGCTTTTATCATTTGAGGATCCTAAATTTTATCAAACTACATTTTATTTCACAACTAGAACAATCTACCACGAACAACGAAGAAGAAACAAAACAAGTTTTGTAATTTAGGAGACCTTCTTTTTTTTTATAGTCGGATGTCCGGGGCAGCTTGTACCCACTTCGACTAATTCCGGGGCTTTAGAAGTAACGACGACATAACCCCCAATAACCCCAAGAGTATGATGGCGAGGAAAATTGAACCTCAGATCTCAAATTCCTATGTCTCAAAGTAAGACCACTTTATCGATCCTTAAGATCGTAAATTACGAGGCATTTGCATCAGAACTAAATCTCTTCCCTTTATTTGTGATAATCAGATGTGTACATAAATCAAAATGATTTTTGGGTCTGCCCTCTCTGATGCCTTTTGGCTTTGATTTGTGGGCATGATTCCGCAGCAAACGCAACGGTATAGGGGACCACTGTTTCAGTGGTATTCTGTGAGCAGCCACTTTGTGCATTTATTGCTAAAGGTTAGGTCTGCCCTCTCTGATGCCTTTTGGCTTTGATTTGAGGGCATGATTCCGCAGCAAACGCAACCGGTTGGGACGCCGTTGTGGATCCCAACCGGTTGATCCGAGCCGTTCAAACTCTCAGAATCGAATTTTTGGATTGAAATGGGGTGATTTTGGATCGAGCTCATACAGCCGTCTGATTGCCTCGATTCCCACCTGGGCCCACTCGAAATTCGATTCTGAGAATGATGAACGGCTCGGATCGATCGGTTGGGACCCACAACGGCGTCCGCGACTCCGTCAGTGCATTTCCGTCGGTGCAGAAAGAATTACCGAAAGCAAGCATGCCCCTCCTTTCCCTCGGGCCACGTTGTAGCGGGAAAAGAAAAAGTAAATACGGTTAGGGTCATGCTAACGGGTGTCATGGTGCACTCGTTAAAGGTACAAAAAATACATGTTTATGGCATAAAACAAAAGCTTTCGCAGGAATCTCACATCTTCGTTAATTTATCCTAATTAAACTACTACTTTCTAATTTTCTTGGTTTGAAGTGTTATATATTAAAACTTCTAAGATATTTTCTTACCAATGCAAAAACTTAAAAAAATAAAAATAACCCAAAATCAAATGAGGTCACAGACTCACAGGACCCCACTGGTCCTCCTTAACTACCTCTGTCTCGGACATAAATACGTAGGGGCCCATAAAATTGAGGGTGTACATAGTCTAAATTGGACCGGTTCTATAAAAATTTAAAAACTAAAGCATATCTAACGGTTTCAAAGAATTGAAAACCATAATTAGACCGTTACACTTATGGAACCAAACCAAAAGCAATCCATTAGACCGGTCTGATTTGGTTCGATTTCCAATTTTAAACTATTTTAGCATCCAAAAATTACAAAAAAAAAAATGAATAAAATACCACTAGTTCTTTGAAATAGCTAACAATTACTAACAACTTTCATTAGTTCTGAAAACTGAATTTGTCCAAAAATTATTGCAACTTCTTTATAAAACTACAACCATTATTGCAACTTCATACAACAGCTCACGTGAGTCACCACATGTCATCTCAACAATGTGAGATTGGACAGGTTACTGAAGGGTGCCATACTAGAGATTATGAAGGCAAGCAAACAATAGAAAGACAACTCTGCAAGTGATTACACCAAACAAGAGGGACAAATAGAAGGATCCATGCGCAGAACACCCAAGGTTAGAGCATCCGCAGTGGTAGAGTTAAAAATGTGTTGTTATATGACACAAAAGTGTAAAAAATGGGTCTCATTTGTGTGTTGTTATGACAAAATGTGTTGTTAAGGTAAGTAGTGTTGCAATGGTGTTGTTAAAGTGTTGTTAAAATGTAAAAAAAGTACACATGCATATATAAATACAAATAAAAGTGGACCCCAGATTTTGACACCCAAACAGCGCACCACCACAGATAGCCGTCTCCTCTCTCTCTCTGTCAGAGGTCCTCTCTCTCTCTCTACCCTATTTACATTTTCTTCCATTTTTTAATTGCGGGCCCCAGTTGATGTTTATTTAGCCGTACCACCACAGATATTGTTCTGCCTATTTCTGCCACCCATTTTGCTGACATTAACTTTTCCCTATTCATACCATTGGGTGCAAAAAAAGAACAAAAGTTAATTACCTGACCTTATTTCTTACACAAATGAGGGCTTAACTACAGTATTGGGGATGCCCTTAGGCTAATAGAGGCCATAAGCAAGTTTCTTATTTCCAACAGTTTTTAAGGAAAAAATATCCAGTCATAATAGGACGTGATTTTCTTCTAATTGATAAAAAAATTTAGCCTACCCTTACAGCTACCAAGGCCTTTCATTTTTTCCATCGATCGAGTATCACACCCGTTGAGATCCATGGCAAAAGCGAGTCTCTTGAGGACCCTATGACTTATGACTAGGGATGGCAATTTCCACCGATCCGTTCGAATCCGATCCGCTCCCCGATCCGAATGGATCGGCGTTTTGGAGATCTGTTTGGAGATTGGGTCGGATTTGGAGATTTTTTTTGAAAAATTTCGGGGATCGGATCGGAGGCGGGGATAGGTGTGTCCCCGATCCGAATCCGATCCGATCCGTCCCCAAATCCCGAATCCCGTTTTTATATTATATATGTATATAGGGTTTGAGTAGACGCGTACACTACACACTAACACACATAATATAAAAACCTCTCTCTTCTCAAATCTCCACTTTCCAGACAATAGCCGCCGCACCATAGCCAGAAAAACATTTTCGTTTATCAGTTCTAGCAACCCAGTGGTTCATCTTCTCCATAGACAAAAGCTTGTGCAAAATAATTGTGGTAAAAGACTTCGGTTTACAGAGTGGCCATTCACCGACTCAGGTTCTCTCTCTATCTCTCTCTCCCGCGATGTCTCTTATTCTCTCATCTTCAATCTCTCTTTGTTCTGTTTCAGTGAACCCTAATTCGAAATGGAGATGAGATCCCCAACAGAGGTATCCCCCCGCTCGTCGAGGTGCTAGCACTTTGCGTCTCTCTCTCTCTCTCTCTCTCTCTCTCTCTCTCTCTCTCTCTTTTTGTTGTAGATCTGATGTTTTGTTGTAGATTTGAAGTGGGTCTCATGTTTTGTTGTAGATCTGAAGTGGGTTTTGATGAACCCAAGGAGTACACTTCTGAAGGAGATGAAATTTTGTCACAACGTTTAAGGAGTGAACATTGGTCGCATTTGGGCATGCTGGCAAATTATTTGTGCTTTAGATTCTGTTGAATTTTTTTTCTGCTATTGTTTCATCCAAAGATACTTTTGGTGCTTGGTTCATTCATTTTGTGATTGTTAATTATCTGTTTATTGTGTACTGGGCATGCTGGCAAATTTTAGATGTGGATTGAAAATTTGGAATTTAGATGTTGTTTTGGATTGGAAATTTGGAATTTAGATGCTATGTACTGTGAATATGCTAGAATTTCTTTTTTAATTTGAATTCTGGAATTTCTCCGAATCCTCGGTTTGGATCTCCGTTCCCCGTTCGGGCGGGGATGGAGGGGGAAAAATAATCCCCATTGGGGATCGGGGCGGGGACGGGGATGGGGGAGAGATTCGGGGATCGGGGACGGGGATAGTAGTCTCCGGCCCCGACCCGTCCCCATTGCCAACCCTACTTATGACTCTTAAGTTTTGCTCCAGGCACCTCCATCGTTGATGAGTTAGCAAATGCTTTGGTTGGTGAGCCAATTTTGATGTTAGTTGGATTTCATACAATGTCTCAATCTTCCAATATTGAGAAGCCTCCAATCAATATAGAAGCTAATCTTGCGCATCAAGGTTCAAATGTGAGGAACTTCAGATCTAAGCGCATAATAGCTTTTAAAGAAGATGTTCTGAGGATGTATCCTTTTCCAAGTTTCTGTGCTAAACATCTCCACTGCTATTAAGAGTAGGATCACTAATTCTATGGATGGAGGTCATCATATGATGCGGTCATCCAACTACATGTTAAGGTATATCTCAAGTCTGTGCAAACCAAGGCATCTAGATATAACAGTGCCAAGAACCAGGGACGATGGCATATGGAGAGCTGTGGGCTTAGCTTGCCTCATATAATCATAGTTTGACCCTATTCACAATGTATGTTGACACCCTGGATTAGTTTCATCAACAGAATCTCATTCCATTTTTTTGGCAAATTCATAATCAAATGTTAAACTGATGCACTCATACAAATCAATCAATAATTCTTCCTAAAAACTAATGCCTTGCCGCTTTAAATGATTAAAATCTTAGAAGAAGAAATCTCCTCGGTGGTCAAATGCAATTCATAAAGCTCAAAATTTCCTAAATTTTTGTGAGAACTATCATCAATATCTGCCTCTGCATTTGCCTTTTCCTTTTTTCTTGATTTTCTGAAAAAAGTAATCAATACGTGCCTTTTTTTATTGTACCTGACGAAGGATGTATTTAGTAGTGCCACATAAATTCCATATATATGTATATTATTGGGAGTTAAGTTTGTGAGTAACCCAATTAACAAAAAGTCCTGAAGTCACCACTGCCAAGAACAGAGAGCATCATTTGGCTAGTACTGACAAATGCAAGGTTCTTAAACGTAACGTAAGGCTGAAAGACCTTGATGTGGTCAAACTGTCAAGGCTTTCCAAAAATTGTAAGGCATCAGCACAAAGATCACATACAATTGAGGACAGCTACTTCGATCCTCATATCTTCCGTGCACCGCAGCGTCGCGCACTACACTAGTATCCTTTATCTGCTCGTTTCCATTCTAATGGTATTTTACAGGTGCTAGTGTCTTTTTCTTATGTAGATGTTAATGTCTGTTCATTAAGTTGCATGCCTTTGCATAGTCATTGGGAGTAAGTGTTATTTATTTGTTGTTTGTTTTAGTCTTTTGGTCTCATCACCTCCCAACAAGGTATCATGTCCTTGTACTATTCTCTTTTTCAATATATTTCTCTCTCTTCCTCCAAAAAAAAAAAATTTGAAGCTACTATTCTCCACCTTTTTTGGCTCATTCAAAAAATTTTCTTTTGACTTCATTCCTCAAAAAAAAAAAACTACTACTATTAAACTCCCTCAAATTAAATTTAGAAACCCTACACAAAATCTTGATCTTTCAAAACTAACTAAAGTTCAAAAAAATTGAATAAGGACAAAAGTGATTTTTTTAAAAACCACTTTTTGGTTTTTTTGCCAAAGGAGGCCTAAAGAACTACTTACTAAAACTACTCATCCGTCCACTTTTTTAAATGTAACTTCGTAAATCCAACTTATTAAAAAAACATCATCATTACACCTTTCACATCAACTTTTTCCTCCAATTTACACTTTTCACATCAACTTTTACCTCTACTTTCCAAAATTATCCTCAACTTTCACCCATTAACTCTTTACCCACTAACTTTTCAAAAGGGCAAAATGATAATTATACAAACTTTTACCCATTAACTTTTCAAACCACACACTTATTTAGGGACAACCCAAAATGGAAAGTTAAACACTTAAAAAGGGACGGAGGGAGTATGAATCAAAACCTTGAACAACAATAGGAAAATTGTAGCAATATAAAAAAACAGCAACATCTATATACTGATGCAATACATCTATAGATAGATTAAACGTACGGTTCGGTATGAACCACAGTTCCCAATTATAGAACCACAGACCGAACCAAAATACTCAGTTCTCATATTTTTAGAACTAGAACCAATCCAAATAGACCGATTTGGTTCGGTTTGCCGGTTTTTACGATTTTCTTGGACACCCCTAATTAATATCAACCACGTAATCTTAACACTAGAAGGATGGTAACACATGCGAGGACACCAAATGCAAATAGTGGGGAGCAGTTATTGTGGGTGAATTTTTTGTTTGTTCCAGATTGTTTGTCCTCTTTGAAAAGTGAAAGCAAAATTTATTCAACCTTCTAAAATGACCCATTTACCAACAACAACCATTTCACTCAAAAGTAGAATTATAAGGCTATTTTGTCTTATGGATCCTACCTCAATGGTAATTACTTGCGGGTTTTTTTTTTTTTTTTTTGTTAGTACAGTATTGATTTTTGTTTTGTAGTTTTAATCTCCTCCCTTAGACCTGTAGGCTATGTAGCTCAAATCTGTATTTTTTTTCCAATATAAGTTGCATTTTCTTATTGCACAAAAAAAAATTAACTTTTTCAAATCCTAATTTTGTAATCTCAAGATGACATAGACTCTTTCACCAAACAAGAGTGAGAGAGAAGGAGATGCACAGGTTAAGTTGCGTATTATGTTAGGTATGTGTTGAATTAGGCTCGATATTCGCACCCTCAAATTTCCGTTCGGACAGGTGGCACGGACGTCCGGACAATTGACACAGATTCTGCGCGTTTTAGCCAATTTATTCTAATTCTGTTTTCGTATGAGCTTCCTAAAGATTGGTTTTGGAGTTTCGTATTTGGTTTTGGATTCTATATGCATAGCTAGGAAACATAATCTGGCAAATATTCTGGCTTCGCTTTAGAAAACAATTTGTGGCTATAAATATAGGACTCGGGGGAGGTGATGTGCACAGCACGGCTGTGCACGGTTGCCATGTGAACTGGCACTTGTGGGGCCTCAAGAGCTTGTAGATCAAGTTTTGGATGGCTCGGATGCGTTCGGTAATTTTTTTTTAATTTTAATTTTTTTTTAAACTGGTAAAAAATCAAAACACATTCTAACTGGTCCAAAACTCGATCCAATCTTAGGGTGCTGGTTTTAAAATGCAACAAAAATTTACAGGCATGGCTGTGCACAACACCTCCCCCGCTTCCATATAGGACTCGGGCCCGCTCTCTCATTAGGATTTGGACTTTTCAAGTGTGAATCCCTTTAAGAGGCCTAAGGGGGTCTCATGATCTGAAAGTATTAGGGTTTTTGGCTAGATCTTCATGGTTTTTTAGTTGCCTCTTTAGTGTGCTTAAGAAGACCTTTGTTTTTTGCGTCTCTTAGTTAAAATCTTAGCGGTTTTGTAAGACTTGATGCAAGAGAATATGTTCGGTGAGAGACCATCTACATTGGGTTTTGAATTGAACTTGTATTTTGGGATTGGTGAGTCTGTCTCTTTATGAGAGTTTTGTTTTGTCACCATTGTAGCTCTTCGGAACATTCTTCTCTTCACATAGTAGAATTGTCTCTCGTTTGCTTGACCGTGTAGTACGTTTACATCTGTAAGCCGAACCGCGTAAATCTTGATCTCTCTTATTTGTTTTTTTGTTTATGTTTGGTTTCTCAATACATTTTTTGCATACGTTTAGCTTGTTACTTCTCCAATATCATGGACATCAATAATCATTGGGTTGTAATTGGGTTTTTAAAGGGCCCGCTGCACAACAATATGCTGGGTAGTGGGTTGGGGGGAGAGAGAGTGGGAAGCAAAACAGCTAAGAGTAAAAACAATACTCCTATTTGATTCACAATGTTCTAGTTTTGTATTTCGCTTTCCCTTGCCAAGGGTTTTTTTTTAGGTGCATCAGAAGTTTTGATCTCGAGTTTGCCGGCAGATGGGGGTTTCAAAGTGAAAAAAAAGGGAAAGATAAAAAAATATATTTTTTTAATATACCATAGGTAAAATAGATAGTATTTTTAGAGTTTTGAAAGAGACGTGAGTAGATAAATTAAAAAATGTGCAATGCTCTTTCATAATGACAAGTAAGGGTCATCATCGGGCCGGGCCAGCCCGCGAACTTTCAACCCAAGCCCGCCCGTAGGCCAGGCTATGCGGGCTTTTTCTTTTTAGCAGGCCGGGCGGGCCGGGCTATCTCTCAAAAGTTGAAGCCCAGGCCCGCCCACGGGCTTATCCTAGTCGGGTGAGCAAGCGAGCCAGTCTTCGGGCGGGCTGGGCTGGGCTATTTGGGCGGGCCAAATGCCCTTTTTATTTTTTATTTTTGTTACAGTTGAACCTTTTGGAGCCATTTTTTTTTAATTACAACTGACACTTGTCTAGCCTACCATATGTTGGAACAATAATACACCATGAGCAGTTGTTAGTTACTCATGCAACAAATGAATGGCCAATCAATGCATATGTTCAGACCTTCTCAAAATTTTAATGCATATGTTTAGTTTTTTATTAGAACATTATTGTGAGATATATACACAGTTACACACATATGTCCAACTGTGTATTATTTTTTTTATTTTGGTACATTTGTATTATATCTTTTTTTTGGTACATTATATATTATATCTTATGTACATTAACCGTGCAATAATGCATTACAAGTTTACCGGGCTACGGGTGGACTAGTATCTCGTGCCGGGCTACCGGGTGGGTGGGCGGGCGGGTTGTAGCTAAAAAATTTAGGCTCAAGCCCGGCCCATAGAAAAGTCTGGCTGGGCTAACCCGCCCATTTGGCGGGCTCGGGTAAAGCCCGATGGGTCTTGCGGGCCCCGGGCCAATGGGCCAAATAATGAGGCTTAATGACAAGTGTGCAACAATTAGTCTCCAACATAATTCCAACACGCTCACGTGGTATATGAAACTCATACACACTTCTCACTCAAGTGTGCAGGCTTCACACACTATATCGACCACGGTAGAGATTTATTATTGTACTTCTATCATTTTTACTTTTACTATTATGCCATGTCATGTCATGTTAAATAAGAGCACGTGCTAGACAGATGAAGGACACTGATGTCTGTATGAACTGACTCTGCATGGAGCAGAATATTAATGGCAATTATTGTACATTCTTCCCAAGCAGTAGTAATTCCAACCACAAATAATACGTATGTATTTCCATGTTCTTAAATCAATGCTCTTCCATTTTATATAGCAGAGACTGAACCTGATCATGGCATTTCAAACAATGGAGTCCCAATCTAAGCTACCCACGACCAAATTAGATGATAAGCTACACATAGTTATGTTCCCATGGCTAGCTTTTGGTCACATGATTCCATTCTTAGAACTCTCCAAACTCATTGCCCATAAGGGTCACAGAGTCACCTTCGTTTCCACTCCCAGAAACATCGATCGTCTCCCAAAAATACCCCAAAATCTATCTCCTCTCATAACTTTCGTGAAGATTCCTTTGCCTCATGTCGAAAAACTTCCAGAAAATGCCGAGGCCACCATCGATTTACCCTACGATAAGGTCAAGTACCTCAGAAAAGCCTACGATCAGCTCGAACAACCTATCACTCAACTTCTACAAGACGCTTCTCCTGATTGGGTGATGTACGATTTCGCCCCGTATTGGTTAGGTCCCATTGCGGCCAAACTCGGCATTTCAAGCGCCTATTTTAGTATTTTTATCGCTGCTGCATCATGCTTTTTTGGCCCTCCGCAAGCTTTGATGGGAGTGACATGCGACGATCGCAAAAAACCCGAGGACTTCACTGTTCCGCCAAAGTGGATCCCTTTTCATTCCACTGTCGCGTTTCGAATTTTCGAGATTAATCGTATATTCGATGATGACGTGAAAGGGAATGATGAGAATGTTCCGGCGAAGTATCGTATCGGGGTGAGTATTGACGGCAGTGATGTAGTGACAGTGAGAAGTTCCTACGAGTTTGAGCCTGAGTGGTTACAGGTTCTTGAAAAGATTTATGGAAAACCAGTTATTCCGGTGGGCATACTTCCTCCGATGCCTATAGATCATGATTCCGACGATGATGACAAGGAATGGAAGAGTATAAAAGAGTGGCTTGATAAACAACCAAAAGGGTCAGTGGTGTATGTTGCGTTCGGGAGCGAGGCAAGACCGAGTCAAACTGAACTCACTGAGATAGCTCTAGGATTGGAGCAAACTCGGTTTCCGTTCTTTTGGGCTCTAAGAAAGAAGAGTGCATTGGCTGATAGTGAGGTGGTCAAGCTACCAGACGGGTTTGAAGAGAGAACTAAGGAGCGGGGAATCGTGTGCACGAGTTGGGCCCCTCAAATCAAGATACTGAGCCACGACTCAGTGGGTGGGTTCTTGACTCACTCGGGGTGGAGTTCCGTAGTGGAGGCGATAAAGTTTGAGAAGCCTCTAATTTTACTGACTTTTTTGGCGGACCAAGGATTAAATGCGAGGCTTTTCGAGGAAAAGAAGATGGGGTACTCGATTCCAAGAGATGACCGAGACGGGTCGTTCACGAGAGACTCGGTGGCTGACTCAGTGAGATTGGTGATGGTTGAGGAAAAAGGAAAGGTATATAGGGATAAGATTAGAGAGGTAAAAGGATCGTTCGTCGATGGAGATATACAAGACAAGTACGTGAATAACTTGTTGAATTATTTCACGATGCATAAACGCAGGGCACAATTAGAAACAAAGTGAATTCATCACAGTCAAACAGGAGTAATTATTCAGTAGTCTCAAAGCATGAGTATGCGATGCTCTAAATCAATCCGGCAGTACCCTTACGTGTGAGTTCTATTAATCGCGAACTTCATAAAAATGTGGTGTTACCGCAAACTTGTTCCAAGAGCATTGAATAATTAGACGTTGAAAGTCATGCAAGTCATCTAAAAGAGTCTGTGCGGGACCGGTGTTAAAGTCTTGCGCAATGCCAAGTCAGTCTTTATATGATGTGGTTAGATATTTGTTGTCTTGTTGAGTCCTACTCCGTATTTGTCAAACATGCAGTGCTATCATTGTACCGGTGTTAATTGGTTGTTTTCCGGTTCTTGGTATGAAGCTATGTTGAACACAAATAATAATATTTGATGGCCTGTTTAATAGTTTATTGTTTCGCCAAAATGGGTTTGGGAAAAAAAAACTAGGGCTTGTCACTTAGAGATCGCAAGTTTGAATTTCATGAGAACCAAACATTTCAAATCTTGGTGTTATTTGATGTTTGTCTAGTCGTTACTTCAATGACCCAGTTCAGGTGTGTAAAAGTTGGACCAAACATCTTATTCGATTAACAAGAGCATATCCCCATAAAGTTTGAGAAGCCTCTAATTTTACTGACTTTTTGGTGGAACAAGGGTTAAATGCGAGGCTTTTCGAGGAAAAGAAGATGGGGTACTCGATACCTAGAGATGTCCGAAATGGGTTGTTCACGAGAGACTCGGTGGCTGACTCAGTGAGATTGGTGATGGTTGAGGAGAAAGGAAAGGTATATAGGGATAAGATTAAAGATGTAAAAGGATCGTTTGTCGATGGGGATAAACAAGACAAGTACGTGAATAACTTGTTGAATTATTTCTGAAAAATCCTATTTTGCTAGCAGTCGAATAATCATGCAATAATAGGAATTAAAAATAAACGAAGAAACGATAAGCACGCGATATACGTGGAAAACCCCGAATAGGGTAAAAACCACGGGAAGGAATCAAAACACTAAAAATACCATTGTGCGATTACAATCGACCTATACTTACAATTGATAATCCTCTCAATTGACCCAAGACCCGATTGCCGAATCCACGTTCATCGCACCAAGTGTTTGATTGCCGCAAGCCTTGAATCCTCAAGCCTTCCGAGATACTTCCAGAAATCCACCGGAAGAACGATTGAATCAAAGGTTGAATAAGATCTTGGAGTATTTGATTTGGTTGCTCAAAACTTCATGCAAGAACTCCAAGCCATACCACAAAGATGCAACACGTAGCCTTGTCTCTCTCTTGCTTCTTAATGTCAAAAATCGCTCATCAAGATGTAAAACCGTAACCCTAGCTGCCCTTTTATAGGATGTTTTGAGCGCCTGCTTGAGCACATTCAAGTTGCTCGAGCACTTTCCTAACAGCCTACTTGCTGGACCCGAGGCATGAAAGTGCTTGAGCACTATGCTAGAACTTTGCCAACAGCCAATGCGCTTGATACGAGAGAAAAATGTGCTCGAGCACTAGTACAAATACAACATGATTCCTTCCACAACCTAAACAGACGCATCTAGAATATTGAAAATAAAAAGTACAACGCGATATTGTGTCATGGAATTGCCAACCGAAAAAGGAGCTCAGCCTATGGAGCTTACAATCTCCCCCTTTGGCACTTCCATGACAAAACAAAAACACATTATTCATTAAAAGAAAACCCCTAATAGTGTGAAGGCGTCTGTCCTGTGAAGCTGCAAAACAAACACTAGAAAAACACATGGCAGAAAACATCTCCCCCTTTTTGTCACGGAAGGACAAAGGTAGTAAAAATAAAAAGTGAATATAAGCCAGAAACAAAGTGCTGGATGAGAATAGAAAGAATAATAAGAGAGCACAAATATGAGAGAGCTAAACCAGTATTTAAATTGCCAAAACTCAACTGTCAGACATTCATAAGCAGCAAACCACTATCCAAAAATACCAACTAACCACAATGCCAAACGCCACATATGGCAACCATATAACTAAACAAATGAGCATTGTTCGAAAGACGCACAAAATTGAGAACAAATCCATTGAAACCCATTGAACCAAAACGTTCTAAGAATGAAAAATAAAAAAGAAAGAACTAACCGAATATGGAAAACCGCAAGGCACGATCAAAGGATGAAGATGCAAGAATTAGAAGAGAGCCCTAATGGGCGGCACAGTTGTCCGAAGAATAAGCAGTAAAAAATGAGGCTCATACAATATCACAAGATTGAGCAATGCATGAGTAAATTTGTATTAAACTCATCGTGAGTGAATTTTGGGGATAAGTTGCAGCATGCACTATGAATCTGTGACAAGGTGCGTGTGTGACACATCATAGGAAATTAGGACTATTATCCGAGTAGTCAAAAATTCTCATGGATCCTTGGACTATCAAGCACTCTCCCCCTCACGAAGTCAAACCAGGCACTCATCGATACAAATTTTGTGCCATCAAAAGTAAACAACTCCCCCTCAACTTAACAATTAATATTTGATAGAATTTCATAGTCGTGTTTTCGCTTTTACCCCATTGCTGTTTGACGCGAATATTGGGAGTAAGAGTACCTCATACCCAATGCCCGGTTACTAAGCGAATGGTCCAATCACGAATGCTTTCACAAAGTCTATCCATCTTTTGACGCGAACACTCAGAGGGAGAGTTCCTCACCCCGATTGCCCGGTTACTCAATGAACGCCCGGATAAGCATATATACAGATACTTTTGTTTTTTCATCAGTACTCCCCTTCTTTTTTTTTTTTTTTTTAGCTGCACTTAATGAGCCATTGTATCCAAAAAATTAGGCCAAAAAAATGGTCAATCGCCAAGAGAAAGGACATGATATAACCAGGTGCATGAGAATTCACTTTCCTCTCTATGTAATCTTACTAACCTTGACGTGCAGGGGTGGTGATCACAGAGTCATAAGGCATGCTACAACGAATTACCTAATGCATCTCATGAGTGGAGTTAACAAAACTTGTGCATGCATTCCCGAAGATGTGCATTTGTGTGAGTCTCATGGCTGACTACTCATCCTCAAAAAGCATGATAAGCCCAAATTTTTTCATATATGAATGTTTTTGTATTTTTTTTATTATGAGCAAAATTAAAAGCATCGACACAAAAAAATACATTAAAGAAATAAAATAACCAAAACACTACTAAGGCACTCCAAAGAGACTTAATCAACGAGGCATACCCCGACCAAACTTATCGCCCGGACATATGATATGAGCAATCATGATTAAAATTCCACATGTGAGAGTTTCTAGCATTTAACGCCGTTTGAGTAACAAAACAATGCAAATCACACTTCTTGACCCATATGGATCGAGTCCTGACTTGAGATGTCTTAATTTGATTGTTAGGTTCAAAAGTAGGTCTTGAGTTTCTCACTATCATGTTTCTATCATTATCATAGTTCACGTGATTAACCAAAGATTTATGTGTGTTGTGATGCTTGAAGACACTTTTACTGAGACAAACATGATTATGATCAACACAGGGGTAGCCGTGAAGTTTGAAACAATTAGGTCTAATATGACCTTTTACTTGGCAATAATGGCATGTAGGAATGAATTTAACATAATTACCCCTTTTAACATCATGAGCCTTTTCAATCACATCATCGATAGTATTTATAGTGTGGAATTTCGATATTACCTTTTTTGATTGCAAGTCATTCGCCTTACCTTCGAGTACTTTTGAGGATGAAGTTTCATAAAATCCAAGCCCTGTTTTGTCACTTGTCGGTCTTTGTATGCTGAGAATGTCATCCAGTAGCTTGGACCCTGTATTTAACCGCTCAAATAGAATATTAGCATTATCAATTTCAATATTTAACATTTTTATTTTCCCTTCCGAGGTGGTGTTTAAATCAGTTAAGACCTTGTTCTTTTCTCGAAGACTCTCAACCTCATTATTCAGCTTTTCTTTCTCAGTAGTGACACTGCTCAATGACCCTTGTAGCTCTTTAACTTGCTTTTTAACTATCATTAATTCTATGTTAGAATTTTTATATTTTTCAGCTAATTTCAAATTAGTCTCACTAATCTTCACACTCTCTTTATAAAGCATATCATAAGACTCTTTCAACTCTTCAAAACTCAAAACCTCATCACTTTCTTCTTCCTCACTCTCATCAGAGGATTCCTGCTCACTAAAGTTTGATTGTAAAGACGCCCCAAAAGCGATAAAGTTTGTGTTATCTACATGGTCTTCCTCAGAATTGTCAGATTCACTGTCGTCATCCCAAGTTATATTGGCCTTAAAATTAGTCTTTTTCTTTAATTTGTTAATACATTCATGCGCTAAGTGACCATACCCTTGACACTCATAACACTTTGGCCCTTCAAGAGATCTTTTAACCCTTGTTTTCCTTTTTCCAGAACAACCCTCATGTTTTTCTTTTATATTAGACTTTTTGTTACTAAAATCATTACCAATGGCTTTCTTCTTGAAAAACTTTTTAAAATTTTCTGTAAATAAACTCATTGTTTCTAGGTCATAATCATTATCACTTCCTGAATCTCTATTTTCACTTTGAGAACTAGAAAAAGCAATCGGCTTAGCCGAAGGTTTAGAATTTATTTTCTGAGACTCAGGTTGTATCATATCAGCTTCATAAGTCTGGAGGAGACCTACCACTTCTTCAACAGATTTTTCTTTGAGTTTACGTTTGCCCTCAAGCATAGTGACTTTTGTTTTAAAACGTTCTGGCAAGGATCTCAAAATTTTCTTAATAACTCTAAAAGGAGGGATAGGTTCACTGAGGGTTTCGCAACTATTAACAATAGAGATCAATTTAGAGTAGAATTGATTAAATGTTTCATCTTCTTGCATTCTAATAACCTCAAATTCGGTTGTAAGCCTTTGCAATTTGGATTGTTTGACAACATCAGTACCCTCATGACAAGTGACTAAAATATCCCATGCTTCCTTTGCTATTTCGCAGTTGGCTATCTTACGGTGTTCATTCACATCCACTGCACTAAATAAAATATCCAAGGCTCTATTATTTGCTTGTAATTGTGCCTTTTCTGCGACAGATAACTCGGAACTAGGTTTGGGTACTGCTTGATTATTCACTGTAACAGTAGGGTACGTATAACCATTAACACACGACTTCCAAATTTCTTCGTCTGCTGATCTCATAACAGCTTTTATTCTGGATTTCCAATAATCAAAATTCTCACTATCCAAAATCGGTACACGACTAGATAAATGATACATGTTTGTGTGCGTGTTCATCTTAACTGAGGATCCACTCTAGGAATAAACCCTAATATAACGAGCGACCCGCTCTGATACCAATTGAAAAATCCTATTTTGCTAGCAAAATAATCATGCAATAATAGGAATTAAAAATAAACGAAGAAACGATAAACACGCGATATACGTGGAAAACCCCGAATAGGGTAAAAACCACGGGAAGGAATCAAAACACTAAAAATACCATTGTGCGATTACAATCGACCTATACTTACAATTGATAATCCTCTCAATTGACCCAAGACCCGATTGCCGAATCCACGTTCATCGCACCAAGTGTTTGATTGCCGCAAGCCTTGAATCCTCAAGCCTTCCGAGATACTTCCGAAAATCCACCGGAAGAACGATTGAATCAAAGGTTGAATAAGATCTTGGAGTATTTGATTTGGTTGCTCAAAACTTCATGCAAGAACTCCAAGCCATACCACAAAGATGCAACACGTAGCCTTGTCTCTCTCCTTGCTTCTTAATGTCAAAAATCGCTATCAAGATGTAAAACCGTAACCCTAGATTTCATAGGATGTTTTGAGCATAACATTCGTTGCTCGAGCATTTCCTAAGAAACAGGCAAAAGTGAATTCACTCAGAACTTTGCCAATGACCAATGGCTGAAGAGAAAAATGTGTAACTATACAAATACAACATGATTCCTTCCACAACCTAAACAGACGCATCTAGAATATTGAAAATAAAAAGTACAACGCGATATTGTGTCATGGAATTGCCAACCGAAAAAGGAGCTCAGCCTATGGAGCTTACAATTTCATCAAGCATAAACGCAGGGCATAAGAAACAAAGTGAATTCATCACGGTTGAAGAGGAGTAATATTCAGTAGTCCTCGAGGGACTTGGGGTTGCTGATGTGCAACCCCTGCACAGCAGCGTGTTGTGCACCCAATGGCGCGGTCGCGCCGAAATTTTACCGATGATCGGAGACGTTCACCGCGTAGAGCTCGTCAAGTACTACAAGTGTAACAAAAATCAACTCGATCGGATATGGTTAAGTGCCTCATCGGAACACAAATAACTTGAAAAAACATAGGTTCAGCGGTTTTGTTCCAGTGTTTGTGTTCATTTGTGTTCCATTTTTTTTCAAAGTATTTGTGTTCCGATAAGACACTTAACGATATCCGATCGAGTTAATTTTTGGTACACTTATAGTACTCGACGAGATCTACGCGGTGAACGTCTCCGATCATCGGAAAAAATTTTGGCGCAGCCGCGCCATGGGATGCACAGTAGCAACCCCAAGTCCGTCCTCGAGCATGATTATGTGTTCCCGTATATCAATCTCTCAGTACCTATATATGTGAGTTCTATACACTTTATCAAAATCAAAATGATGAATAAAAAATTAAACACATTAAATATATCATTCTATATTAAAAGGAAATCCTCCGTTTGGCTTTCGCTTCTATTTTAAGTTCCAATTTTGACCCTCTTTTGGCCTTTTGGGTCCCAGGGGGACTCACCATCAGGAAGTTCTAATCCAATTGCTTCACGTTTCTTTTTTTGTTTTTGGCACAGCTGGCCCAAGATCAAGGGGGACTCACCGCCACAGTATCCAATTACTTACTTCCCGTTTCTCTCAATTTTTTGCATGGTGCCCAAAAATCACAACGTAAAAATTTTCAGTTATAACTACATAATCTTAGCCTAAAAATCTCTCTCACGTTTTTTTTTTCTTATCTATGTGTGATTTTATTGGGCATTAGTGATAAATTAGTCTTTGAAATCTTCTTCTTGTTCTTTTTAAGTTTTGGGCATTAGTATGTATATTGCCTATTGTTTGCTTGAACGATTTGGCCTACGGAGAAGAGTTGAGCTGCTAATGAGTTGTGTTTTTCCAATCTTTCGGCCTTTTGTGTGTTTTGTGGTCCCATTATGTCATCTTGTTTTGGTCTTTTAGTCATTCACGTAAACACTGAATGAAGCAAAAGAGTTTTTTGGAATATGGGTATGACTCATGTTCTTATTTACTCAAACAAGACAACATCTAATGAAGCAAAAGAGTTGTGTGGAACAAGTTAACAATATCTCTAAGCCATTAATTAGTTCCTCCCATTTAAAATAAACTGCAATTTCAAATCAAAAAACTCATGATTAATTGGTTTCTCCCATTTCTTTTTACCCTTTTGCGTTTGTTTAAACTGTATTCTCGTAATTCCCTTGGTATTCAATGGTTGTTTGTGATTGTGGCCTGTCATTTTATACAAGCCGCTATTGGATAATTGGTTGGTTTTTTTTGGGTAATTAATAATTGGTTGGTTGAGAGTGAGCAAATTGAACACTCAATTCAAGAGTATTTGTTTCTGTGGACCTCGGAGCATCCACGTGCTACACTGGATATTCTTCAGACACACACCACATGCATAGAATCTATACGTATACGCATAAAGAGAGAAATTTAGAGAGAGGGAAAAGAGAGAGGAAAGTTCGAAGAACAAGGTACACTACAAGAAAAACGGCTTTTTGCGTCATCTTTTTCCCGACCGCACGTTTTGCAGTCTCAAAAAGTACGTAATTGCGACAACAAGAAGTGCAGTGGCAAAAAAATAAAACAATTGCGTCTGCAATGGTTTTCGGTCGCAAATAAGCAAACAATTGCGTCTGCAATGATAACTTCTTTTTTGTTTTGAAGGAATGTTATGTTGATAACTTATGAGGCTCATATTCTATGAAGTAATATTTCAAATGGAGAGTATACTATTTTGTTTGTAGTGAATGAGAAGAAGCTAGTAATTTTTTCATTCTCATTTTTGTTGTTGATGTACATTGGTGAAAATAAGTTGTTTAGAGAAATTGTAATAACATAAATGGCTGCATTTTTTTTTTAATTAGCATTGGCAACTACAATCTTTTAGCCACTGCCCTGTTGCAGTGGCAAAATATAAAATATAGAATGTTAGCGACCGCATATGTGCAGTCGCAAATGTAGAATATTAGCGACTGCACTTTGCACAGTGGCAAAAAGTTATAGCTTTTGCGTCTGCAAAAATACGGACGCAAAAAGATGAATTTGCAGTCGCTAATATGTTGTGACCGCACCATGCCGACGCAAATGACCTTTTGACACCCAACCAATCGCGTCCCTATTTTTGCGGTCGCTAGGCGGACGCAAATAGCTTTTGCGACGGCATATTGAACAATTGTGACGGCACCTTGCGGACGCAAAAAGCCTCTTTTTTTGTAGTGGTACCTTGACGCTGGAAGACTTTGATGGCGGTTCCATCCCTTCCGGCGTGGTCAATAGAGAGATAAACGCTTTGAGAGAGAGAGAGAGAGAGACTTCGCATAGCTTTTGAGAGAGAGATACACGGTCGATTTATGTTACCAGTGTGGTCGATCAGACTATCAGAGCTTTTGTTGCTTCCAAAGCTTCAAGAATGCTTAAACTTTTGTTGCGTCCACGCCAAAAGGAAACAAGAAGACATCGGCAATTAACAAACAAAAGCATCAGGCATGCAAAGAAATATATTTTGGACAATGAACTGGGCTGTGTAACTTTTGCATTTTAAGTGGCTTAGTTTTTGTCCCACAAGAAATACGGAAAACCTATGGGTACCGGCCCATAGAGAATGCACAGATCGTGCTTGGGGACCCACGTTTGGGTCCCACACGAGTGATCCGAACAGTTCATTATTCTTAGAACATTTTTTCGAGTGGGCCCACAAAATTTCAGCTCAATCGGACAGTTAGAAGTGGTCGAACCAAAGTCCCACCGTTTCAATCCAAAAGATCGTTCTAGGGGACCCACATTTGGGTCCCACACGAGTGATCCAAACCGTTCATTCTTCTTAGAACATTTTTCCGAGTGGGCCCACAAAATTTCAGCTCAATCGGACGGTTAGAAATGGTCGAACCAAAGTCCCACCGTTTCAATCCAAAAGTGGGTCCCCGAACACGATCTATGCATTTTCTGTGCACTTGTATCTGTACGTGTAGCAATGTCCCAAGAAATATATTTTCGACTTAGCTCCAAGATTTTCTTTTGCGCTTTATCGTCCTTAGCTTTAGTTTTCAATATACTCCTAGTTTATTTGTGGTGCACGACTTTTAATTGTCATTACTAACAGTATCATTGTTTTATTCAGCTCTTTTCTAGCTATTAGCTTCAATCGCTCACCAAGTTATTCAATGTCTTTTGGTACTGTTGTTCCTAGCAAGTCATATTCTTCACAATTGAGTGACCATTGTTTCCTCTCTCTATCTGTGAGTGATTATAACTTGTGCTTCGTGTTATCGGTGCTGAATAATTTGTTCAAATCATATAGGAAATGTGGTGCTAGAATTTGCAAATGATCAAAACAATTGCTACCGAAATTCCATGCACCTATAGTTCCGAGTAAATGAAAACCAGAGTTTCATATCTGGAGAGTGATAATGTCGGTTTGTGAGATGAGAAAGTTGTATTTGTTGACATAAGTTATTTTGTTTGGTTTAAAATCGCAAAGCAGTGGAAAGGCAAAGGGTGAGATCAATGCACTACGCCAAATATTGCTTTTACCAGCGGGTTTTTTTACCGGCGGTAAGAAAACCGTCGTTAAAGGGTGCTATTACCGGTGGTAATCACAACCCACCGCAAAAAATAATTTTTCCCGCGGTTTTATTACCGGCGATAATAAAACCGCCGGTAAAGGTCACTTTTACCGGCGGTAATTATAAACCGCCGGTAAAATTACTATTACCGGAGGTAATCCAAAAAACCGCCGGTAAAAATGTAAATTTTAATATAAATATTTTTATTTCCTAAATATAACCGAAAAGTTTGGGTGGTCGGGCGGTTAAGTTTCGGGGCTCCACACAAAGGGTTGCGGGTTCGAAACTTGGCGGGACAAATTTTTTTTCGGAAATAACCATTACCGGCGGTAATGAAACCGCCGTTTATCTTTTCTCGACGGCCGTTTTGACGGCGGGCGGTTTTTTTGCATTTTTACCGCCGGTAATACTTTTCCCGGCGGTTTTGAAACTTTTTCCGGCGGTTTTCTAATGCCAGGAATAGTCATTTTTCTTGTAGTCGGGCGGTTATGTTGTACACATCCTATTGGATTTGCTTTTTGAAAACTTGGGTAATGTTTCTTAAACTGATAGCTCTTTGATTATTGGTTGAATTGTTAGTGTTCAATTGGGGGTTATGGTTTTTTCTATTTTTAAAATCATCACGTATTTCTCCTCTCGAGCTACAATTGTGGAATTGTCCTTTTCTTCTTATCTCCCGAAAATAAAAATAAAAATTGAAGGCACTAAATTTGATTACCAGAGACTAAACCTGCCAGAAACTTGGGTGACCATACGTCTACGTACACAGCAAACCATGTGTGGGTCCCGCCACTCAGTCACCCAAAATAAATAAATATAAAAATCTGCCACTCGACTCAAAAAGACGCCATTTTGGGACAAGTCAAGCACTCCTCCAAATGTGGTCCTTTTCTGGACTCATTTTGGGGTCCCGTACAAATGGTCCGAACCGTAAAATAATTTTAAAATAATTAATCGAGTGATCTTAGAGAAAATAAGGTCCATCGGATATTTGCATGGAATTGATATAATTAGTTCAATTTTTATTTAGAATTCACGACTCTATAATCTAAAAAATTTTCAAGAAAAATTATACAATTGTGCGCTCGGTAATCCAATGACCTGAATTGTAAGTGTCACACTCATTGAGAAGAGTATTCAATAAAAAAAAAATTTAGCTTGATTGGACATCGACAGGTACCAAAACACTAGAAATATGAATTACTTCGATACATATCGATGTCCAATCCTACGGTTCAGATCAATGGCTATCAAGCACACAATCCTATATCTTTTCTTGACGACTGTTTTGGATTGTACGACCTTGAATTCTGAATGAAAATTGGACAAATTAGATCAATTACGTTCATATGTCTGATGGGCCTATTTTTCTCCAAGATCACTCAAATAATTATTTAAAAATTATTTCACGGTTCGAATCATTCTTGTGGGACCCTAATATGAACCCCACACGACCACATTTAGATTAGCACTTGATTTGCCCCAAAACGTCATCGTTTTGGGATGCGATCGGCCAGCAAAGAAAAAAAATATAGTATTATATAGAAAAAGAAAAAATTTCTATGAATTTTATAGATTCGCACCTACAAAGTATTTTGGAAGAAAAATTATCTTGCGTAGTAAAATTTCTGACTCTGTCCCTGAAGGACTGGGGGGAGGTGTTGTGCACCAACCCGTTGTGCACACCGGTGCACGGTGCTCCCGATCTCGCTCCGACGATCGGAAACGTTCATATCGTAGAGCTCACCGAGTAGAACAAGTGTTCCAAAAATTAGCTCTATTGGAAATCATTAAATGTCTAATCGGAACACATAAAACTTGGCAATAAGGGGTTCTAGTGGGTTTGATCTAGTGTTTCGGATCCATTCTTTTCAAGATAATAATGTTCCAATGAGCCACTTAATTATATCCGATCGAGCTGATTTTTGGAACACTTATTCTACTCTGTGAGCTCTACGAGATGAACGTGTCCGATCGTCGGAGCGAGGCCAGAGCATGCAGCACAACGGATTGGTGCACAACACCTCCCCCCATTCCGTCCCTGAAGGACAGAACTACCATGCAGACTATTTACATCAAATGAAATATAACTTGTAAAGTACTGTATGACAAAAATTCTTCAATGAAATATTTTAAAAAGGAAATGGCTACAATACACACCCCTTATTTGGGTGTACAACACCTTGTGTGGTTCCGTTGTGCCCTGAAGGACAGAACTAACATTTTGGTGCAGACTAACATTTATAAAAAAAATCGTAAATTCTACAAAAAATCGTAACTTGTAAAAATTCGTACTTTTGTGGGGGTGTATGATCAAAAAACAAGGGGTGTGTGTATATAGCATTTTCCTTTTAAAAAATGTATTTTATTTGAAAACATTCACAAAACTGTATAGGGCAAAAAACACAAAAATATTACTATTGCAAGGAGACATATAGAGTTCTTGAATTTTTTATTTTTTTTTTTCAGAATTTGAGCCCAGCACTAGTGGACGTTCAGGAGTAAAAAGTTGGCTTCATAGCGACTTTATGTGACAGCGTGTTATTTTTTCATACTCTAAAAAAATCTGTAACCTCTTAATCCTCAATTACGTAATACAAATATAGTTGCCTCCTTTGGGTAAAAAACCAGTTTTTGGTTTTTTGGTTTTTTCATTTGTCTTTATTCAAATTTTTTTGGCATTCGTTAGTTTTGCATCAAGATTTTGTGATTTCTGTTTTTTTGGAACTTGAATCTAACAAGTATAAATTTATGGTTAAAACTCAAATTTTTTTTAATAAAGCCGAAATAATAATCCAAGTATTTTGGCTTTATTCAAAAAAATATTTGGTTTGACCAGTTGACCATAAATTTATACTTGTTAGATTCGTCTCGTCGAGAGGAATTCAGAAACCACAAAATCTTGATGCAAAACTAACGAATGCAAAAAAAAAAATTTGAATAAGGACAAAACCAGAAAACCAAAAACTAGTTTTTACCCAAAAGAGGAGATAATACTTATTTAGTGCTTTTGAAGCATTGGTCACTGTCATTGGTCGCACAAATTTTTACGTAGACAACACATACATGTGTGATGATATGTTTCCGCACATGTGTGGTTATCTATGTTTCCGTGGAGAAATGAATAATTTTTATGTTTCCGTGTACCTATCATTGTTCTTTTCATAACGTAGCTCTCCTCTCGCTCTCTCTCTCTCTCGCTCTCGCTCTCTCAAACACACACAAACTCATTCTCACTCTCTTTTTTTTTCTCCCTCGTTTTAAAAGAATGATCCAAATATTGAAAAAGAAAATTATATACTAATCAATTCCTCGATCTCATTTTCGCCCATAATTAATATTCAATGGAATCCACTTCTATTGAGATAATTAGAAGATACAGAACATCAATTCCTTGCCTCATTGGATATATATATATGTATGACAATTCTAGCAGTAAATATTGAAAAAGTGGAATGGTTTGAATGTTCAAAGAACCCCAAAATATTTTTCAAAGGGAAGAAAAATGGTGGCGATCATAGGCATGGAGCTCCCACTTTCAAAAACCTCTAAAGATTGTAAAAACTAATTTTCCTATATGAATTATATAACATTTTTCGATAAAACATTCGCCCGCATAGTAAAATTCTTGGCTCCGTCCCATAGCCATGCATGCACCTATGTTAGCAAATTTAGAACAGGTCTCTCCTTATTTTGTCTGAACTTAGGAATCTACTATTTTTTTTCTTTTGATAACTAAATGTCTGGGCTAGCTTGCGCAACTCGACTAATTCCGGAGTCCTGAAGGTAACAATCGAGCAATACTTCAAAATTCTAGCACACCACCGTACTCTGAGCTTGGGCTTCATATTTCTGGCCACTCTGCTCAAAAGTTTCCACTTCATATAGGATTACAAGAGTGGCCAAACAAGACCTTATTAGCCATTCAGTGTTCAAACAATGGAGTCCAAATTTAATCCACCCATGATCATAGATGATAAGCTACACATACTAATGTTTCCATGGCTAGCCTTTGGTCACATGATTCCATTCCTGGAGCTCTCCAAACTCATTGCCCAAAAGGGTCACAGAGTCACCTTCGTTTCGACTCCTAAAAACATCGATCGTCTCCCGAAATTGCCACAAAATTTATCCCCTCTCATCACTCTGGTGAAAATTCCTTTACCCCACGTCGATAAACTCCCCGAAAACGCCGAGGCCACGGTCGACTTACCTTACGATAAGGTCAAGTACTTGAAAAGCGCATACGACGAGCTCCAGCAACCCATCACGCAACTTATACAAGACACTTCTCCAGATTGGGTTGTTTACGATTTCGCCCCATACTGGTTAGGCCCTATTGCAGCAAAACTCGGCGCTTCCTGTGCCTTTTTCAGTATTTTCAACTCAGCTACGCTGGGCTTTTGCGGTCCTCCGTCAGTTTTGATGGGGTTGAGTGGGGAAAATCGTACCAAACCGGAGGACTTCACCGTTTCGCCCAAGTGGGTCCCCTTTGAATCGACCGTCGTGTTTCGGTTGTTCGAGATTAAGAGAGTCTTCGATGATGTGGCTGGGGACGATGAGAATATTTCGGCGATGTACCGTATGGGAGGGGCTATTGATGGTTCTGATGTCGTCCTGGTGAGAAGTTCTTACGAGTTTGAACCCGAATGGTTAAATCTTCTAGCCGAGATTTACGAAAAACCGGTCATTCCAGTAGGCTATCTTCCTCCAACGCCGATAAATCATGATTTGAACGACGACAACGACAAGGAATGGAAGTCAATAAAAGACTGGCTTGACAAGCAGCCTAGACGGTCAGTGGTCTATGTTGCGTTCGGGAGCGAGGCTAAGCCGAGTCAACATGAACTCACTGAGATAGCTCATGGGTTAGAGCTATCCGGGTTACCCTTTTTTTGGGTTCTGAGGAAACAACGCGGTTCGGCCGATAAAGAGGTGGTTGAGTTACCGGATGGGTTTGAGGAGAGAATTAAAGGACGCGGGCTGGTCTGGACGAGCTGGGCGCCTCAACTCAAGATATTGAGTCACGATTCGGTTGGCGGGTTCTTGACTCACTCCAGTTGGTCCTCGGTAGTCGAGGCGATCCAGTTCGAGAAGGCTCTCATTTTGTTGCCGTTTCTTGCGGAGCAAGGATTGAATGCTCGGCTTCTGGAGGAGAAAAAGATGGCGTATTCGATACCGAGGGATGACCGAGACGGGTCATTCACGAGAGACTCGGTAGCGGAGTCATTGAGACTGATGATGGTTGGGGACGAAGGGAAGGTGTACCGGAAGAAGGTAAAAGAAGTAAGAGGGTTGTTTGTCGACAGAGATATACAAGACAAATACGTGGATAATTTGTTGAATTACTTCAAGGCTCATAAACAGCAAACTAAGGTTCGAGCATTAAATGGTAAGGGTGAGTGGGTTTAAATGCTTCTCCTTCTCGTATGGTGTATAAGATCTCACAAAGTTCGAGTTCCGCCAATTACAAGACTAGCTTGAAAGGTCATTTATCCATCTAGTATCTTGGTGGTGATGTGGTGACGATCTATCCTTCCAAACAATAACTATGGCGCAGATCGGATATTTCATAGCCGATTGGGAGTTCCTATATATGGTCATGCATGTCTTGGGTTTAAGAGTCTTGTATTTTGAGGAGTCTTAGTTCTAGAAGTATCAATAGATATCTTATGACTACGAGATTGTCGATCTTTTTTTTCCCTTTTCGACGGGCAGATCGTTTGGGTCTTTAGACTAGCTTACAGACACTTCAGCTATTTTTCTCTTTAGTCCAGTTAAAAGTAGATCATCCACATCGTGACTAGGAGATCCACAAGAGATTTTTCTATTACAATATGGCTCCAAAAGATTGTCAAATTTGAAACTCAGAATATCTAACTTTACAGTTCATCCTTGTTGCCTGTTGAGAGAGATTGTTGACTTTTGTTTGTCTATTACATATGCATGTGTGTGGGTATATTAAGGAAATCAATTGATAGATATTATGGTTGTATTTTGTTTATTGAATAGTATGAATTTGGATGAATGCTTGGGCAAGTTGTTACAAGAGCATGCAGGGGCGACGCCAGCATAGGAGGCCAGGACTGGGGTCAATTCAACCCAGTCAATAGAAATTTGTCAAAAACTACCGACTAGTATTTTTTTTTGTATGAATGTCAAATAGGTACTTCACACCACTTAAAAATGCCATTGACCCCACATAGGCCATGGAAATGCTGCAAACTCCTTCTTAAGTTTAGCACTTCTGTCCGAAATCTGACTCCTATATGTACTTCTTTCCTTTCAAAGTTCTCAGTGGACAGCTATAAGCCTATAAGACAACTACTATTATATACTCAAAGGACCAGATTAACCTCAATTTCTTCATAAAATAACAAAACCACCTTGTAAAATAGTTCAATAAAGTTCTTTTTTTTTTTATGGAAATTGCTAACATGTGACAAATGGGCATACGTTAAGATTAAAAAAGTATATTGAAATTTGTAAAAAATGTACAAGAATATGTGAAATTGTATTAAAAAAATGTAAAAAATGTATTGGAGTGTGTGTTTTTTTGTTTGTGTTTAAAGTGGCACACGTTAACAAGACTCAATATACTTTTTTTTTTGTTTTGTACTGCACTTTTATGTGCAATCTTTTCACTAGAAGTAAAAAAAAAAATGTGTGTATTTATTATTAAAAAAAAAGGTGTGAAAATCATTACCCTATGAAAATACATTTTCCTTCTAAATTGGCAAGTGCAGATTTATCTTTTAGCTATACTATAAGTAGACAAGGACATAATTAACAAGTTTCACTTTGTTGCGAAATTTTTGAATGACACCACTAATCGAAGTTTCTCGAGTCGCCACTGAGAGCATGGAATATTACTATTTCGTTCACTTATGTACTCGTTCTGGAAGTATGTTCAGCGTACATGCGCACGGTGGCATCATAACCCGGATTTTCTATCAAAATTTGTATGGCGAAACTGAGTGATTCGTCCTAGGAATTTTGAAAAAGCTCTTACAGATATGCGATTGAGCTTATTTGTTTCAAGTATCCCAAAAAAATAATTTAGGAAAATGAGCAGTTTGGATTATTTTTGATGGACTCGAGGAGAGCCCGGAAAAAAGATCTGTGCAAAATCTATACTCCCCAATCTCTGCGTATAGCACAGATCTTATAAGTCAGGGGATGTGAAAAGAGATTAAGTTATTTCCACCGATGGTAGAAACAAAAATTTTCTCCAAATCAATTGCATTGTGTCATGTGTCCAAACAGTAGTCCCAAATAGTAGAACATGGACATGTGGCGCAATGCAATTGATTCGGAGGAAACTTTTGTTTCCATCGGCTATGGAAATAATTTAAAGTCAGTGAAAAATGGGTTGTTTGGATTTTAGAAGCTGTTATACTAAAAACATGTCTGGACTTATATAATACTCCTAGTAATACTTGATACTATAAATAATTTGGGGCCCTAAGTTTTATAGATTTTTACCAATAGGTCTTGAAAAGAGATACTCCTTCCGTCCCAAATTAACGGCTCCTTTTCGGTAGTCGTGCCACTCAACAAATTATCTATATTTCACAATCCATAATGTTCTTTATAATTGCAAAAAATTTGTTTTATAAAGCAAATTAAGATCTATCAAATAAGATCTATATTGGATATAAAAAGTATCATAAATTGAAAGTTATAGGCAATTCTTTGAGAGGTGTCAAATAGTGAAAAGAGACCATTAATTTGGGACGGAGGGAGTATCTAATTACCACTGAGGTAAGTAATTTTTTTAATTACCATTAAGGTAAGTCACTCTTTTTGCGGTTTAGGTTTAGGGTGCACTTTCATATTATAAGCTTTTTATGGTTTAGGCACGTTCGTAGGGTACCCTAAAATTTTAAGCATTTTCATAGGGTACCCTAGGGTTTAGGTTTATGCACTTTCATAGGGTACCCTTGGGTTTGACTTTATGGTGCACTTTCCTATTATATGGTTTTAGTGGTTTAGACATTTTCATAGGGTACTTAAAATTTTAGGCACTTTCATAAAGTATCTTAGAATTTAGGCACTTTCATACGGTTTAAAGAGTTGAGAAGAGAGAGGGAGAGAGAGAACAAATTACCTCTCGAAAAACACGTGGGTATGTCTTGGAGTTTTCGGTGTGAGAGAGAGACAGAATAAAGAGCAATGCTACATACACAACAAAAATGTACAACAAAATGGACAACACACTCACATGGGGTGTGGGCTCCACACACACTTCACACTCAACTGTGTGTGGAGCCAACACCCTGAGTGTGTTGTCCACTTTGTTGTACATTTTTATTGTGTATCTAGCATTTTTGCAGAATAAATTGCCTTGGAATTCTCGGTACATTTCACAATTGGGGGTTGAGATGGAGGGAATTAGAATGATTTTTGTAGACCGGCCGATAAAATCCTCTAAATTTTACACATTTGCTTAGGCCTAAGCCCTGGGCGGGCCTTATCCGGCCCTCCATCCATACACTTCCCGACATTGTGCCTCCTATTTTGACTTGGACCCATCATAGACTTCGTCGCCAAATGAAAGACAATTACTAATTGGCCTTTCCCTCGTTGAAAAATCTGCCAAAGACAAACACATAATTTGGGGGTGTTCCACTAACAAAAACTGTTTTTTTCAAACACCGAGACAAGTCATTCTCTCACAACACATCACATAAAAAATCGTAAAAAACCAATTTTTCAAAAAAACTGGGTTAGTGGAACGCCCTCAAAATATGAAAAGTAATCTTTGTACTCCGCAAATTTTTTTGCGTAGAACGGATCCTATCAGAGGACTTTTTCTTTGAATAGAATGCTTCAAGTAGCTACGAATACTTTTAGTATTACCAAGGATGTAGCGAGAAGAGGACAAGTGGTGGCGGACGTCATCACAAGATTTTTAAAAAAATGTAATTATTATATAGAAAATAAATTTTTATCTCAGAATTATATAAGACTCGCCACTACTAGATTTCTTTAATCTTTCTTTTTATTTTTCAAGTGCATATTTTCGCCACTACAAAGGTAAAATCTTTTTATTCTTGCAAATAAGTTATGATGAGGGACTGATGTGTAAGTTCCCTAATGTGTAATTTACCTAAACTATTCATCCAATCATTTCGGCCACCGGCTTCTTTCACAACATGTTTTGATTTGTTCAATGCATAACAGATCTCATCTTCAACGTATTTCATTTTTAAACTGCAAAACCCTGCTTTTGATTCTCGTTGCGAATAAAAAACAACAAAGCAACGAAGTTGTCATATCAGAAAACAGATTGTTTGTATTTGTTTAATTGTTTCACATCTCAACCGACAATTACAAGAAAAACTTGGGTGCCGGATCGTAACACTTGATACCTGTTGCGCATTTCGACCGTCCACAAGTATTTGGATTTCTCATCTCTCTCTCTCTCTCTCTCTCTCTCTCTCTCTCTCTCTCATCATTTTCTCTTAAAATCCTAATCATCCAAAATACTTTTGAACAGCTGATATGTGCAACGGTTGTCACGTGTCCGGCACCCAAGTTTTATGACTCTAAAGAGTCAAACAAGAAAGAGCTTGCCAAATTTATACAATAGTCTAAAACCACTCTCATCTTCTTCACCACCAACACAAAAGTCCATGGCTGAATCAAATAAGCTTCACGTTGCTGTTTTCCCATGGCTAGCTTTCGGTCACATAATCCCATTTCTAGAGCTTGCCAAATCCATTGCCCAAAAGGGTCACAAAGTCTCCTTCATTTCCACCCCAAAAAACATCAAACGCCTCCCTAGACTTCCCCCACATCTATCCCCTCTCATAAATCTCGTGTCACTTCCATTACCAAAGATCGATGAGTTGCCGGGAGACGCCGAGGCCACCGCGGACATTCCGCTCACCTTATCCCCTTACCTCAAGAAGGCCTGCGACGGCCTTGAGCCGGCCGTTGCCAGCTTCCTTGAAAGTGCATCACCGGATTGGGTGATTTATGATATTGCCTCTCACTGGCTACCACCGATCGCGGCCAAGTTGGGGATTTCATGTGCCTATTTTGGTAATGTTGAAATTTTTAATTTTAAGTGACATTTAGGAGTATATTTTTTGTTTCATGTTGATGTTTTAAGAATTTGTGTTAAATAGTTTAGCAAACATGTTTGTTAAATTTTTTTCATTTTTTATTTACTGCAACAATTGTGAAATTTCCTCAAGAAGTCTAAAGCAACGAAACAAAAGAGTCAAAAGACCATACAAAAGCCTCGATTGGGCAAAAGAGTCAAAAGAACATACAAAAGCCTCAATTGGGCATCTGATAAAATTCATTGTTCGGGCATAATTAGTACTTTTGCTATAAACGAAATTGATAGTACTATTTATGAACTTTTTTTTTACTATGAGCCCCGAAACAGGTACGTTCAATGCATGGTCCTTGGTCTTCTTCGGTCCGAGCTCATATATGTTGAACGGCTCCGGTCCACGGAAAACGGCAGAGGATTACATGGTCTCTCCCGAATGGGTCCCGTTTGAGTCGACCATTAGCTTTCGCCTCCACGAGCTAAGGGAAATGGGCAAAAGCTATAAAGAAGACCCTTCGGCTGTACGGGAGGGGGTACGTATGGGTTTGGTAATTACCGGCTGCGACGTGTTCCTCGTGCGGACCTGCGAAGAACTCGAATCTGATTGGTTGAAAGTCCTCGGAGATATCCAACAGAAGACTATATTACCAGTGGGCCTACTTCCACCCTCGGTGCAAGATAGCATGGAAGAACGCGATGACACGTGGCGAGAGATCGGTGGGTGGCTAGACAAGCAAAAGAAATCATCGGTTGTTTATGTGGCATTGGGGACCGAGGCGACCCCGAGTCAAGATCAAATCACTGAGTTGGCTCTCGGGTTGGAGCTATCAGGATTGCCATTCTTCTGGACTCTTAGGAGCCGTCCTGGCTCTAGCCAGAGCGACTCAATTGAGTTACCAAACGGGTTTGAAGAGAGAACCAAAGGTCGTGGAATGGTTTGGACTAGTTGGGCGCCTCAACTTAGGATACTGGCTCATGACGCGGTTGGAGGGTTCTTGACTCACTGCGGTTGGAGTTCGATTATTGAGGGAATCCAACAAGGGCTTCCGCTTATAATGTTGCCCATGTTGTGGGACCAAGGGTTGAATGCTAGGGCATTGGCGGAGAAGAATGTCGGAGTAGAGCTATTCAGAAATGAACAGGACGGGTCATTTACAAGGAACTCGGTGGCCGAGTCATTAAGTTTGGTCATGGTTGAGGAGGAAGGAAGGATTTACAGGGAAAAGGCAAGGGAGATGAGTTCAATATTTAAAGATAGGGACCTACAGGAGAGGTACATAGATAACTTTATTTGTTACCTTCAAAACCATAGGAGTTTACACAAAGGTACCAAGTGAAAACCATAATCAATGGTGGTTTTGCTTTTTGCTATTGAATGTTATAGCAAAACATGAATGTTTAGGGCATTACAACCCATGCAATGTGTTTAAGTTAATGGTTCATCTTATATCCCATACCATTTTAACTCAACATTATTATTGCTTTCTTATTGCTCTATATCCGATTATGAATTGCGTAGTTAGCCTTTTGTTGAATGATCTCCCATAAGACTCACTTCATGTGAGAATGGACAATGCATGTCATGACTTGGGCCTTTACATAGTCTCATACCTAAACTAATTTAAGCCCATGATAGTTGGGCCCAATTTTTCTTCAAGACCAACATATATGGCTCCAACCAATTGTGGCTAACTCACTTAACCAAGACTCCTACATCTGATCACTATGAGGTTAGGAGTTCAAAATCTCCTCACGTGCATGTGTGGGTGTTATTCCCTTTATATTTCTTGGGTTATTTGTCTCCTTAATGGTGTTGTCCCTTCGGGGACAGCATGGGTGTTAGGCCGATCGCGGCCATCCGTGATCGGCCATAAACGGCTCAGATTTGTTCGGCGGCGGACGGTTTGGAGTTGTTTGAACGGGGAGAGGATTTTTTTGGCTTGTTTATGTCACCAAAGCCATTATCTGAAATTTTCAATTGTTTGTTAAGAACAGGGAAAGGCCAAGGAATTAGATCATCATTCATCACTTGAAACAGCTAAACCGTTGCTCATGCTCTTGTGGCACCCCAACCAACCCATAATTAGTTATCATCATCTAACATCACAACACATAGAAATTTTATCTTGTTAAGAGTATCTTTTGCTCTCAACTAAACAACAAAATAGTTGTCAAAAACCTACGATATAAGATAATATTTTGTGCTTCATATATCGTCTCCTTCGGAAAACGATACATATTTTACCATTTATAATTTTTATACATAAATATGATCGCGTATTCTATGATTTATACATGTATCCTACAATTACTTAATGAGAAAAAGCTAGACCTTATTTCAAGAAACGGAACCCCAAAGTACATATTTTTGGTTCTATGACTGGACCGTTTACCTACATCCACTAGCAGGTCATCAACTAATATATGTGGACTAATCCCGTTATCCACTAGCAGGAGGACTAATTACAGCCAGAGTTACGCCCCGTATGGACTCACGTCATAAGAATTTGATAGCATGAACGTAAGAGGTTCCAAACCTGATTCCGAAGTCCCCAACATTTAGAAGTAACTATTTTTTTATCTTACTACCCTATTTCGACTTTGATTTTCTTGGATTTTGGATACACTTTCGATGATTATCAGATAATTAATCCTTTGGCAAAAAAACTTAATCCGATTTTTTGGTTTTTTCGTTTTGTCTTACTCAAATTTTTTTTTGCATTTGTTAGTTTTGCGTCAAACTTTCATGGTTCATGGATTCCTCTCGACGAGACGAATCCAAAGAGTACAAAATTATTGTCAAAAGTAATATTTTTTTGAATAAAGCCGAAAATACTTGGATTATTGGATTAATTTTGGCTTTATTAAAAAAAATTGAGTTTTGACCATAATTTTATACTTGTTAGATTCGTCTCATCGAGATAAATCCAAAACCACAAAATCTTAACGCAAAACTAAAAATGCAAAAAAAAAAATTGGAATAGAGACAAAATGAATAATCCAATAATCCGGATTATGGATTATGGATTATTTGCCAAAGGAAATGGTATACTTCTCTAACGGAAATGAAGATTAATGTGTTTGGTGGAATTTGGGTTTTGGCTTCATATTTTGAATGAATAAGTAAACATTTAAGAGGTTTCGTTCACCAACTTAACGATTGAAACGTCTCCACTTGAAATTTGTAATTTTGTTATATTATATGCTTGAGATATTGATAATAATTTTAACAGCGTCACATTTCAACAAATTCCCTAAAACAAATCAAGACCCTTATGTATTTGCTTCTCTCGATCACGTACCAAAGCAGTAGAAAATTTTGACAACAAGGGTCAGCATGCAATTGATAATGTTGTTTATCTTCTTTATTACTGGTTCATTTCAAATTTGGTGTCCTTCTCAGACTAAAGGTTTCTCGGTTTTTTTTTTTTTTCTTTCAATATGAGATAATTGGCAAAAAGGTACAAAAAAAAAGCCAAAAATTTTGAAGCAAGGACATGACTCAACAAAATAAAATTCCATAACATCATCACATATTATATTAAAATCAAAACAAATAGCAACACATAATGAATCGCGTGGTACTAATGGTCCCCTCGAAACTGCCGCAAGTGTTCAACTAAATCTTCTTTGAGACGAGAATGTGTTTCTCTATGGCGAATGTGTAAGTGAGCGGATCAAATCTTGAAATTATTCTATTGTAAAAGCTCGAAGGATATACTTTCGGCCTCCCTCATGTCATAAGTAAGTTGTAGACTTTTGTCACGTTAATCTTCAATAATCATGTTGTAAATATGATTTCCGAAAAAGAGATGGACAAGGTCGTCTTGGTTAATTTGTCACGTCTTCAAAAGTGCATATCTGCAATGAGAATGCTTGCTTGTGGAATGGCGGCAAATGTTGTTGACGAATATATATGGGATAATGGGAATTGCTGAAAGTACTGAAATTGAAGAGTTCAAAAGTTTTATTGAAGTAATTATTAGTAATATTTTTGGTGAAGTTTATTTGAGAAAGCCGAGCCAATTTGATACTTCTAGACTGCCATTAGAACGTGCAAGACGAGGGTTACTGGGGATATGTTGGGTAGCATCAACTATATGTTGTGCTAAAACTTGAAGTAGAGAATATAACCGAACCAACAAGAAAATAAGAGACAAGGATTTACGTGGTTCCCCTCAAGCACGAAGCTCTAGAGGTACGTCCACGGGGAAAGAACAAGAAGATTCACTATTAATGGGAAGCAATACAAAGAGCCGGCTAACCCGTAACTCTATTTGAAGCATCCAATAGATATCTAGGAATAAATCTCTATTAGAAACCCTAATAGAGCATCAAAGTCTCACATACACGAAAGAGACAACTCCAAACCCTGGATATCTCAAATCCCAAGACAAGACTAAACCCTAGGAGGCCACAAGGCTCCTATTTATAAGAAGACGCTGAATATTAGGTTAAAACGTACAAAAACGCGTAGCCCAACGCATTTCGAACGGAAGTCGGACCGGACCATCCGGACGGACTAAAATCCCGTCCGGACAAAAATTTCTGCAACTTCAAAACTGTCCCCAAAACTGAAATCTGCTCGTCACGAACTTCTGTGCTTCTCCCAACGTCTAAATTCAAGGCATGTCTCCAACACTATATGCACTGAAAGTGGAAGAATTGTCCAGTGGCATGGAAAAGCATGCATTTATGCTCGTGGAGACCATTATGAGCCTTCGTTGATTCTTAAAACAGTGGCTTCTTATGATCTCTTATTATGACATGCATTTTATGGATTACCGGGGTTGCATATTAATAACGAGTCTAGTCGATCTCCTTTATTCAGCAACTTACATGAAGGTCGAAGTCCATTCGCCAATTACTCCATAAATGGCCGTGAGATATTATCTTGCTGACATATATGAATCTTGAACGGCATATGTGAAAACAATTCCTTGCCCGCAAACACCGAAGGCTAGAAATTTTGCTGCATAACAAGAGTCTGCGAGAAAGAATGTGGAGCGAGTTTTTGGAGTACTTGAACCATGTTTTGGAATTGTCCGAGGTCGTGCTTGTTTCTGGGATCAATGAACCTTCAGAATATAATGAAGGCATGTCTTATTATTTACAACATGATTATTGAAGATTAACGTGATAAAAGTCTACAACTTACTTATGACACGAGGGAGGGCGAAAGTATAGCCTTTGAGATTTTGCAATAGAATTTCAAGATTTCGTATGCTCACTCGCACATTCTCCATAGAGAAACACATTCTCGTCTCAAAGAAGATCTAGTTGAACACTTGTGGGCCTTGTGGGCACTTTTGAGGGGACCATTAATTAGTACCATGCGTCATGCGTATGTATTGCTATTAGTTTTGATTTTTATATAATGAGTGATGTAGTGGAATTTTATTTTTCAATCAATAAAACATAAAATATAATTTTTGTATGTATATATTAAGTTAGCTAATACAGTTATTGGCATTCAAAAAAAATTAGAAGGTATAAAATATTAGAAGTTGACATTGGGGAAGGAGAGGAGGGTTTGATGTAAAATTTGGAGATGCCAAACTACCACCAAAGCCTTTAAGAAAAATAATCGAAACCATTGGTAGAAGATGCCCTCAGTTCTTTTTTTAAGTGTGTAGCTTCGTAATTTCAAGTTATTAAGAAAGCATCATCATTACACATTTCAGATCAATTTTTACATACACTTTCTACTATTGCCTTTGATGGAAGCATAATCAAGTCAAATATGCAACAATTCAAAAAATAGTTCTATACAGTGAAGAAATAAATGAACAAAGTACTCTTATACAAGAGAACTAATAATGACTTGCGTTAACAAATATAAACGGAAGAATTTTTATTTCTAAGCAATGTTTTTTAAAAGAGGAAAATTTGACCCTCATTCTCATACATCAGATTTTGACCAAAAATGATATGTGCAAGGAAGATTTGCAGGGAATCACACAAAGAAGCCCTTACGGGCCCCAGTATGGATCCCGAATGGCTAATCTGAGCCGCTCAAAAATTTTAAAAAAACATTTCAAGTGAGCTTATGAAAAGCCAGCTTCATTCGATATGTGTGGATGCTTGATCCAAACTTTCATTTTTTAATGACTCGGATGTAAAAAGAAAAAATGAAAGTTTGGATCGAGCATCTACACATATCGGATGGAGATGGTTTCTAGCGGGCGCACCCAAAATGTGTTTCTAAAATTCTTGAGCGGCTCGGATTAGCCTTTCGGGATCCGTACTGGGCCCCGCAGGGCCTTCCCTACGTGATTCCCTGCAAATCTTTTCCCTGCATATAGCATTGCTGGATTTTGACCCTCATTCTCAAACATGTTATTCTATTCCCATGAAGAAAGAGAATGAGGTTACTGAGTAAGTGAGTATATTGACTATACATTGAGCATACTATAATAGTAGGCCGTTACTAATATTCAACGGGTATGGGGTTGGTGGGTGCACAACATGCTTGTTGTGCAATTCTTTTGGAGCTCACCCTCGGTTCAGTTATTTGATCCGAATCGTTCATTTTGTTCGTTTCATCGATTGGGTAGTCCATGCAAAAGTTCAGGTTGATCGGACATCAGTAACTATTTGATTAGTGACTATTTAGCTTACAGTTTTGTAGAAAAATAAAATCATTTTGAACAAATGTAGGCATCTGATGAACTCATTTTGAGTCGAGCATTGCTCACGTACTAGGGATTGTCTCAAGCTATCGTCCAATCAAGTTGAAGGAGAATGTCATTGATTACTTAATTTTTACTACCATATGTATGATTGGAAGGAGTTCATGAGTATCTTTTACTCAAAATTTTAGAATATTTAACCTCTCAATATATTCCTCGTATTATCATGTCGGAAAACTCACTAACTTTGCCCACTAACTTTTTAAAAAGAAATCCACTTTTAAGGACAAAATAGGAAATGTACCAACTTTTACCCACTAATTTTTTAACATCACACTTATTTAGGAACAGCCCAAAATATAATTCACTACTCCTTTTAAGGAATGGAGGAAGTATAAATTGATATGAACTTTGTGGTCCAACATATGAATTTTGTAATGTTTGTTGTGAAATTTGGTGGTCCGGGGTACAGAATATGGTGTTCGAGATACAAATTCTATGATGTTTGTATGAAATTTTGTGATATCAAATTGCCACTTAAGCCTTTAATAAAATTGTCACCTCCAATTTCAAACCATGGTAGGACAATAAGAGATGCTCTAATATATAAAAATTTATGTCAACTTTGTGGTCCAACACATTAATTTAGTAATGTTGGTTATGAAATTTGGTTGTCCAATATTAATTTTGTAAAAATTAATTTTGTAATGTTTGTTGTGAAATTTGGTGGTCCGGGGTACAGAATACGGTGTTCGAGATACAAATTCTATGATGTTTGTATGAAATTTTGTTATATCAAATTGCCACTTAAGCCTTTAATAAAATTGTCACCTCCAATTTCAAACCATGGTAGGACAATAAGAGATGCTCTTATACATAAAAATTTATGTCAACTTTGTGGTCCAACACATTAATTTAGTAATGTTGGTTGTGAAATTTGGTTGTCCAATATACAAAATGCCTCGAGATACAAATTTTATACTCCCTATGTCTTAATTTGTTTGCTCACTACGAATATTCATGCCATTTTTAAACGTTTATAACTTTTTATTTGTAGTGTTTTTAAAGTTTTTGAAAATTTTGTCTTATAAAACTTAATTGAGATTAATCAAATAAGATTCATATTGCATATAAAATACATTATAGATTGAAAATTGTAAGAGTTTTAAAAAGGCACCCATAACCGTAGTGAGCAACCAAATTGAGACGGACGAAGTGTTATGTTTGTATGAAATTTTGTGGGACTTGGGGGGCATGCTGTGCACATACAGTCATGTGCCAGTGTCGCCCTCGGCCGTTGGATTGAGTTTTGGACGGCTGGATGACGTTTCGGCATTATCTTTAATTTTGATTTTTTTTCAAAACACATCCGATGCACAGCATGGCTGTGCACAGCATGCCCCCCATGACATGAAATTTGCGACTTGAAAGGGTGCATTGCACCACTTTTGTGGGTGTGTGTACTGTAACGCCTATAAATATTGTTCATCGCCTGCACATCAATCGAATAACTAACTCAGGAAGACATACCACCATCTCTCTCTCTCTCTCTCTCTCTCTCTCTAAGACACCTGAGGAGAAGAAGGGGAGGGACGTACCCTTCCTAACATGTAGATCCCCAAAGCTTCACTCGAAAAAATATTACATCTCTTCAATCCAGACGACAGAATTGAATGCTTTAATTAGACAGAATCTGAACACACCCATTTCAAAATGGAGGAAGGTAATTTTGCTTAACTTTCCGTCCAATTCTGTTCGCATTTTATTTGATTTCTTCGTCCTAGTTGGTTCATTGCCTAAAGTTGTATGGTTGATATTAAATTCCAATCGAAAGGTGCAACAATTGCATAAACCAAAGAAAACCCAGCCTAGGAATCGATTATTTGATTGTTCTGAAATTTCGATCATAATGTGAAACAATTGCCAAAACAAAACAAAACCTAGACTCAGAATCACTTTCGATTGAAGCGAAAAAAAAGAGGCCGAAATCCATTATTGATTGTTCTTAAATTTCTATCATAATCATAATGTGAAAACCCAGACTCAGACTCACTTTATGTAACAGAAAAAGAGGCCGAAATTGATTGTTTGGTTGTTCTTAATCTTCAAATACAATATGAAAACAATTGCAGAAACCCAACAAAACTCGGACTTAGAATCACGTGATGTAACAAAAAGGAGACCAAAACCGATTACTCCCTTGTCCCTCCGTGTCATATTGCTTGTCAGTTGTCATGTATGATGTATCTATTTTGGAATGTCTCAAAATTCTTATATTCTTTGAAAAGTCAAACTATTGCTTGTTAGTTGTCATTTATCAATTTTGGAATGTCCCAAAATTCTTATATTTTTTGAAAAGTCAAACTAAAAAGGGTAAATTTTCTCGAACTATCCTCGTAAATGATGAAAAGTGATTTTTAAGTAAGAAACTAAGGGGCAGCATTGAAAACGTCCCCTCAAAAAATTTGTATTGCCCTTGCAAGACAAGAAATATAGGACGGGAGGACGAGAGGGAGTATATGATTGTTCTTAAATTTGGAACATAATGAGAAACAATAGCAGAAACCCAAGAAAACCCAGACTCAGAATCACCTAATGTAACGAAAAAAAGAGGACACTTGCTGAAAAACCCAAGAACACCCGGGCTCAGAATCACCTGATGTCATGAAAAAAGAAGCTGAAATCCACTATTTGATTGATATTAGATTTCGACAATCTGAAACAATTGCAGAAACCCAAGAAAAGCCAGACTCAGAATCACTGGAAGCAACCAAAAAAGAGGATGAAATCAACGATTTGTCATCGCCAAGAGGCGTATTAGAGGCCCCTGTTTCGGGTTCTTCGGATTCTGACAATAGCAGTATCAGCAGTGGAAGCAGCAGTTTTGGCTCGTCTGCGTCGGAGATATTGCCGAGGAAAGCTCTGATTGGAGAGATTAGTAATAATGTGTTGAACTGGAGGAATTTGATTGAGAACGTGAAGTGGAAATCGGTGAGAACATTTTCTACAATTCCTTTTCTAGGAGGGTACGATATGAAGTATTTGAGGAAGAAACTGGGGAGGAATCGAAGTGCTGATGAGGAAATCGATTGTGGGGATTCTATGGTGCCAAAGCCATCGTGGAGGAACTTCAGTTGTGCTGAGCTTTCGGCTGCAACTAACGATTTCAGCCCTGGTGAGTTGCATCTTTCCCCACTCCTGTTTCAAAATCCACAGTTTTTCACATTTGAGTTTCTGTTTCTTCTTCTTTTTATAATATGGTGTCCATGCCAAGCTTAAGCATACTTCAATCAATAATTAGGGATAAATAATTAGGCAAACCTCCAATGGCCCAATGTTTTTTTGTTGGCTTGGGGCTCGAAATGGCAAGCTTGGGTTGGTGAGACCCTTACATATGTTGGTTACTATGTTTAAGAATTATTCCCGAGGGGTTAGCCTGGTTGTCAAGGCCTGGGACTTGGGTTTTACTCTCTCCTAGGGTCCCTTCAAAACCTCCATATGGTGCTTTGCATCGGTTTAAATGGCCCCCACTAATGGACAGTAAATTTGATATCCCTGATATTTGTCAACGTGTTGGTCAGCTAGCATGCACACCATGAGATATCAAAATAAACTGCCTTTAAGGATAAGGTTAAAATTGGATACCACTCATAATTTGACTGTCAAAGGCCTCAAGGGTTCAGCTCTCCTTTCTTGTTGGAATTGTCATTCAAAGATCTCAAAATATGTAACGATACTTCTTCAAATAGCTGTCCAGGTAAAGTTGATTTTCATGATTACTGGAACTTTATACGCAGAACTCTTTGTAAAATGTCTCTACAAAAACAACAGTCTCTCTATTGCATTGTTTAAGGTAAAATAGAGAGAGGGAGTAAGAAAAAACAAGTCCAGCAGCCTAGCAAAACCATTGTAGACCAGGTATATTGCTACAGTGCTTCAGTATCTATAGCGTGACGCGGTAGCTTAGGTATTAGTTTAAACAACGATATTTTCTCTCTCCCCTCTACCCAATGTTGGTCATCCTCTGCCCATTTTCTCTCTCTCTTGTACGTATATATCATAAAGTAGTTTTTTAGAAATAAAAAACAATATTTTAGAGAATTGTACCTAAAGCTGTTGGAGGAGATGCCTAGGGAAAATAAAATAATAATTTTTTGTCTCTCTATTTTACATGATTTTATTGAAAATAAACTTCAACTCTCTGCTACTTGGCAGGTTCGTTGATTATATCTTATGTGCATGGTATAAATGTTTTAAAAGCTAGATATCTATTTGCCCCAAACTGAGCTTAAATTGATACGATGCATGTTTGATTAATGTCACAAGCTACTTTGGATGGAGATAAGCCTAATACTATGATCATTTAAAGCACCTGAGCTTGTAACAAAATGACTTTGTTGAATATGAACTGACAAAAAAAAGTCAGTGAAAACTCCAAGAGAGGTTGGTCGAGTGGAAGTATAACTTACCACTCACCATCACAAACTCGCAAGTTCAACTCTCCCCACTACCAAAAAAGTCGTGGGACACTAGATGTTAATCCGGTCATTAACTTCAAGGTACTAGTTTAGTCGAGGTGCACATAAGCTTACCCACACCCCCAGGTATGAAAAAGAGAGAGGGAAAGAAGATATCACTCAAACTTAGTAGTGTGAGGCCTGACTGACTAGTTTGTTGGAAGAATGCAGGCATAGTAATTTGAACAACAAATACAAGCGGGTTCCCACCCATTGTTGAAACGGGGAAAGATACGCTAATCTGACTGAAGTCCTACAAACAGAGCTGTTAAGCTTTCTGAATTAATTGATTAAGCAGCAAGAAAGGATTCGGAAAATGTTGGAGACACAGAATTGCAATAGATCAGTTAATATCTGGGATATTTTACTTACTTGCGGTTTCATTTCACTTCTGTAATGAATTTCGATAGAGAATTTGATTGGCAAAGGGGGGCACGCCGAAGTGTACAAAGGGTGCTTACCAGATGGTCAAGTTGTCGCGGTGAAGAGGATAACGAAGAAAGACAAGAAAGATGAGGATAGAGTTGGCGATTTCTTGTCCGAGCTTGGGATCATAGCTCACATCAACCATCCAAATGCTGCTAAACTGATCGGGTTTAGCGTTGACGGCAACTTGCACCTTGTCATCCAGTTTTCTCCCCATGGAAGCCTTGCTTCCTTGCTACATGGTGCAGTATTCACTTCCCCTATTTGCACTTGCTTCTATTAAATTGATAAGTGATATTACCATCCGATTTTAACATGTAGATCTAATATAATAAACCCCCATACACAAAGGGGTCGCCATATTTTCAAATTGGCAGATAATGGGTTCAGGGATGAAAATTTACTATTGGTTGGCAATATCAGTTGTCAATGAAAATGTGGTGTAACCAATGAAATCAAGTTTAAGCTTTGTGAAGAACAAACTTCAATGTGTACATGGAACTGACGACGTTACAAGACAGCGCTCAAATAGCTTTTAGGACTATACAATGGACATTACTATATTGATTGATCAAGTGAAAGTGAGCATTACAGGTGCCACAGAGTGTTTGGAATGGAAGATCAGGTTCAAGGTTGCTGTTGGAGTAGCTGAAGGATTGCAGTATCTACATTGTGAATGCCATAGGCGAATAATCCACAGAGACATCACAGCTTCAAACATATTACTCAGTGAAGATTATGAACCTCAGGTTTGCATTTTCCAATACTTTCATTAGAAAAATTGAAGTTTTTGTCACCATATCACAGTCTGATGAATTTAATCTTCTGATATGATTAATGATTAACTAGATTTCCGACTTTGGGTTGGCGAAATGGCTCCCAGAAAAATGGATTCACCATGTTGTCCACCCCATTGAGGGAACTTTCGGGTAAGGAAAAAGCCACTTCAGACAATTTTTGGATCACAGATTTGTGGAGGGATTTCCAAAGGAAAAGGAAAATGATGGAGAAACGGAGTAAATTATATTTAACTCCTTTTTACCTTTCCTTTATCTTTTATCTTTTCATTGCAAATCCACCCGTGTCAAAAAATGGTAAATCCCTCCCCAAATTCATTATCCTAACAGTTCTAAATTTCATTTTTTGCGTCATGTTTTAACGTGTGGGCTTTTGTATTTTCTGTATAAATGGACCAGATATATGGCTCCTGAATATTTCATGCATGGAATCGTTGATGAGAAGACTGATGTTTTTGCATTTGGGGTTTTGTTATTGGAACTTATAACTGGTCGCCGAGCAGTTGATTCATTTCGACAGAGCCTTGTGATGTGGGTATGATTTATTTGCGAAATCTTTTATGGCTCCATTTGGATGATACTGAAAAATTCAACCTATCCAAATGAAGCCTAAATTTTCATGTTTAATCTCTCAATTTGACTATAACATTAGTAAGTTTAGACATAAAAGTCGGGGAAAATTTCAAAAAAATCCCAAACTTTGCCTTGAATATCAAAAAACCTCCCAAACTCACAATTTTTTTAAGCGTACTCCAAAACTTCACTTCCGTTATTCAAACATACTCCCACCGTCTGGATCTGTTACCTAACTAACGGGAAATGCTGAGTTGGAGGTTAACGGACCCCAAAAACCGTTAACGGTTCTTTCTTTTTTTAAAGCTCTTAGTCCCTCCTCCTCCTCCAATTCACGGGAAAACAGAGAGAGAGAGAGAGAGAGAGAGAGAGAGAGAAGGGCTGAATGGGTTCACCAATTTGGGCTCCAATATGAAGAACGGCTTCTTTATCAAAACTCAATTGGGAGCCCTAGAAATCAAACCCAGATTGCAATGGAGGAAATCTCAATACCCAATACCCATCTCTCTCCTCCACCCTCGGCTCCAGCCGGGCGGCGTCAATACTTGCCTCCACCCGCGGTGGCACCACCACATGAGGTGGAGTGGCAGATACTCTTGTTTTTGTGTTTCTTGAATTGGGTAGTGAAGGTGCCGAAAATCTAACCGAAATTGATGACATGTTGGTAGTGGTTCAAGAAAATCTAACCGAAATTGATGACATGTTTGATGCCCCCTTCATGATGCCTTGGAGTGTGCTGCTATGGAACATCAAGAGAGAGGCTGATGACATGCCTTGGAGTGTGCTTCTCTCTCTCTCTCTCTCTCTCTGTGTGTGTGTGTCTCTCTCTCTCTGTTTTCCTTTGAATTGGAGGAGGAAGAAGGACAATAAGAGCTTTAAAAAATAATAATAATAAAGAAGAAGAAGGCCCAAAACGACGTCGTTTTGGGCAATTTAACGGTTTTTGGGGTCCGTTAATCTCCAACTCAGCATTTCCCGTTAGTTAGGTAATAGATCCAGACTGTGGGAGTATGATTGAATAACGGAAGTGAAGTTTGGGAGTACGCTTAAAAAAATTGTAAGTTTATGAGGTTTTTGATATTCAGAGCAAAGTTTGGGGTTTTTTTTAAATTTTCCCTAAAAGTCGTGATAAATAAACTCTGAGTTTTCTACATGTTAACCATATGCTAGATCAAGATCCAAAAGAACTTTCCAAGAATCAATATGCTTTGAAATTGAGTATCAGACTTGCAAATTTATGTACTAGGCAAAACCTCTCTTGGAAAAGAACCATGTCAAGGCTCTAGCCGATCCTCAGCTGGGAGACACTTATGACTCTGGCGAAATGAAACGCACCGTGTTGACAGCTTTGGCATGCCTTCATCACTTGCCCCGCATGCGCCCAACCATGAGCCGGGTATGATAATTTCCAGTAATTAGCACTTTCTAGTAAATCTGTTAATGTCTCATTTAAGAGCTAAAGTTTTAAGAAGAATGAGTAACTTTATTATTTGTATTCTCCGCACGTCACTTTATGTGTCCAGACACGGCTATTATTTCGTAATGCAGGTTGTTCAGTTGTTGAGAGGTGACTCATCTTGGCAGACAGAGCTTAAGCAGAAGTCTCTGGGAGGGAAAGCCATCATTCTGGATGCTTGTGACTTGGAGGGCTACACAAGCACAACTTACCTAAAAGACCTCAATCGCCATATGCAACTTGTTTTGGAGTAATATGGTTGCTTTTTTGATAGAGGCATAAATCTGTGGCAAAGAGGAGAAGAGAGTGGAAATTAAAAATGGTTTATAGCCTCTGGTGTACATAGTTTGGGAAATGGAAAATGATTTTCATCGCTTTTGTCCATATTAATTGAGCATTGTATTGTTGTATTACATGAAAAAGATGGTTAATTCCAAGTTGGTTTTGGCAGAAAGGTGTAAAAAAATAAGAGGGCAAATTTCATGGACACGGCTTGAGGTTTTCTCTGATAGCGGATACTTCATTCACATGTGGAAAGTAATAATGAAACCGTTGTGGTTTCTATGTAGGTCTTAGGGATAACCCAAAGTAATAATTGTGTGTCCAAACACGTGACGGAATGCAAAATTGAATTACATCTACAAATTCACCCCTTATAATTGTAAAAAAGTATAAAAACAACGATTAACTCTTAATTCTGATGGAATGCATGACCCAAATCTATCCCCATTTTGGGTTTTACCCATTTCTTTGCCCAAACGAAAAACTACCCAAATCCCTCCCCACTTTTCCAAAGGCTTGAGAGAGAGAGAGAGAGAGAGAGATGGGAGCTTTGTTAAGGTAACGGAGGCTGAGTTTTTCAGCTAAAATCACCCATGATTTAAGCATCTGGTCAACTCATTTGCTAAAATCATGGTTGATTATAGCAACTGGGTTGCTAAAATCATTTGGAAAACTTAGTCTGATTTGAGCTTCACCAGAACTAAGCCAAAACTACTGACCTGAGCTTCTCTCCTCTCTCTTATTTACATGAATGCCATTGGGCGTTTCAAAAATGATTTATTTAGATACAAATTAGATTTTGCCATTAGAGATTATCATATCCAAATTGGGCTTTTACTTAAATTTTACACTCGATTTGAGTTAAACTGGACATGCTCTTAAAGCCCATAACCTTAACTGGACAAGGCCCACTCCTCTTGGTTAGTGAATCGCCTTTTTTATTGACCCATAAACCGTCGAAATCTGCCGGAGAGCAACCGAATCGTTCTTTGACCAAAAACAAAACAAACAAAAATCAAATCGAGTATTCGATCACCCCAAAGCCGCCGTCGCCGCCGTCAACAGCCGCTCTGCTAATCTGAGTACAGTCATATGGGGACAGACGTGCTCCTCCAGCTGGTCCTCGTCCTCCTAACCATATTCATCTTCATCTCCATCCAACACTTCCCCAAACAAGCCCTAACCAAACTCCGCTCAAAATCCAAAACCACCGCCCAATCCAACCGCCACTTCCTCAACGGCGCCCAGCTCCTCTCCAAAGCCCGATCCACCAGGAACAAAACCACCTCAATCAACCTCGCCAAACACGCCGTATCAGAGGCCGACAAGGCCCTGTCCATGTCCCCGAAAGACCCAGCAGCCCACATCCTCAAGGCCCTGTCGCTAGACCTGATGGGTCATAGAACCTCCGCCCTTAAATCGCTCGACGCCGCCCTGTCTCCGCCTGCGGTGAAGTCTTTGACGGAGAGGGAGAGGGGAGACGCGTTGGTTAAGAGGGCGGAGATTGTGGTGGCGGTGGGTAAGAGGAGGAGGGTTGAGGAGGCGGTGGCGGATTTGCTTGAGGCGGTGAGGTTGGGTTGTGGGGAGAGTGGGAAGGCGTGGTGGTTGTTGGGGAAGTGTTATGAGGTGAAGGGGATGAGGGAGGAGGCGAGGAAGGCGTTCGAGGAGGCGGTGAGGGTCGAGCCGCCTGGTTCGGGCATGAGCCAAGCGGCTCGGGAAGGGTTGGAGCGTTTGGGTTAGATATCTCAACAGCTTTTGTGTACCTCAACTAAAACTTGTTTGGTCGTAGTTTAACCCGGTTGGGACGGGCAAGTTGTGTTGTCTTTTGATCCAACGGCAGAGATTTGTTGTATAACTTTTTTCATTTTGCAACTTCAAAACATGTTACATGTATCACACCTGAAGATTTCTTGTATATGAGAGATTGCATATGCCTATCTTGTGTTTAATTCCTTTTCATTTCACCCTCCTTGTTGAATAAGTTTACATCCGAAAATACTAAAAATACTACATACATATCTGCCCCGTCGTGTCCCTAGAGTTTACCCCTCCAAAATATCAATTAAATTCAAGGGACACGCCATTTGGCATGTTCCATATGTTTCTCATCGTGTCCCCATGTCCCGACACGGATATGGCAACCTTTTCGGAGTGTCGGTGCTTAGGGAAGAGGAAACGATTGATCACATTTTTTTCTTATGTGATAGGGCTCAAAGAGTTTGGAGAGCTTCCAACCTTGGACTTGATTTCTCATTAGGGTTCCCTTCCAGTTTTTCTGATTGGTTCTCAAGCTGGATCAAGGACGTTTTGGATAAGTAGATAATTAATGAATCTATTTATGTTCTCTAGGAAATTTGGTGTGGATGGAATAGAGTGGTTTTTGAAGGGAATTTTATGCTGTGGAAGAGTGTCTCTGAAGGCTATTCGGAGTTTGTTAGCTTCTCTTAATAAGCCTACTGATTCCTATATGAACGGGCGCCTTGTAGTCATTTCGGGTTCAAATTGTTGTAAGATTGTTGTTGATGGCGCATGGAAGGCTAGTAGTTGTCAAGGTGCTGCTGCTTGGTGTGGTTTACCTGAGTATTGGAGGATCAAAAGGGTGTCACGCCTGTTTTCTGCAGGCACAACTTCGATGGCAGAGGGAATTGCTGCTCTTCAAGCGTTGCGTTGGGCTCATTCAAAAGGGCTGAAGCAGGTGCAGATCCTTTTGGACGCAGTTGAGATGATTTCAGGAGTTAAAGATGTGCGCAATGCTAATGTTGAATGATATTTATGCTTCTTTTTTTTACTCGGGGGGGAAAAAAATACTAAGTTTTCTTCAGGTCCTGGTTATGAAGTGGCTACCAGCTAACCAGCTTGGGTGTTCCTGTTGGCCTGAAGAAGGTTAGTGTCAAAGAGTCGACCACCAATGAAATTTCATTACTCAATCGGACGTTAAGGTTTCATTACTCAATCGGACGTTAAGGTTACCCTCAAGACTTCGGCCCGATGATTCGTACCTACGTAGTGAAATTTCATTACTCAATCAGACGTTAAGGTTACCCTCAAGACTTCAGCCCAATGATACGTACTTACGTAGTATACATAGGATGGGGTATATGCACTTCGGGATGAGTAATCGGGTAAATCCTAGGTCCCTGCGCTACAGTCCCCGAGCCTGAAGTTCTTGAATGGAAGCTAAGTTATGAAGAAAAAATGAATTTAGTAGTATGCTACTCCCTCCGTTCCTTTTTTATGGTCCACTAACTCACTGCGGGCTCCATATTAAAAAGTTAGTGGATAAAAGTTGGTATGTTACTCATTTTGCCCTTAAAAGTAGGTTCTATTTTGAAAATTTAGTTGGTAAAGTATAACGACGATAGCTCCATGAAGGGCAATAATGAAATGTTGAGATTTCCCTTTCAGTACTAAATTAGTCCCAGAACAAATAATCCAGGACTATCAATCCCAGGACTATTAATCTCGTCTGTTTTAGTCCGCGAATCAAACGAGGCCCTAAGGTATAATGATGATGTCTCTATAAAAAGTTAGATTTACGAAGTTTACGGAAAACTTACAGGAGAACGAAGGGAGTATATTTTTTCAAGAACAATAAGGAGCATCTTCTTCCACCTAGCAGAATATTGTATTGCAGTATAGCAGTATTATTAACTAGGGATTCGATTGTCTTTTCGTAATCAACTAATTACAGTAACAAGATCATTATAGGAAAAGTCTATTCTGTCCTCAATAGGTGTGTCCTTTTCCATGGGCTGTGCTTCAGCTCAATTGCACATGACACAAACAAGGCTTGAAAGCAACATCCAGAGAAAAATTCAAACAAACATATCAAATCATAGGAATCAAACACCCAATGAGGAGGTTCCAGTCATACCTTTGGCATCACTGCTTACACATTTTAAATAAAAAAAAATGGTCCAAAACTTTGCCGTCCTACCCCCACATATAAAAGCAAACAAAGAAAGCCAACCAGTCTAGTTCCTTAGAGCATCTCTAATTAAGATAATTCAGCCTGATATGTCGGGCGGATGAATTGACATTTACATAATTTTAATTGAAGTGTCAATTACTTATGTGGCATTTGGCATCTCTCCTATCGTGTCAAATTGGACATGTATAGGTAAGATGTCAATTTCTTCGTTGATTACTTTATTGTGCGAGTCCCGTAATATTTTCCGGAACTAGATAAAATAAAAGTATATAATACATTTCGCATATTGATGTCATATTCGAACATGCTAAATTGTCACACAAAAACTTCCAAAAATTGCATTCTCAAATTTGAAGCCGAGGTCGGAGATGCTATGCATAGTTGCTGTCCTTTTTGAAAACCTCAAAGGCAAACAGTCCTTCAAACTCCTTTTGGAGACCTCTTGACAACAAATTCAACTAATTCCCCCATTCCTTTTTCTTTACAAGCTCTTATTTCACACTTTTTTCTTGGTTAAAAGTCATTCTTGATTAGGTGGTGAGTGTGGCCAAGATCCATATATTCTCAGCACACTTTCCAGCAAAATTTTGTCTTTGTGATGAAATTGAGCTAGTGGGTGAAGCTTTATAATGGGTACTCAATTAGCAGAAAAGGTCCATGTTGCCATTGGAACTGATCCACAAGAAGGGTTTGCAACTCTGGAATGGGCACTTAGAAAGTGGTCTTCTCATTCAATCTCCATAGTAATTCTCTTTCTACATGCACCTAACAACACAGCCAAAGTTTACACCCCATGTAAGTCCTATAACTTCATGCAATACACTCACTTATGTATGTATTTAAGTCTATCCTTCTCTTTTTATTGAATGTTCGAATCCGAGGGATCCCTCACCTAGCCACTCCACTGTTAGATCTACAGCTTCTTCGGTATGAAACTAAGTATCTGTTGCGACAGGAACCTTTTTGTCGAATGATGGAATTCATAAATATGATCATTTTGCTTGAGTTGATTGAGGAATGCTCAAGAGGTTATTTGAGTTCAATTTTGTGTTTGGCAGTAGGAAAACTCCCTGGAAGTTACATGAGTGATGAGAAATTGGAAGGTCTTAGGAAGATGAAGGAAGAGGAAAATGACAAGTTACTATCTAGATACAAAGCTTTTTGTGGAAAGGTTTGATCAGATACCTATACATACATCTACTTGCATTTTTGCCTACATTTTGCTCTAACGCTCGCGAAAATTGATTCCCATATTTCCATAGGTCAAAGCTGAAGGTTTGAAAATTGAGAAATGTAATGAGCCTCTCAATAAGCTCTTACTGGAATTGATATCGCGTCTTCGGATAACCAAATTGGTCATGGGAATCACACTCATGAAGTCCTCATCTGGGTAATAGGCCTTTATTTATTTCAGTATATACTGTAATATGTTGCGATTTTCTGAGAAGAATTCTGAATTTTAATTCTTTGGTCATGTATGGTTTTCAAGAATTAAGTAGTGTTTTCTCTGCTTTCAATATCTGCTGAAAATCTCTCGGTGCACTTAGCAGATCATTTCATGTTCATCACCGGAAACCAGAATTCTGTCAATTATTCGTACTCTCTGGAGGGAAATTGGTTTTCCAGAGGGAAGAAAATAATGAAGGATTTATAGAGGATGATCAAGAAATAATGGTTGGTCGAGCTAAAGAAAAGGGTATTCTTAGAGGTTGGTTGGGTAAAATGAAACATGAGGAGAAAAATCTGTGTCCCACGGCATCATCTTCGACGCCTAATCGGTCCCCAGATCAATGGGAAAATAATGTGGAAGAAATTGGAAGTTATTTCCAGCAATTGATATCTTTGAATTCTGATGAAGGTCTAGAGGCAGAGAATGAGACCTTGTGGAATGGTCCAAATGTGCAGGAAAATACGGTAAGTTTCCTGTTTGCATTATTTGGTCAAAAATGTCAGTGGTTAGTTTTCAGTGATTGCAAAACTAATGATGATTCATGTTCTAAAGTCCACTTAATTTGCTCACGTCAATGACTTTTTTGTTTTCTTCATCTTTTCCTTTCTTTTGACTTCATTTGCATAGGACAGTGATAGCTGCTACATTTGGTTAGAAATCAAATTTCAACTGTGAAAATGGTTCTCTTTTTCTTTTCTTTTTTTTTTTTTTTTTTTTTTTTAATTTTTGGGCTTCAATGCAACTGAAAATTACCCTTTTCGCGACATCATCAGACGGCTGCAGATAAAGTTGAAATGTTGAGGACTGAAATTAGAAACACGCGTAATGTGATCGAATTGAAGAAAAAAGAAGCCAATGCCAAGGCTGCAAGAACTGCTAGAGCTGAATGGGCTATTTGCTTATGTACACGCCGGGTAATTTCTTCACCATTTGGCAAATCAGTATAGTTCTTGAATCAAATTGTTTTATTTTCCAGCATTCGAATTTTAGCATTTTGTTTTCTTTTAGACTGAGGAGCTTGAAGCTTGTATAAATGAAGAGATCACGAGAAGAGTTGATCTAAAGAAAGAATTAGACACCGCGGAAGAAGAAGCCTGGGAAGTTCGAAATGAAGTTGAAGGGAAGAAGAGCAAGCTATATTCAATGCTCGAAATCCAACGGGAGCTCTCCAATAGGCTCCAAGTATCGTCGCTTGCAAGATATCGTTTTGAGGCGGAGCTAGATAAGGCTGTGACCGAAAGAACGGAGATGCTTCGCGAGATTGAGGAGTGGAGGCGGCAGAGGGACGTTTTGCAGCGTAGGATCGAGTTTTGCAAGGAGAAGGACGCGATAGGAATGGCCAACCGGTTCACTGAGTTGAGCTTCGATTGTAAAGAGTTTACGGCCGAGGAGATTAGGGTTGCCACGGATAATTTCTCGGAGCGATTGAGATTGAAAGCTGCAGGGGATTGGACAAGTACGTACAGAGGGCGGATTAACCATACAACATTGGCAATCAAGCTGTGTGATTCAGAGAATGGACTACATCATGAAGATTTCCTTGCAACGGTAATGGGGATTAACTAGATCCAAACGAAAACTCAAACTCATGCTAAAATGTCACTGTCACGTCATTCTGGAGTCTTTGGTGGATTTTTAGCGTAGAAAGTTTGTTACTAAATCATTTTCTTGTTTCATGCAGGTGAAGGTCCTCAGCCAAATTCGGCATCCGAATCTAGTCGCCATGATCGGCTTCTGCTCGGAGCCGAAATGCATTGTGTTCAAATACATGCACAACGGAAGCCTAAGGGATGCACTATTCTACGGGCCCAGATGCTCTAGAACCAGTAACCTCAATTGGCATGCTCGAGTGCAAATCGCAGCCCAAGTTTGCTCGGGACTGTCCTTCCTTCACTCAGCCTGTCCCAAGCCCATTGTTCACGGCAACCTCAACCCGTCCCAAATCCTCTTGGATCGCAATCTTGTTGCGAAAATCCATGGCTTTAGGCCTTCTTGGTACTATCAACCTAGTGTGGAATCAGATATTCAGGCTTTTGGGAATCTAGTGCTGCAACTTCTAACCGGGAGGAATTGGGCCGGGCTGGTTGACGGGGCGATTGTAATGGACCGAGAGGGCCTCGTTGAGGTTCTGGACAACGGGGCTGGGAAATGGCCCATGGACGTGGCACTAGAACTTGCTGGGATAGCAATGAGATGTCTATCTGTCAATGATGGCCCACCAGACATGGACGTGTCGATGGCGATGGCAATGGCAAAGAGAAAGATCGACGTGGTGAGGAAAAAAGCCGAAGAAATAGTGGCAGGCCGAGAACGTGAGGTGGCCGGAGGGGGTGAAGATGGAGAGGACTCAATTGATGTACCAAGATTGTTTATCTGCCCTATATTCCAGGTTTGCCTCCAAGTTCTACTACCTCCCATTTTACAGCAAGAAAACACATATCTAGGGTGTTGTAGGGCGCCCCTGTAGTGCGCTATTTGGGTTGTCGGATGTGTTTTCAACGGTCTAGTTTATCTTACAAGTAAATTAGTATCATACCTTAAAGATAATGGATGAAATCATCATACCTTAAAGATAATGTTTGAAATCTGAATCGTTAAAAACACATGCCGAAAGTCAGAGAAATAGGACTTGACAAATGAACTGGCAAGCAGTAAATTGGAGTAAAATCTTAACAAGCTACAAAAATAAAATATGTTCGAATTTGGCTTGTTTATGGGTTAACCTTAACCGATCACGAGTCGATCTCGAGAACGATTAAGTTAGGTAAGTTGATTGATTAATAATACTTGGTAGTTACTAAATGTGGAAATAAGTTGATTGAATAACATCGGAAATAAGGAACTTAAGAAATATTAAGTTTGGTAAGTTGATTGATTAATAATATTTGGTAGCAAGGTTTTAAATCTCGGTATCGGTGATAGGTCAAATATCGGCCAATATTGGCCTGTATCGGATTGTCTATCGGTCAATATCAGTATTGGTCCCTTGAAAACCGCTACATATCGGCCGATACGCGACATATCGGCCGATATTTAAATCCTTGCTTGGTAGTTACTAAATGTGGATTATGGGTGCAGGACGTGATGAAGAATCCACACTTGGCTGCAGATGGATTTTCATATGAGCTAGAAGCCATGGAGGAATGGTTTAGGACCGGACACGATACATCGCCGATGACTAATCTAAAGCTTGACCACAAATTACTCACTCCTAATCATGCCCTCCGGTACCTAATCCAGGACTGGCACAATAAGAGACTATGCCCCTTGCTTAAATTGTAGTATTTGCATGATTTATTTATTCATTTTTAAAATCACAAGAGGATGTCAACAAAAAAAAATTAAAAATTAAAAATTTTTGATGACTTGGGTCCTTGCAGAAAAATTTTGACCACATGTAAACAACAAAAGTGGATAAAGATGGAGATAGAAGTTTTCCCTTCAATCCCTTGTGTTTATTGTGAGAAGTGGTTTTCAGTTTTAACCACTTGGAAATTACTACATTACAAAGCTTTCTTTTCTTCTCTTTTGATTTTGTGTTTCAAAATAGTCAGCTCCACCTTAAACTCCGTGGGTATTACACATGAACTAATGGAGCAATACTTCAAGAGCACCGAATAACCTCACATACAGTAAGGACTGTATTTTCAGAAAATTGGGAGAGAGCATGCATGCATACATTTCTCAGTCAGAAGGCAATGTTCTGTTTATGACTTATCAAAATTAGAATCTCAAACTAATTTCAAAAATATATCTTCTTGTTGAGAATGCAATGAACATTTTTATAATTTTGGGATCACCCATTTTTTGTTTCACTTACAAATGGCTAGCAACATTAATAATGACCATAAAAAGGTACTAAAAGAATTGAACTTTTCAGGAAAATCGTGTACATAATATCTGTCACCTAATAGAGCAAACTACCTCCCAACTTACTATGCCACAATCCCTATGTAACTCCTCAAACATTTCATGCACCTGCTAATAGCTATCCAAATGACATGATATCAGCTTAAACATTTTGAACAACGGAAAAACCTAGCTACCTTTTTCGGCAAACTATAGTCTGAAAGCGACGATGGATCCATTGTTATGTCTTCTGCACTCGACCATATATACACGCCTCGTTCTTGCCGGCTACCTGGGACTGTGTTGTCCAGTAATAATGCAACCAGGAGTGTCACCACCATGTTCAACGACAGAAGCCCGTTTATTGCAAAATCAAACTGATTTCCATCCGAAAAGAAGAGGCAGGTCAGCTCTTACCATCATAACGAAAAGAAATTATGTCACGAGTACAATTTTCACATAGAAAGCTCATCTAGAATGACATGGAAGAAATTTTGGTTTGAAACAGGACCCGCAACAGCCCGATATTTGTATGAAAATTTTGTGTAAACGAGATATGATTGTATACATCTTTTTCCGTCACTGTTTTTCTTTGTCAATCCTTACGTCGTTTATTTTGTAGTACATCCCTTTTTTCCTTTCATAAGGGGACATGAGTTAATTGGTTGCCATTTTATGAGGCTATTTCTTAAAACCCTCAGCAAGATGAGAGAACTATAGAGGAGGACTTCCGTATCTCCATTTCGTCACAAGTTTCTCTGGGGTGAATGAATGGTTATGGTACACAGAACTTTCGACTTGGTAAACCAAAAAAGTGAGTCAGTACTCCAAACTAGGCACAAGATCGAAGAGAACCAGGATTTTGGGAGCTTGGACATATATATTATTAACTTAGGCGGCGAAAAAAGTCAATCATGTGTACCTTTCAAGAAAAAACTGGAATCTATTGATCCAAAGTTTTTTATTTTGAGCAATGAACTAGCTAAAAAGCTAATGGAGTTTGAACAGTTAATCCAACCATTAAAGAACAAAAGATAGAAGCCATGAGGGAAAAGAAATGACTTACTTGTCTACTGCCAGTATAGATTGGTCCACTTGATGCAGCTGCATAAGGAACAAGATAGCTAGGCAGGATCAAAATGGAGTCAGGTTGATACTGCTGAAAATATGCGGGGATAGATAGACCAAGGAAAAGTGAAACACCAACTATTGTCATGTTTCTAAAACTTCCCGATTGACAATACTGCAGTGTCGAGAGACCCAGTGCCACAATAAGAGCCCAAATGAAGCATAGGACGGCAGCAGCCAAGGCTTGTGGTATGGAAGCGAGGATGGCACCCACTTTCCCTGTATACAAAGATCAAGAAATTTGCAACTTACCTTCTGAAAAGGCTAAATCCAATGCATGTGCTTATAATTATCTAAAATGATTCTGCAAGGAGGTGTAAATGTTCCAGCATGGAAGTACCACGGTAAAGAAAAGCATATCATCTATGTACAACAATGTTTTATGGACTGTTTGGAATACACAGTACATGTGTCAGAAACTCAACATTTGATTGAGGGTATGGTACATATGCCCAACATTTGTAGTTTTACATTTAGTATTTAAGGATACTGCAGATCTATGCCTCAAAGACGCATATTATACATGCAATGATCTATGGCACCTTAAACACAATTAACTCATGAAAAATGAAAGAAATATGCTAAAAATATGCATATTTGTTACTATCCCTGTGTCATTGACATGAAAATTAGATTAACATAGGCACATTTGAATACAACAAATATACTGGATTTTTCTATTTATTTGGTCCACATTCCAATGAGCATTCAAATTTTGACACATCCAATTCATTTGAAGCAGATCTACAGTAACAAGTTAACAACTTAATCCTTTTGCTTCTCCTGATACACACTCTGCATGAAAACACAAATGAAGAATCTGAACAAAAGAAGTTCAGGTCCCAAACACATATTTCTGCATATATTCAAAATAGTGTTACCTATGAATGAAAAGAAGATCAAGAAAGCTGCTCCGATTTCCACAGCCCTCCGACTTGCTACTTTTGTTATGTTGATGGTGTGCACGTTTTCTGTCAAGGTTGTTGACCCAGTCCCTGTACCCCAAATTCCAGCCAGTGCACTACAGAAACCTTCCACCCCAACTCCTCTACTGACAATACCTGGAGTAGGGGGCTTTGAGTTGATTCGAACAGATGCAATATGATACGTTCCAACCTGACAGGGAGGCATTTGGGTTATTTTACACAATGAAATAAACTCTTTTTTATATGTTCAATCTATAACTGATGGGTCAAAATTCCTGTTTGAAGTTTTTGAGCTTCTCCTTATAATAATTGCAGCAAACCAGCCTTTGTACCCACAGGGAAACAAACCTTATGTTAGAAGGGTGCTTCCAGCTTCCCATTTTCACAGGAGGCACAAAGGGAATTCTTGCCCATCAATTCCAAGAGTTTAAGGCCAAATGACAGCAGCGCCCCTCCCTATCATCAATTGACAGTTTGACACTATGTGCAATAGGTCCATATGACAGGCGGAATATAGGAAGGCCTACTTTCTTCAAGATACAAAATGAGCACATCTATGTGCATCTAATAGGGCATTTTCTGCTATTGGGAGTCCACCCTATTAGGGCACATTTGATGGCCAAATTAGATACGGATTGGATATCGAAACCTGTGCGAGGTCATTTCCAGCATTTGATTGCAACAATCGGTGGATGAACTATAAACAATCCTCCAAACAATGGAATATAAAATACAATTGGAGAGAGGTGTTGCTAAAACCTTACTATTACTCCAGTGGGATTACTCATCCAATTGATTTAAATATTCTTGTAATTCAAGCATTGGCCTTAAAGATTGCTTACCGAATCAACTGATGCAACCAGCGACACGATGATCATCATAAATATAGTTCTAAAACGGAAGATGGGGATACCCCACTGCAAGGGATAGGGAATCCTGACCCATGCAGCAGTTCTCCAAGCATTTGAAACATCAGTCCTGCAATGCTTCATCGTATATGCATGCTTTCTGCAAGCATCAATTAAGATGTTGGAACTGGGTACATCCGGACTGCAACCCTTGAAATTGTAAGCCCCACCAGCTGTCAAGAAGAATGCATAGGCCCAGATAATGATAACACTTATGGGGACCTGCAAAACTTAATACATTTGGCAATGTTAATCAGAGATTAGTATCTACATACGCCAAACAGGATTGAGGGGGGAAAAAAAACTAAGTTGTTTCTGCTGCTGATGGGAATGACTTCGGTAAAACTAAATTCTATGACTTGATAATTTTCCTTTTCACCAGATTGACAAATCCATTTTTTTTTATCAGCAAAGAAACTCCATCATGAAGAAAAGATAAAATCATTACAATAGGAAAAGAAATGCTTTGAGAGAGCTTTGAAGAGACCAAAACTCTCCTAGTGCTACTACTCGCACAAACTTCACTTGTCCTCAGCCTCTCGATTTTTTTTTTTTAAATAAAATACGACAATACCAAAAAAAAAAGAGGATGAAAAATCCTTGTTGTTTTAGCCGACTGAGATCATTTTGGCTTGATCTCAAGGGTGGAATAAAGGTGTAAGGGAAGTTTGTGATTTTGTGAGAAGCTTGTTTATTTCAGTCAGATAAAAATGGACAATAACTAAGCTATCTATCCATATGAGAGTGTTGTTAAAATAACTTGAGATGGCGAAATGGCATTGCCAAATCCATTCTTTGGCTGGCTACAGTGTCCTTTCGCCAAACAATGGCAGGGTCTCTCCACCAGTGCAATGCAATGCCATTTTTGCATAGCAACCACCTTTCCGACACTCGTAAGATAATGTGGCAAGTTTCACAATTGCCAAAGTTTGACGTTGAATTTGGCACAATCGTGGAGAGGTTTTGCCAACTTTTGGCTTTTTTTTTTGGGTAAATAAGGGCATATGGCATAAGGGTGGACCTGCTCTAACCTTTGCAAATTTAACTAGCAGGGGGAGATAATTAAACTTTGTTTCAGTGGAGAGGAAACGGAAAATTAGGCCTTCAGATCCACTACTATATGAACAATAACAAAGTCATGAACCAACGCTTATGTGCAATTCCAGATTTTACAAACAGTAAGACTAGTCTCACTATGGAGTTGCTAGGAGTATTATCGTGGAGGAGGTCAGTGTCTGCCCTTAACCACAAACAAAGTTGTGATCAATCAGAGTAATTATTCAGCACTCGGAGAACCATGTGGCGTTACCTACGTGGTGTTGGAAATTATCAAAATAAATGGGTTTTTTATTTGGGGTTTTATCAAAATATTCCTTGTGCCTTTTAGAAAGCTTTTAATGTAGTGTTTTGGTTTTGTCCCACATTGGCTAGTGAAGAGAAGATTGAGTGGTATATATATGGGAACACATCTATATTGTTCACATAGTGTTAAGTGGCAAGGCACCTATGGTGCTACGTGCATTACCGGCGTAGCCGGTGATGGAACACACTATCATAGCGTGGCAAAAGTTGCCATTTGGCGGTAAGGAGTCCGTATCGATACTAGGAAACACAGTATCGATACCGGTTGGCTATGTCGCAAACAAATGTTTGGGTATCGATTTACAAACAAGTGTATCATACCGGTGTTTATACACGTGGTTCGTGTAGCAACTCTAAACGGAGGGTATAACCCAAACTCAAGTCTCTTCACTAAAGGGGAGTGTCCTAAAGTGAAAGGGTACATTTGGGTCTATAAATAACACCCAAATTACTTTCATATACAATTCTAGCCTTGTTACTAAAATTACTAACTAGTTTCTGATCAATCAGGTAATTAAATCCTTGGTTCTTTCGATTCTTTTTTAAAAGCGTAAGATCATTGAATTGATCGGGCTTGTTGTATCCTCGGGCCATGCTATCAACCCGGTGCACACCGAACGGTGGGGGCGAATACTGTTTTCGGAAAGCGACTCAGTAACGTGCCTCGAAGCAAGTTCCATCATCAAGAAGTTCAGTTTCTCGGAGACTCCCGGATTTTGCACCAACACGTGGTACTCCAAACCATTTACGTAGTGACAAATCACCCGGTAGGTACAATTATCATACACTTTTGTTGGGTGGTTGGGAGACAAGGAGTGGTCCACATAGTGTAGTGGCGATCTTTTATTTGTGGGGAGTACCACATGGCAATGTCACACCGATCAATATCTAGAATTTAACATTGTGGGGCTAAAATGCGTGAAATATAGGACGGTGGGTTGGGGTGAGTTGCAGGCAGGAAGAGTAGAACTCTGTAATCTTATGAGCCAGACAAGAAAGAACAAAATGGGTAAAGAACAATGATTAAGAAAAAAATTCCAAAAAACGAAAAGTAACATACCGCGTAAATAATAAATATCCGGTGTCCAAAAACAGATATCCCTCGAAGGTACTGAAAAGAGAGGGAATTACGAAGTTAACAGTAAGTATTTTGAAAAGTTGCAAGCAAATTGTGCTTAAACATGAAACTGTTCTTTACTAGAACGGGGACAGGCAGAATTTGCGTAGACTATCTTATACCCATGCCTAAACATTTAACCAAATCACATTTTTTCAATGATTAAGAGGATGCTTACTAAAGTGAAAATAAGAACTAATAGTATCAGGGGAAGGCTGATTTCAGCGCAGCTTCCAGCTTGAGGAAACCCATAGCTGAAAAATGCTAATCCCACTGCGGCAACAGTGGGTGCAACCACAACTGGGTTTATCAACCTGCAGCACAACACAAAACAGGTAAAGATTGATTAAACTTTAGTTATCTTTCAAACCCAGACCAGAGTTCTTAAATGCATGTGCAAAACTATATATGACCAGTTTTACCCATGATTGTTTGGTTCTAATCAATTAAAGCAAGAATAAAACAAACCAAACCGAGCTTTAAGTCACAATCAATTGGGGTCGGCTACATGAATCCGTTGTCTCTATCGAGCTCTTACGGGAGCATCATGTAAACAAGAATGCTGATACTAATTACAAATATACGCAGAAAAGTGGGTAAACTGGATGGTTAGAAACACAAAAGATCATATTTCATTTTTCGCTGATAGACGATAGAGCTACCTACCAGGCCATGCACCATTTACCAACATTCAGGTTAAATGAAGCTGAAATTATACAATCATATATGCATAACTTTATACGCTAAGAAAATTTGAAAAATGGAAAGAATGCCAACAAGCAGAAAGGCAATAAGACATGCTGTTTCGAAGATATGTATCGAACTTCCAAAAGAATGATACGCAAATACAATTTGCTTAATTACCTGACAATAAAAGACATTAAGCCACTGAATCCCAAGAAGCTTTGGAATATTGAACTGACAATTATAGCCCCTTGAAGTTCCTTCATTATGTGCCTAAATTTCTGCAGTTAATGCATCAGTAATTGTTTCTAGAGAAAGGAATGGCAAGAAAAAAGTAATTAAGAACACACAAGTTTCATAAATAGCAATTGGGTTGCTAAGAGCTATCTATGACCGCTATACACTTGAACATGAAAAACAAGAAGCCAATACACTTGCAAGTCCTATACTACTATATAATTTCACAATGTATTTTTCCTGGAGTAGATAAATCACTGAGCTTCCTGCAAATGATATTCTAGTTTAAAAAAAGCATAATGTTCAAGGTACTTGTAACAAAACGTGGGATTCCTATATGACTACAAAGAAAGGAAACTTTTGAATATGATAAACTTACATGCTCAGTGAGATTTCGAAACTCCTCCGAGTTAATAATTACTAAAGCCGGTGCCAAATACACAAATGAACTACCTTGAACCAATGGAAGACGGGTACCAATATATGAGTGCAAGATTGTGGTAAGGCCAGACACCAACAGCATTGTGGAAATTACAGTGGCAGTGTCCTTCTGCAATAGAATGAAAAGAAAGAAGCCTGCTTATACATATGGCAAACAAATGTCACCTCTCAACACTAATTGCATTCATAAGGAAAGAATTGAGAACAGATGCTTACATCTGATCCTCCCATGGTAGGTACAATGATCAAGGGGATGAAAATAAGTGAACCAGCAAGTGATAAATAGTGCTGCAACCCATAATAGATAAGTGGAACTGCAGTTCGATAAACAGAGGAATCGACAATAAATTGACGACGCATATCAAGTGAACTGAACTTGAATAAATTTCAAAACCTGAGAATTTCATTGATTGTTTTAGAGTAAACCTCATAACTGTCTTTGTAATATTCAGCATTATAATAAACATTATGATGTGCAGAATTACACACTAAAGATATATCAGCTAAAGAGTTAGGTTCTTTTTCAATCAACTAATACAAATGATGGAAGGAATTCATACTGACCGAAACCCGGATTTTCTCTGAGCCCAAACTTCATTCTAGAAGACCCAATCCCCCCTCCATGACCAGATTCTCCACCATCCGGGTACACATCAATCCGTTCTTCACTTTCCATATTCCCATCATCTCTTTTCGGCTCAGCCACCGTGTTAGTAGCCCTAACTTGATGCTCATCATCTTTTACAACCCTATCTCCATTCCCATTTCCATTAAAACCAACTTTACTCACTTCTTCTCTAGGCCCCAAACTAGGCTCAGCTCCATTTCTCTTCCTTTGACTCTCACCTCTACCTGTTCCCTCTTTCATCCCCAAAGCACCATTATTTCTCTTCCAAAAGGGTTCAATTTCAACCCCTCTGGTCCTAGTTCGCCCAAGAACTGGATCAATTTCAATCTTGGGCGAAGTGGACCCATTTTTGTCCGAACCCTTTTCTAAATCAAACTCAGTAGTGTCATTCTTATCCCTATGGCTCACACCAATCCCACTCTCTCCAGATAAGTTAGAGACAAAACCAGTTCTCTTGGCCCAAGACCTCAATTCCTTCGGATCGTGACCTTTTCTTGGTATAAATGGTTCAACCCTTTGAAGCACCGAACCAAGCTTCTCACCCTTTTGTGTGGTTGGCCTTTCCGGGGGATTTGAGCTCGACCCACTTTCCATTACAGCTTTTTCTCAAGTGGGTACCTATCTTTCTTGGAAAATAATGAACAAAAATGCTGGGCTATGAATCAAACCAACGCCATTTCGTATGCTCGACCAAAAACCAGAGACAGAGAGAGAGAGAGAGAGAGAGAGCAATGCTTGCTATTTTATACACTAACTAATGAGTGAGAGTGAGCAGTAAGCTGAATAACTGATGATGAAGATGTAGCAGCAGCATCTTTCTATGGCTATTTTGGTTGTTAGCTTTCATTAGCTGAATTACTGAAACACCCCTTGTGATGACCGTTGAGAATTTGAGCTTAAACTGGAGAAGAGGGGTTAATTATGTCATGCTGTCAATGGCTTGAGTTCCTTAGGTTTCAAGTTTCTTATACTTTCATTGTCATGGCTCACCCAAGTGGTTTTATTTTGTCGAACAGGTTCCAAAGGCTCTTCAAATGTTGGAGCCATGTCGAAGACTTTTGTTGTGTCATTATCATTTTTCAATCTTTTATGGGACAGTAGAAGTTATGGCTCGTTGGTCTCTTTTAGGACTCGTTGCTGATTTGGAGCCTTTATCGTCATATCAATACTTAAAGACTCTTTTGTATAGGCTAAAAACAAGTTTCTTCTACTCGATAGTCAAAGAGTGCACTGGGTAGTAGTAACTTGTAAGGAGTGGGGCTAGGGATGGCAAACTCGACCGAATCGTATTGAATCGATTGGTGCGATTTTTAACCGCATTTTTAACAATAGTTTTGGTTTTGGTTTTCCATATAAAACCAAACCGGACGGTTCGGTTCCATATAATAACCGCACCTAAAACCTAACCGAAAATAATTATGTACACACTTAATATAAATATTAATATAAAGTATGTACCTACTTTTTCGTCTTCTACTTGAAAGGGGCAAGATATTTGCTAATCCTAGTCGTGTTGCCTTTGTTAAGGTTAGGGAGGGCAAACTCGACCGAACCGTACTGAATCGATTAGCGCATGGTTTTAACCGAATTTTTATTCATGGTATTGGCTTTGGTTGTCGATATAGAAAACCGGCCAGTTCGGTTCCATATAATAATCGCACCGAATACTTAATCGAAAATAATTACATATACCTTTAATATAAATATAAGTATATACCTATTTAAGGATGAACGAAAAATTTTAAGCATAACAATAAACTAAAAAAATGACACGTTACTTAAGCAAAACACAGAAGAAATAACAATATTAACATAATCAGATTTGTTGGAGGGTTAATTTTTTAGTGCACTGGCTATAAACGGTATCATACTAGATGTTAAACTAAACGCAGGTAACTAAAAGCCGACTACCGGTTTCAGTGAAAAGCCGAACCGAACTAGTAACCGTAGTTTTGGTTATAATTTTGATTAAATAAAAACCGGTGTGACTAAAGTTTTAGTTCTAAGTATTTGTTTTGGTTTTACCATAACCGAACCGAACCAAACCACACCGTTGCGAATAGTGTGTGAACTTGTTTTCAGTTTGGAGATATCTTTCTCACTGAGCAAGATAGGTCATGATGATAATAATAATGCGGTGGAAAGCACAATTAGAAAGGGCCTAGAATCACTAATTAGAGAAAGAAATTGGGGAAAAGTGATGTTTACTCAAACACATTCAATTTTTAGACTTTTTAGCTGCAAAATTTTGGTTGGAGGCTCTACAATCTGTCTAGACAAGTTTACCACTTTCCATATCACCATTGATTGAGACTTTCTTTACCTTAGCACTATCTTGAAATCTTTCAAGAAAATTTTCCTTAAATTCACTTTTTCCTTTATTTCGAAATTTCGATAAGGATAAGCATATCCGAGGGTGCTGTAGGGCACTCCGCCCTACACCGTTGTAGAGCACCATGTGGACCATTAGATGTATTTTTAAGGTCAGATTTATCCAACAAGTAAAATAAGTATCCTACATGTAAAATAATGTATGAAATCTAAGCCGTTAAAAATACCTCTGACGGTCCAAATGGCTCCCTACAGCCACAAGGAGTGCATTACAGCACCCCGTTTCCATTTTAGCATAGGTCATATTGCAAAAAGTAGTATATTCCAGTCCACGTTTTATTTATAGTTCAAGTTATAACAACTGTACATAATGCTTTTTGACGGGAACAATAATATTTAACCACTTTAAATAAGGTAAAGAAATGAAATTACTATTAGACTCGCTTTGTTGCTCATAAGAAAACCTGCCAAGTCAAGTCCTCATTTTGAAAAATTTTGGGTACCGAATGGGTACCACGTGGCCATGCCGAGCACGATCTCGGCCGTCCAAAAGTATTCTCTCACCCAATCACTCTCTCTCTCTCCTCTTTTTTTCTCTCTCCTCTTCCGAACGGATCGCATTTTGGACGGTTGAGATTGCAGAGCGGGTACCACGTGGGCAATACCCGCCCGGCACTGAAAATTTTCTCCCTCATTTTGGATCAGGTGAATCAAGAGAAGGCCAAAGTAACCGATGCACTGTTGATTGTCGGGTGTCTAAAACCAGCTTTCAATTTGTTGGGTGTTTGTTGGGTGTCTAAACCAGCTTTTAGATACGTCAATTGATCTCGGAGCCCAATCTTCAATGACCAGATAAACCTCCGGCCTCCAGTAACTCCAACGATTTTTCATTGGTCGGAGAAGTTGAACCTGTACGCTCGAGAGACTGATCTCCTCGGGATTACTGTTTGCAAGGATATTTCTTCATGACCTGACAAAATTAAGTTATGGCACATAGAAGTGGTTGGAACCGGAAACCACCTCTTATTAATTACTCCCTCCGTTCTAAATTAATAGTCCACTACGAAAAGTCATGCCATTTTTCAAATCAAAAAATGAAATACTTCCGTGTATCATTTTTTGAATTTTTTCGCACCGAATTAAAGTACTCGTCGAGTACTTTAATTCGGTGCGAAAAAATTATGGACGGGACGGCGTTACCAAAACGGTTAACCCTAATATCCCACCACAAAGTGATCAACAAATTTTGATGACAGTTCTAGAAATCATGAAAGAGAGGATATGGGGGCGCCAGTGATATCACCTGCTTGGTACTGTAAATTTTGATGTCTTGGTACTGTAAAGTTTTGAGAAGTTGCGAAAACCTTAAAACTTCAGAGGATACAAGAAAATATAGAATTGGAGGACACTCACACAAGAATATCACAAATACGGGTTCCACTGCTGCTACAACTAATTTTTACTATGATTGAAAAGTGTTTCCAGGTGTGAGTTACACTATCGCTACAAAACGTAGCTAGCATTTTAGCAAGTCTTGAGAGCAATACAAAATATCGGAATTCGATTGGATTTGCGACACAGGAATTGGTGTATCACTATCAAGCATCACACTGCAACACAAAAACAGTTTGGGATAGAAAGATGGGAAAGTTTACTAGTCACATTCCTTCGATTGGGTGCATATATTCTAGTGTCCCTCCCCACCTTTACCAGGGGGTTTCATACACTTATTGTCACAGAAGCAGAAGCATCAAGGCAAATACATCTAGAGTTTTGCTACATACACAGACTCAAATGTTTCGAGAAGTCCACAGACCCTCACTATTTATACAATGGGTCGCCAGTTCGAGTCCCCTTGGAGATCACTAAATGTTCATTTGGCCGTTAACTTCAAGACTCCCAAACTAGTCTCTCTCGGAACCAGTTTGGGCTTCAAATGGGCTAGGTGGGTACACTGAGCTAAGAAAAAGCGCCATCATTAATCCCTTATCACAAACAAAAACGGCCAAGCGCTCAACAATAAACATCAAGTTATGGTTGAAACGGGGGAAAAATAGAGTATCGAAAAGCAAGCGACAAGAGTTTCATTCAAGTACTATGTTCACATCATTTCACAAAAATCTAGCTGGAAACCTCTGCACCTCAGAAGCAGGAACATGTCAATTCTCATGTTGACAAGGCAGTAAAAGATCTCTAAATTAATAGGATAAGCATATATCTTCGAAGGCAACGACCACTTTGGTAAACCTATCCTCTTTTCAGTCTAAGCACCAAGTCCGTGCCAAATTATATGCCAAAACAAGATCATGAAGCCAATGATCAAATCAATAAAATGCAATGTCCGAGCTCATATTCTCTAATCTAGTACCCTGTCTATGAAAATTCTCCCAAAACAATCAAGAAATCCTTCAACTGCTAGTCCAAAAAGACACCAACCTTACAACTGAAACCTTAACTATCAAAACACAGTACCTTCCACCACCAATGTATTTAGTTCAACTAAAACCAAAGTCAATTAAGTGATCACAAATTCCTATCTTTAAAAGTCAAATTCCACTAAACAAATCCTAAACATGAAATTCCACTTCTAAGATTACACAAACAGTTACATTATACTGATCATCAAATTGAACTTACAAATTCACCAGTCAACACCGACAAAACAAAACTGTGGAAAAAATTATGATTGATAGAAATCATCAAAGCACCATTATCAATGCACCTCACATAAAATGCGCTACTACACAATCTCATGATCGGGTGATACCATTGGCATTGGCAACGAGCAGACATTCTTTAGGAAACGACTTAGAACTGGTAAGAAGATATCCACGCTAACCTTTGGCATTGCACTTGCAATAGGAAACACAATTGCTAGTATGCGACAAGCATTTCGACTGGGCATTTCATAGGATTTTAACAACACTTGTTTTATGATTTAACAACACTGCCAATTCCACATGGAAACAAAATAAAAACCAAATCAAGAAAACATAAATACACATCTGTACAAAGTGAAAAGTACAGATTTTTCTTGTTTTCTAGGGTTTGGTTAATTTAGCTAATTTCTGAGGGTACCGTAGACGAGAAGAGTCGGACGACGATTTCATGTTGCTGGAGAAACCGGCGCTGGAGGTAGGTCTCGAGGATCTCCATTACAGAGACGAACCGCTTCATCTCGTCGAGACGGCGGCTCAGTTCGGCTTCTTGAGCCCTGGCTCGCTCCAGCAGCGCCTCGGTTTCGGCCAAACGGTACCTCAGATCGTCGATCACGGCGGTGTCGGTCGGCGGTGGACGAGGTCGGGAGGGGGGTAGGTCGTCTTCTGAGACCAATCGGTGGTGTTGCTGACCGTAACACATGATCAAGTTATGAAAGAGAGGGTTGGTACTGGAGACTTGGAGGGTGGGATACAGACATGATCACCAATCCATAAAATCAAAGATCAAAGGTTTCATTTTATCAAATCTTACTAATGGATAAAATCAAGGCTTAATTTTATCAAATTTTGATAAAACTCATTCGAGATCAGCCCCTTAAAATAAAATTCTTCCAAAGAAAAGTCTTTTTTTTTTCCAAAGATTTTTATTGTGTATCGTCTAAAAATGTTTTGGATGGTTCAAATTTTAAAATAAAACTCTTCTAGAGAAAAGTCTTTTCGTTTTTGAAAGAGTTTTATTCTCTAAAATAAAACGAAAAAGACTTTTCTCTAGAAGAGTTATATTTCAAATCTGGACCATTGATTGTCGAGACAGACGGTGTAGATGCGATTGGTAAGGTCTACCGACCCATGGGGACAGCAAAGTCCTGGGAAGCCGTCTATATATGCTATGGACTGTTAAAATTTATGAAAATAAAATGGGGTTTTTAGTTCGGGGTTTTATCAAAATATTCTTTGTGTCTTGAGAAAGCTTCTAAAAGAGTTTTGGGTTGTTGGCTACTTGATGAAAGGGTGTGACCTTCGGTGAAATGGTGCATCTCTTGGTGAAACTGTGCGACTCTTGGTAAAAGGGTGCGACCTTTGGTGAAAGGGTGTGTCCCTTGGTGAAAGGATGTGACTCTTGATGAAAGAGTGCAACCCCATGCGAAAATGTGCAATTGGGTCTATAAATAGAGCCCTAGTCGAAAACATTTTATACAGATTCTTAATGCCATTAATTACTCTGCCAAAATACTTTCTAGTTGCTTTCTTATTTTGCTACACCGTTACTCTGCAGAAACGGTGTTAACAAATCCTTGGTTCATTTGTTCATAAATTCGACTCGGTATTCTGTATGTCCTACGTGTGTGCAGACGCGAGTAGAAGATCATTTGATTGATTGGGCTTCATTGTATCCTCCAACAGATTTGCTATCAACCCGGTGCACACCAAACGGTGGGGGCGAAAACTGTTTTCGGAAAGCGACTCAGTCATGTGCCTCGAAGCAAGTTTCAACAGTTTCCATCATCATGGCATTCTGATTTCTCGAAGACTCTCGGATTTGCACCAACATGGACACACACCCATGTGATGTGCATATATGTGCCCCGTAGCATTGCTCTATGTTTGCTCGTTGCGTGATCGTTCACAGCTCAGCTATGGACACATACCCATGTGTTGTGCATATATGTGCACCATAGCATTGCTCTATGTTTACTCCTTGCGTAATCATTCGCGGCTCGTGTGACGTAAAATAGAACCGACACCTATTTTGATTATTTAAGCTATTTATTTTATAAGGTCATTGTGTTTGACGTATATGTAAAAGATTAAATTGATCGGATATCAATATCTACATGAACGAAACATATTTGTCACAAAAGAGGTACAAGGAGAGACCTCTACATTTTTCTTGACAAAATATAATTCGACCAAGACTTTGTACGTACCTAGTCAATCTAATATTCGGCGTAGACATTAAACTCATCATGACCCATAAGTTGAACAATTCGGCGCGTCGAATAGAATTGTTGCGACTCCCACTTAGTATTGCATGAGAGAAATTACTCAGAGGATGTCGATCATGGTACCATGTCGTTACGAAGACGAACAGTTATGGAGTAAGTTCACAAAGAAAGAAAATGAGGATTAAGCCCCAATTTTGCAGTCATACATTTTATGGAGTAGTTCACAGATAAAGAAAATGCACAAACATGCCAGTCCCTAAAAACACCCTAAAGGAAAGAGAAAAAACACAAGCTGAAAACACACTTTACATAGGCATTCCAGCCCGAAGATCATGAGACCTTTTTCTGCGGTGCATGAAGGAGAAGATGGACGACTTCTTCTTCAGCTTAGCCCCAAAGAGAAACGAACTCAAAGGAATTCGAACCCGCCCGAATTGCGACTCGTCGCAACTCTTTGACACAAACAGCCCAAACTCCCCATGCAGCTTCCCAATAGCCTTCTCAATCTCTTGCTTGAGTTTGTTTACGCTGTCCAAACCGGCTTCCAATTCGTCTCTAACCTTGTTATTCTCTAGCTTCATGTTCGAAACCTCTCCTTGAAACATCGCAGCTTCATTACTAGTGAACTTCATTTCCTCTTCTTCCGCGCCTGCATTCAATGCTTTCGTTATTTCCTCTTCGATTTCGCATAGAGAAGCGAATCTCCTTTGCAATTCGTCTTTCAAAACCGTGCTCTTCTCTATCCACAGTTTTGCTTCTGACTTTATCTCCACTAAATGCATGTAAATTGTCTTGAGTTCTATCTTCATCGCGGTTCTAGGAATTCCCTCTTGATGCTGCTTCTCTCTTTTTTCCTTGATTTTCTCCATCTCGGATTCCAATTCCGAAAACCTGGATTTGAATTTCTGTATCTGGTGGAATGAAGTGCTGAACCTCAACCAGAAATCCAAGTTCTCATCCAGTAGAGCGTCAATTTTCACCCGGAGTTTTTCTTCCAACGGAGAAATTGTCTGAGGCTCGTCGATCAAAATCAACTTAACATATTCATCGTCTTCATTTACCGGATGAACTTCAAACGGAGCTGAAACTTCCCCATTGTCCGCATTCAAATCCTTGTTTTCGCGCAGTTTCTGGCGTAAGAATTGGATCTCCTTGTCCCTTTTGGCAATTAAACTCCTCAATTCCCTAAGTTGCACCGTTGTTTCAAAGATCCTGTCGCGATTTTTCCTCTCAACATCGCTCAGCTTCTTCCTTAGGTCTTTGTAATTCTTTAAAATCGTAATGTATTCTGTCAACAGAATCGTTTCTTTATCCTCCAGCGGCAGCCCATCTAGCAGCATCTCCCGCCAGTTCATCTCATCTTCCTTCTTTTTTTCCACTCCCCAAGGTTCATTGTTAACAACGACGACGTTTTCCTCAGTTAGGAAAACGCCTTGTTTCTCAACCTTCTGCAGGGAATTCGGGTCTTCGCATTTCTCAGAAAACGCATCCGAATTACTAAATCTCCCGATCTTGTCCTCTCTGACCGGAGCTTTAGATCCCGTGGATATCATCAAATCTTCTCTTTTTTCGAAATCTTCCAGACTTCCGATTCCAACGGTAGATTCCTCTTCTAGCGATGATTCCATATACTCGGACAGGTGATCGATACTACACCTAGCTTCGGTGAAATGCGCTTGAAGGTGGTTGTTTTGGTTTTCCAAATTCAAGTTCAAATCCTCAAGCTTTTCACACTTCTCCTCCATTTCCCTCAATTTTGATGTCAAACTGTCATTTCCATCAACCAGATTCGCCTTTTCGTCTTCCAAAATTTGAATTTGCGCCTGAAGTTCGTCTGTTTCTATCCTTAATCTGTCTATTACAGCAGGTTGAGACGACACTGATGTTTCCAAGTTTATAACCTTACTCACAAGCTCATCGATCTTCTCCGTCAAACTCATCACACCTAGAGATTCCTTGGATCCCAGTTCAAAATGTTCTGCAATTTTCGCGCGTAACTCATCAGATTCCCTTTTCTCTTGTTCCAGACTCCCGGATTCTTTTTTCAACTCGAGCGATTGCTCGGAGAGGAACTTGTGCTTGAGGGAATTAAGTTTCTCGCGGGCCTCCTCAACTCTTTTGTACTCTTCTTTTGCTTCCTCTGTAGACCTCTCTTGTTTCTCCTCCAACTTAGCCAACGTCTCTTCGCATAACTTCAAGACCTCTTCCGCCATTAAAGCCCCAGCTTCACCATTCTCATTTCCCTTTCCCATGTTGAATTCCTCTTCCAGGCCAAGAACTCTATCCTGGAGCTCTGTGACTCTGGCCTCAATTTCCCAATACTTCTGAAGCCCGCTTTCATAAGAGCTCTTCACAAATTCCTTCACAGTTTGCAAAGCCATAATCTCCTTCTGAAGCTTGTCAATCTCCAGCACCGCCTCAGATTTACTCAAACCAGATTTGTAAACAGTTCCATCAGAATTCGCTGCTTTTGGTTTGGATTGAAGTTTCCTCCTGCTTTCAAATTTTGTACCATTTTCTTCGTCGTTGTCCATAGCCAACTGGACTCGTTCCGGGCAAACAGTGGCGAGGGTTGTGTTGGCATTTTGCAAGTCTGTGGACATGTGATCATATCGTTCGGCTAAGGCGCGGTACGCTCGGTAAGATTCTTCGATGAAGTTTATTAGCCCTGGCCTTCTCTCATAGTACATTTCTGCCCTCTTGGCAAAGGTGTCTCCATCCTCTTCAATGAGTTTTAGCACATTCTGCACCTTTTCTTCCATGTCTGCAGTTCCATAGATTCTTGTTAAAGATTGGAATTGAAAGAAATGCTCAACCTCGACAATCGAAGAGACAATATGGTAGCTCTGATTCTTTTAGCATAACAGGAATTAAGAAAAATACAATGTGAACAACACCATTTTAGCACCTCCTCCAAAAGGGGAAGAAAAAATATAAGACAGAGATAAGTTTCAACAATATTAGTGTCATATATAATGCAAAAGAAAATAGCTGATATTTCCACGTTACTTGGTTCTCTTTGTGGTAAGCTACGCACAGTGGCGGAGCCAGAATTTTAGACCGAGGTCCGAGGGGGGCAGACCTAAAAATGTATTTTCAACCAAAAATATACATTTATGTACTCAACGTATCGTGTAGATCGTGTAGTATAATACTGTATTGTATTTGACATTGTTTTGTTTTTTGGTCGACAATTACAACACTCATGTATAATTAATTGCATATATAAAAGAAATTGAGAAAATTTTACTTACATGACAATGTGGAATTATTTTAATTTTTAACTATAGCAAATCAAAATTGTTTAGATTATCAACTTAATAATTCTACTACATTTATTATTAGTAAATTTTTAAAATTTGGGAGATGGCCAAGCCACCCCGGGCCCCTATATACCTCATCCCCTGGCTACGCATATGTATTTTGTATTCTATCAGTCATGATTCATGATATATACTTATATCAGATGATATCCGTTCCTTTCTCTGTTTCATCTGTCACATACATAAATATGATTCGTAAATGTAAGGATAAACACCTATCTTTAGGAAAACAAAAACCTAATATCTTGAGAAAACCATTCTTCTTCATAAATCAAGCTATATGGCAGAAAATTCTCCAACGTTATGCCAATGTTTGTGTTTGCGTTCGCCTTATATGAAGGGATGGAAAGTGAAAGCAAATTTACCGTGCAAAAAGGACATGAAATGAAAGAAGTTAAATTAATTTTGGATCTGGTTGGGTTAAGAAAAATGAATCAGTGTCAGCCGATAACAAAAGGGTCATTGGCATAAGCATAATTCAAATATACAAAAGCCTGGAGTGATGTTTTCATACCTTGAAGGTTTTGTTCGAGCCATTTGGATTGCTTTGTCTGGATGTGGCTCGCCCACCACCATGAATATGCATTGCTTGCAGCTCTATTCAACATCTAATCCAATTTGATCTTCTAAACAACAAACATGAAACTCTTGATCCCCCTCCCTAAACAAGGACAGTGCGATCGATCCCTTTGACGTTTAGGAAGAGAAAAAGAGTTGCATACAAAAAAACAGTTTCTGGGTTTTTTGGGGAGAAACCATGCAAACAATGAAACAAAGGGAAATGAATGCATTGCAAATGAGGATCCCATCCCCTAATTATGGGCTTATGGTTGGGAGAAAAAAATTCCCGGAAAAGGTGTTGGACCCCATTCGAAAAAGGAAAAAATGAGAAAGTCGCCAACTCATCATCCGATCACTAACTCTGATCATATCTTGTTGGAGAGGCGCTCTCTCTCCACACGTGTATGTATGTTTGTATGTATATATATGCACAGATATACATGTGTGGGTGTGAAATTTACATATATTATATTATAAAGTATGATCGTCCATACATAAATGAAATATGGCGCTTCTATAAAGAAAATATTTCACCAGAATGAGATCATTTGAGTTTCATGTTTGTTGTCTAGAAGGTCAAATTGGATTAGATGTTGAATAGAGCTGCATAATGCATATTCATGGTGATTGAAAAAAAAAATGCAAATTATTTTTGGAGTAAAGGATTTCTTTTTCTTTTTTTTTCCTTTGATAAGAAAATGTGAAAGTAAAGGATTACAAAAACATTATGGAACCCAACCATGACAATATTCCACCATCCAATGAGACATGACAGAAATGAAGAACCCATGCTCTATAATTAAGACCATTTGTAAGACCAAGTCACTCCACAGAAAGTAGTATCACCACTTGGGGATTCAATAAGATGACCATTTGTAAATTGAGGATCTTTTTAAAAGTTAATTCAGGATATGTTCAGTTATTTTTGGTGTTACAAATGAGAAGGTTTTAACCAATTAATCTACAAAACCAAAGAAATTCTCAGAACTGAACAGTGACAAATTTTGTTACCTCATAAATATCTACAAGATACGTCTATATAAAGAAAAAGCAAAACATCAGCAAATTTCCCCCTGGGATATTGACCGAATAAAATCATGAAAACAGTTGAAATCCAATACCAAAAGCAAAACAAAGCTTTGAATCTCCCCTCTACTGGTGTCTGTGTGTGCAGCAACCATATACAACAAAATTCTACTCATCAGTCCAACACAGAATGGAATGTTTTTTACAAGTTAATATGACAGCAGCTTATCCATCATTTTGCCTTATAATTTGAAGTATGTCACCGTCTCATTCAATGAATGTAACACACTTTCCATATCCATATACTGACCTTGTCTCCATATGCATGTGAACTGAGACTGGAGGAATAGGGGCTCAACCAAGAAAACTTGGAGTTTAAGGTCCACTTGCAGATTTCTCAATATCTGCACAGGTCACCCCGAATACGAAATGATGGGTTCTAGCATAATCATTAGTTTCACATCCCTCACAGAAACAGAGCAGCCAAGAAGAAGTACTTCTGTAAATAAAAGATGCTGCGTGTGATCCCTGCATTTTTATTGAATTGTCCCCTGCACGTATTCAAGCTCTGCAGTAGATATGGAACTGGTCCTTTTTAGCCAAAATAAGCATGGGGGAGAATAAGAACATGAATTTTCAGCAACCAAACTAAAATTCAATCTCACGCAACTTATACCACCTATGAAGCACTGACACTTCCAAAGCTCGCCGTGTCCCCGTATGGGACACAGGGAGACGGGGAACACTCGGGGACACGTATTGGACATGCCACATGGTGTGTCCCTTAAATTAAATTAATTTTGGAGGGGGACACTTAGGGGACACGGCATGGATACGCGTATACACTCTCTGACTCTCACAATCTCACTCACTCTCCCTGCCTCTCCCTTGCTATATGTACATATGTATATATACTGGTACATAAATTCGATGTATATATCTCCGAAGTTGTGTGTATGTATACATGTATATATGTGCGTATATACCAGTACATAACAGTGTATACATATCAAAAGAAAAATGTATATATCTATGTATATAAATTGTTACTGCATACATATATGATATATTTATATAGATAATTATTTATTTATTTTTTCCATATCCCCGCCGTGTCCGTGTCCGTGTCCGTGTCCGTGTCCGTGTCTATTTTCTTAGAATTTCTGTGTCTATGCTCGTATCCGTGTCTGTGCTACATAGCATACCACTTACCACTCTTTAGCAGAAAAGACGAGAAAATGTCGCCAACAAGACAACAACTACCCATTATCAAGTCAAGGTAAATTAAGGAACATAGAACAATACAAGAAAATAGAGTATAACATGAAAAAGTGCTTCTACTACTTCAAATTCCAAGTAACAGGGAGAATACGACAGAGGGGAAAAGCAATAAATATGGCACACCTTAGAACAACCAAACAACATCCAGCAAAGACACAAACGTGAATGATGAAGCAAACAAGTGGCCCTTCATTTCACAATTGGAGGAAGATAGTTATTTACAGCAACAGCAACTCCTAAGCAAATATATGCTTCTCATATCTACAGAAGCACTATTTACAATAAAGGATTTGCATTACATGTTAAGCTCCACTCATGTAACGGTTGACGTAAGCCCAACCCTGATAACCTGAAGAACATAACATGATGTGCTGAAAAACGTTTCTTCTTTCCTTTCCTTATATAATCAAAGATGCTCAACCCTTGATTTCCCGAATATTGTTCCCCTGCAAACTACTTGAACATGATATATGCAGCCATCTTACACTATAAGTTTCTTTTCAGTGTGTTATTTCCCCCTCCGAATTCAATATACATAATAGCCTACAATCATATTCTAACAGTTCATCACAGAACTATGCTTCAGCTATGTTGTAGAGAAGAAAGCCATTGCTCGACATACGTCTTTCCATCTGCATACACAACCAAAAGGAACATAAATCAGCATGGTTGACAAATCTTAGACCAATAAGGTAGGCAAAACAGACCAAGTTTTTGTTGTTCCCACATCGAAATAAAAGTAACATATTGACTTTCAGTTTAATCGATCTATAACAGAAATAAAGGCAGAAAGATGTATTACCAGCAAAAAGTAACATATTGACTTTCAGTTTAACCAATCTATAACAGAAATAAAGGCAGAAAGACGTATTACCAGCAAACCAACTAAGCCAGCATCAATTAGAAATAAATACCAGTTTCTTTGATCAAAAGAGGCAACTGAAGAACCAGATATTTTTTGAAAAAGAGTCAAAAGACAAAAAAAAAAAATGGGCTTTTTTTTGTCTATTTCAAAAAAGGTTCAACTTTCAGCCATAATTTTCTACTTTTCCGAATCCTCTCATCGAGACGAATCACCAAACGTAAAAAGTTTGATGCAAAACTATCAAAAGCAAAACAAACAAAAAAAATGACTAAAAACAAAACCAAAAAGTGCCACAAAAAAGTTAAGAGGAACAAGGCCCAAGACTGAAACCTACAACTTAAAACTATATAAAAAAAAAATTTTAAAAAAAGTAAGAAAATTAAAAGCTAGAGCTAAATCCTAAACTTAAGTCTTGTACCAAAAAATAAAACTAAAATTTAAAAATTAAAAACTGATAACTGAAAATGAAGTACTTCAAAATTCAGCAAGCACCAAGCAATAAGTAATAACCTGCTACTTAAACTTACATAATTTTAAGCCTACTTTTTAGGAAGCACTTAAATTCTTAGGTGAGTGAACTTTTAGTTGTCAAACAAACTTAAGCATCCATTAAGAGCATTCAGTTCTAAGAGTTGAAATGGGTTATCAACTGGCCTCATAACATCTCAAAGCAGACAACAGAGTAAACCAGCCATGAAACCTAGGAACCATAAAAAGATGAACAAAGAATATATAACAGCGAGCCATTTATGATAAGATGTAAAAACCATAAAACTAACAGGTAATATGATAAATAAACCAAACCAAACCAAGCTTTAAGTCCAAATCAATTTGACAATTAGAAGGTGTTAATACCAGCAAAATCATCTGGGAGGTTCTTGATGGCACTTAAGAACTGACTATTTGGTCCCCCATCAAACTCCTTGCAATCATTCCTATAGCAAGGAACCAGCACTGCAAAACTGCCCTCATCGTCACTCTGGAATTCAGGGGCATGTGGTTCCAGCCACCCAATTGACCAGTCTGAGTCATCGGATTCGGAACCAGACAAACAAACACCATCTGATGGCACCAAAACAACATCAGACTCAGTGTCAACGCTCCCCTCTTCCCTGCTTTTCCATTTCCTCCTAACCTTTCTGGTCGATGAGGAGGCAATCTCGGCCCCTTTCTCCGAAGGAAACTTCACATTATCAACTTCTCTAAAACCTAAGCCCAAATCTCTAGTTGTAGAATAGATGGTAGACCCATTTTGAGCAGGATCCTTAGTTTTTCCTCCCCACAACCACCGCGTGAAACTAGTCAAGGAAACAGACATTTTTCAGAGTGCAAAAAACAAAAAGGATTCAAGACTTGCCCAAATTAGATCACAAAGAATTGAAAGCTGAAAAAGGACCTATATCAAAGCAATGATGGATCATAAGGGTTGGTTGTGGTGCACGAAAACGGCCCAGATGCTCGAGTTATCAAGAAAAAAAAAGATAATCACGAAATCATAAGGCTGGGTACTTCAAATTTAAATTTTTGAATCCATCCCCAATAGCAAGTGGTTACAACCAGTAGCACAAAACACTGTATGATCAGGAGGTGATTAATTTCAATAACTAATTAACTAGAATCCCCAATAAACTTTGAGCAAGACATTATGCAGTCTAACTATGACCTCAACTAAAATTAGGGCAACCCAAAGATTATCATAAATTTAAAGGATCCCAAACGATTTCCAAAGCCCTTTTAAGGTCTCTATATCACAATCACCCATCCAAATACTCAAAAATCCTCCTTTTTAATGCAGCCACAAACAAGGGCTTGATGTTAATGCAACAGTATCATAAGTAAGAGCCGCCACTTGAGGAAGAAATTAATTCAACTCAAAAATGGCCAAATGAAAGCCGAAAAAGCCTAAAATAACTCAAAACTAAGGGTTTCGGACACTTGAACCGGAATTTAAGGGAAATTAATGGGATCTAATTGAAAAGATTGAAACTTTGAAAGAATAGAGTTGAAGAGTCGACGACAAGTCAAAAATTGGGATACTCGAGTCAATGATAAAATTGGAAAGTATGGGAAAACTGAGATGGATATGAAAGCAAATGGTGAAGTAACAGGAAGTGTTGATTTTCGTAACCTAGCTTCTCTCCAACCCCTCCATTACTCTCTCTCTCTCTCTTACACCACACGCTGCTCTCGGCTCCTGAAGAATAATCTGAGAAATCAACTGATAACTTTATCCAGTGGTTGATATATATTTAGCCTCGGCCACACGCGACCCCTGCACATTATAAGACAAGTCTTTTTCTGTGTTCGTGGGGGAATGGATTCGGACCCACTCCTGTTCATGTTTTGGACCGGAAGGGGGAAGCGGGAACTGGAGTCCCACTAACGCCCCTTCCATGTTACTAAAAGGTGTAGCATCCATGTCAGCCTTTTATGGTCAAAGTTAAAAATAAAACTGTTTCAGTAAAGAAGAGACTTCTCGTTGGAAGAGTTTTATTTTAAATCTGAATCATTTTGAAAATATTTTTGAATAGCTAGGATGGGGTGCTATTAACGCGGATTGAGAGGCTACAGGGATCCTGAATTTTTGAGGAGACAATTCACATGTGAATCTTCCATTGGTCCATCCATTTCGATGTGCTGAAATGTGTTTCTAAGCACATTGGATAGTCCAGATGTGAATTGTCTCCTCTAATCTAAAACTTGAAACGGAGAGGATCCATCCATTTTTGAAAAAATAAAGCTCTGTTTGGTAAAGAGACAGAATTTCACAACACACGCCTTTTTCCGGATTTGGGGGGGTGTTGTGCACTTGGGTGTTGTGCACCTCTCGGCCATCCAATTGTGTTTTGGACGGCCCGGATGTGTTCGACAATTTTAATTTAATTTTAATTTATTTTTACTGATAAAAAATCAAAACACATCCGGACCGTTCAAAACACAATCGAACGGTCGAGGAGTGCAAAGCATCTAGGTGCACAGCATCCACCCCTTGTCCCACATTTTCTGACATAGATGTGTTTTGTATTTGTTCAATGGGGGTGAGGACCGTGAGATTCACGTGAACCCACACAGTGCATCAATAGTGCCAAACTCATCTATGTTCGAATTCGCGTTGAAAACAACTGTATGCATAATCCATCTTTTTATGATAATATTTTCGGTAAATTTATTAGTATATTGTTGTTTTAATGTTTCATTTGTGTGTGAAAAAGTAAATTAGGATACTAAAAAGGAACGCTGCTAGGGGTACAACCCTTTTTGCACCGAAAATGCACCCCACGCCTTCGGGGACCCGCTTTTGGGTCCCACACGAGTGATCCAAACCGTTCATTATTCTTAAAACATTTTTCCGAGGGGGCCCACCAAAAATCAGCTCAATCGGACGGTTAGAAGTGCTTGAACCAAAGTCTCACCGTTTCAAATTAAATTTAATTTGGTGGGCCCCCTCGGAAAAATGTTTTAAGAATAATGAACGGTTCGGATCACTCGTGTGGGACCCAAAAGCGGGTCCCCGAAGGCGTGGGGTGCATTTTCGGTGCAAAAAAGGGTGTACCCCCAGGTTTTCCGACTAAAAAGAGATGTGGAGAAATTTTAGGACACACATCTTAGTCATAAAATGGAGTAATTATTCGATAGTTCGGGAGTACAGTTTTGCAGTGTTTCGGACAATTCCAGAATTACACATTTACATAAGTCCATACTTCATACGCTTAGTCGTGAGTTCCACAAAAATGTACGATATTAGAGTGATTCGGAGCACCACGGACCACGCAACTGGTGTTACCCAAACTTTTTGAAACCATCAATCAGTCAAGAAATTATGCTAATTGAATATCAATCACTATGTTTTCGCAACACATTTACCTTGAAAAATTATAACTTGACAAACTGAATCATAATTCATCTTTCTTAAAACAAATGTGTGTTGATATCATATTATCGGTATTGGATTAATATAATAGTTGATAAATTTTCGATGAGTTCTAAAACATAAATAAAGCTCTGGTCCTCTTATCGAAATTTTCGTATTTTTGCTCAAAAAGTCCAAAGAATCTCCAATGCCTCTCCTCAAATCAAAAGTTTAAAAAGCCACAATAAGATAAAATAATCTTACTTTATTTTATAGCTTAAAAGACAAAAAAAAAAAAAATATTACGAGAAACACACTCTAATTCGAATCATCAAAATATATCCGGAAACAACCAAATGTGAGTGTGAGATTGCTCGGCGGGGGTGTGCATGCATGTTGACCCCAACCACCAAATGGACCCGTCTTCGGCAATAAATGGCGCAGATCTACTCAAACCCAAACAGATCTACTCGAATCCAAACAGATCTGTACCATCCATTAACAAATTATTCTGCGTTGTTGATCGCCGAGCACAGACAACTCGAATGGGATCAACAGACATATTGTCCTCAACATGCTGTCCCTCCCCGTTTCCGAGATTGTGACTTTTGTGTGATTGAATTTCCAATCATAAAAAACATGGGTCGTATGTTTCCAAGAAAGGTTGATGCATGGATGCTTAAGTTTTGACTTTTTGACATTCTCCTATTTTGTGAAACACGTGTATGTAAATATTGTAGTACACATACTTAGGGGTTGTCTCAGCGGTTAGGACGAGTGTCTGACTCTAGGGGTAGTCCCTTTGGTTAGGTGTTGATTCAATTCCCGTAGGGTGAGTACCTGTGCTAAGTGGGGGGCCGTGACTGGTGTGGGTTACGCCAGCTCCTCCCGAGGTTTGGGTCGTACAGTGGGTCCAATTAGTGGCCTATTGTAGGATTATTCCTCGGTTATAAAAAAAAAAAAATTTGGTACAGCATCGCATTGGTTAACCGATTATGAATAAATTAGAGGGATGCTAGGATTAAAAAAGCAATAATGTCAAAACTTTTTTTTTTAATGTCAAAATTGTAGTGCATAAAAACTTGCATCATGCACATAATAGAGGTCTTTTATGCAAAATAATTTTGGCATTAACAAAAAAGATTTTGACATTATCGCTAATAATCCTAGGCTTTTTGCTAAAATAGAGTTTCAAGCGGCCGAGGTTAATGCAGCACCAAAGGCGGAGCCATGATTTAAGTTCGCGAGTGGCAAAAATCAAATAGATCACTTGTAAAATATTAGTACATTTAAAAGCTACACATGTTCTAATGTTAATTATCCATAACATCTACGGAACAATTTGTACGACAAGAACAGTTTTTCAATTTTTTTTTGCACGAAACTAAAAACTAGTTGAGAGCTTTAATTTGTTGAGAAGAAATTTAAAAAATTATATACAAAATATTTTTTTTATCAAAAAATTTACACATCTTTTTGTAACGAACTGACTTTTTGGACATCAAAAGGACAAAAAGAGATGTGGAGAAATTTTAGGACATACATCTTCCTCAGTCCAAATTTTTTAACTTTATTGGACCTGCTTCAATGATTGAAACTACTGTATTTATTTTTTAGATCTTATTTGGTTTGGTTTTTGGGTAATGATTAGAGGGATAAATTTGGATAATAATTAGAAATATGGGGTAATGATTTGAGAGAAATGAATATAATAATTAAAAATAGAAATAATGATGAATAAAAATGCGAGTAATAATAAGAGAATAATCGAGAAAACCGATCTTAAAATCCAAAATGAACAAGGTTAATTTCATTCTAAAAACTATGTTAATCAAATATCAATGATGTTTTCGGAACACATTTAGCTTGTAAAAATAACTTGACACAATCCACTAACCCAGTTTTTTGAAAAAACTGATTTTTCACGGTTTTTTATGTGATGTGTTGTGAGAGAATGACATGTCTCGGTGTTTGAAAAAAACAGTTTTTTGTTAGTGGAACAATAAAAACTCTTTTTTCTAAACTAAACATTTTCCAAAATCATATTGTTGGTGTCCTTTTATTATGATTGGTGATAAGTTCTTGCAAGTTCGATCTAGAGCATTAGGCTAAGTTCTCCAATGGATTTTTTCAAAATTTGATAAAATCAACCCCTTGATTTTATCTATTTGTGAAGACATTTGATAAAATCTGTGAATTTTTGCATTCAAAAATCTAAAAAATCTACATTTTATCAAATGTCTTCACGAATGAATAAAATCAAGGAATTGATTTTATCAAAATTTTGATAAAATCGAGAACTTAGCTTAAAAGTAATTCCAATCATCACTGAGATCTAGAAAGATCCAAACATGGGCACGACTTTGTGACTTTGAGTGATTGAAGTTTTTCCCTTCGTATTAAAAACATGGTTGCATGTTTTCCAAGAAAGTTGAATGCATTGATGTTAACACATGTAGATTTTTTTACATTCTGCTACTCCTTCCGCCCTAAATTGTTTGTCCTTTTCTGGAGACCGTGCATTTTGTTTGAGTGCAAAATGGACGGTTTTCAAGAAGGGGCAAGAATTTGCGTGCAAAATGCACAGTCTCCAAGAAGGGGTAAGCAATTTGGGACGAGGGAGTACTATTTTGTTAAACACGCTTATGTACTGTTTTACAAATCCGGCACTACATTGCTTTAATTATACAATTAGAAATTAAAATTAAAAGATATGTCATACATGAATAGTGATGTTTAGCTTGCCTATACAAATTGTAAAAAACTAGCAACAAAATTATATACTACCATATTTAATAATGCATATTCCATGTACAATTATAAATGCATCTACTTTTGTGCAACCATCTTTATATTAGAAAACAAAATATGAGCCCAAGAAAGATAAAAGGCCGCAAATCTATACTTTTGAGAGATGTTACTATGTTCGTAATAAAAACTTGAAACGTGAGTAATACTCTCTAAGCTCATTCATTCCCCTAGTTTGTTCTTACTTTGTTATTTGGATATTATTTGAGCCTATAAAAAAAAGTACATTACTAAACTTTTTTTTTTTTACTTTCCACGTTTTACTTTCCAATATCCCAATAGCATCTCTAAGACTCTAACCCAACTCTCTATGTAAATAATCTGCATATATTCTATTTTAAAAGTGTCACTTCAATCACAAGTCTCTATTTCTAGGTTTATTTTTCAAAACTCAAATTTACTTCAACAATGTTTTGGCAAAAATAAACCAATGGGTTATTATTTTTGTCTTTATTCAAACAAAATTTGCATTTGTTAGTTTTGCATTGATTTTTTGTACTGTAAATTATTGGTTCGTTTTGGCGGGAGGAATCTCCATAAAAATTTGGATTATTAGTGAACTTTTCAAATATTTTTATAATAATATTCGACTTTTTGCATTCCTTTCGTCGAGATGAACCAATAATCTAAAAATAAATAAATTCGACGCAAAACTAACAAATGCAAAATTTCTTGAATAAAGAATATTAGTTTAATTATTATAGATACATAAATAGATTATTCATTGGATCATTTTAAAGCTATTTTTCAATACCTTTTCCAATAACAATAATTTTTTATTCATCGACTAATACATTAGAAGTTATGCATAAAACATATTTCCCGAACATAAAAATGAGACTCTAATCTCTATATTTTTAAGGAGTCCCTAAGTTTATGAGGACTGAAAGAGTCTAAAATAGAGATTCAACATATATGATTCTTAGCCACCAATTGTGCTTTTTCCTGTAGTGATAATATATGATTGTAATGAATGAGGTTTTTTTGATTTTTTTTTTTTAAAATTAATGAATTGGGTCTCTATGTTATTAATACGACCTTTGTATGAACACACTGATTTGAACACACACACACATCACTCAACATTGTAACGTCCCTCAATATATTTTGACAATCCGACTCTTTCATTTTGTAGGTCTAGACATGTAAATCATTCATTCAAACAATCGGATGGATCAGGATATCAATAAGCGCTTTTATTCAAATCAATTGAATAACAAGAAGAATTTTCACGATCCATTTTTTTAAAATGAATAATTTTGAGATTGCTACCAATGTCCAATCAACTTGATTTTCAGCATGGATAATGTTCATATCAAGACCTACAAAATGTACGATTTCGACTGTAAAAAATGCACAGTGGAACTCGGGCTTGTTTGTTTGGCTGCATTTGAGGGTGGGCTTGGATATACTATGCCATGGGTCCCAAAAGTCAAGCGTTTGCTACCGCAAGTCCCATGGGGAGGTGGGATTCTATATCACATCCATCAAGAGCTACTAAATGTGACTATTTTGCCCTCCTTATTTTGTTCTCATGTGGTTGGCATGAGGATAAAATAGGAAATGCTTGTCACAATGTCAACCTAAACAAACACCGGGTTTTTCCCTACATCATTTCTATACCCCAAGAGAGTTTATATGTCACTCTTATCTTAAGAATTCTATGTCCCATCTTTTTATCTTCGAGATAACAAACGAGCCACAAGTATGAGCGTTGCTACGTGCATATTATTTCGAAAACACATTTCAAACATACAACCCAATAATGTAAGATCCGGCAACAAATGTTCACAATCAGAGTCGTTCAATTTTGTAACTCTAGAAGTCTAAATCATTCATGCAAACAGTCGGATTGGAGATAGGTTCTGAACCTCTATCCTCTTTGAGGATAGGGCCTCTTTGAGGATAGGGTTTCTATAACTAGGTGTCAAGTGGCATGGTCCCATCCTAACTGGGCCTACTAAGCTTTACCCATCTAGGCCAAACCCAATTGAGAAGCCCATTTGAACAGAACGACCTTGTAGCCCAAGCCCAATCCAATTTGTCATCACAAGTTTACCAACGGCTAGTAAAGTTTTTCATTAAACAATTTATCCGGACTCCTTGCAACTGAACATCGTTGGATCCGAGACTAATGCCGTCAAACGACAAACGGTAAAAATAAAATTCTCTCAACGAAATTCAAATCTAGCCCACAACGGCTATCTGAAACCACTACTGCAATCTCTTTCCACTTTTCCCCAGTGAATCTCTCTCTCTCTATCTCTTGTCTCCTACCTTCGCATTCACTCAAAGACTGAAGAAGATTTGTCTTTTATTGATGAAAAATCCCTAATCTCACTGACCCAGGTACTAACTCCTCCTTTTTTTTCTTTCTTGTATTTTCTGTTTTCTGTTTGGTTGCTTAGAAATTGCCTGGAAAATATGATATCTTGGAAAATTGTAATTGGGTTTTCATAGACTTATCTTCTTCATTCTCAAATTTCTTTGTTGTTTCCCCATTGTTAACAGTGATATTGCAAGTAAAAGATTCTTTTTTCGTTCATGAAAAAGCCCTAATCTGCTGACAATCCAGGTACTAATTCCTTGTTTTCTCTTCCTTCTCTTTTGTTTTCTGTTTGATTGATGAGAACTTGCACGGAAAATATGACAGCTTGGAATCTTGCAATTGGGTTTTTATGGAATCACCCTCTTCAATGTACACTTTCTTTGGATTTTCCCCATTATTAACAGTGATATTGCAGTTTTAGTCTTCTATATTGTCTGCTTACAAATTGCACAGAAAATATGTTATCTCCGAATCTTGTGACTGGGACTTTATAAAACTGCTCATCGTCATTCTAAACTTGTTTTTGGGTTTCTCCCCTTAGCTACTGTAATATTGAAAGTTCTGCAGTTTTAGGGTTTCTGATATGCTTTCATCTTTCAATTCGTTGGAAAGTCTCTGTACAATCATTTGACGTAGTCAATTGGACCACTTATTTGATTTATTGTAGCTGCTACAAGTGTTTGCAAGGACAGGCACAAGATTCGAGTGTGAGTTGGGCGAACACTTCAACAACATCTAGTTGGGTGGGCAAACCTATATAGTTGTTGTTGAGAATATAAATAATATAGTTACCCATTTCTCTAACAGCTTAAGCTTTTAGACGAGTTGGTGGTTAACAATTTAATATGGTATCAGAGCAGGCAATAGATACTGTGTTCAAACCTCACCGCCTACCCATTTATTAAATATTTGCACGTGTTTAGCCCGCTTATAGATGAGAGCCTGGCTACACGTGAGGGGGCGTGTTGAGAATATAACTAATATAGTTACCCCTTTCTCTAACAGCTTAAGCTTTTAGACGAGTTGGAAAAATTTAGAATACTATTACTATATTATAAGAAAAATTTGAAACTTGGGTAGGGCGCTTGCGTCCATCCTTGAGTATGGCTTTGTTCGGTTTGGGTTTTGAGGGAGGTTTTTGGGGTAATGAGTAGAGAGAGATAGAAAGAAATTTTTATTGGAGACCGTGCAGGGTGGGTCTGGAGATGCAAACTAAACAAGGTGTGTATGTCTTTTGGTTTCAGAATGCATAGATTTCATGTCACCGTACTCCAGATGAATGTGACGGTGTTATGCAATTTTTCCTCTTTTTCATCCTTAGAGTATGTTTACAGAATCTTTCTTTGATTAGGCTGAATTTGGTTGCAAAGAAAGTATTGTATTCACCATTAATGTTAGAAGGGAACCCAAAAAATAAAAGAAAAACAGGAAAGCATGACAGAGAAAGAGAAAGAAAGAGAAAGAGAAAGAGAAAGAAAGAATTATGAGACTGATTAAGGAATTTGGAACTCACCTGAATAAAAGCCCCAGAAACCATAATACCAAAGCATGAGGTCAAACATTGCACTCAGAAAATTAGTGTCAGCACAATGCAAATGCGGAGAGTTTTATAAGAAACCATTTTTTCCCCTTTTATTTCTTGCGTGGTTGCCAATTTCCGTTTGGGAAATACTAACAGCTGTCTGATTTTATTGCAGTCTCGTACTAAATTTTTTTGATGAATATTGATTTTAAGTTCGGGTTGTTTCTGAAAAATTCGCGTGGAGAAGGTTCCTTATTTTTTTTCGCTGTGCTTTTTCAATCAATTGCAAAATTTTCTCATTAGAATCATGACTCCAGAATCTTAATGACTCCTATATTTTCTCAAGTTCGTGATACTCTAGTAGAATTGCATTTCTTAATCAGTTCTTCGGGAAGACCCAGGGAACAGAAAGAATTAGATGAAGATGTTGGGATTAGGACTTTGTTTGATTCAAGGCTTTAATATTGGATTTGGATTTCTAGTTTCATATTATGAACCTTTTTTGTTTTCCTGTAAATTTTAGTCGTGAAGAAGCATGGATGCTTCTAAGAAGATGTTCAATTGTGTCGGCCACACATCTTGACATTTTCCAAAGCAGACACTATTTGAATTATTGGGGATGCACATGTCCATCGGTTAGATTTTGATGAAAGACACTAAGAGTTTTTGAAAAATGACATTAGGTGACACGATAAAATGAGAACAATGTAGACTAGTAACAATTTATGGCTATTTAGAGGCTTTGATGGATTGCAATTATTATGTGGATATGGTATATCAGATTTATGTTATCCACTAGTCTATCTTTTAATTTGTTCAAGCTTTCATTTTTCAATCATCTATTAATAAAAGTTCATAGTCGGAAAACAATCCATAAAAAATATCATTCACGTGCCCTCAACATGTCATGTCCTGCATCTTTTGAAAATCATCATGTTGGCGTCTGTCTTGTAACCTGTTCGTGTCCTTTCTACTTAGTTCCAGACTTAATGTTATTGAATCTGGAATTGCTAGCCTTGGCTGTTTTTTTTGCTTTTAGTTTGGTACATAAGGTTGGTTTTATGTTATTTCTTTTCTTTTCAATTTGCTTGCTCTAATCTTGCTGGCCTGTTGGCATCACATAACCTTTTTTAGCATAGAGAGTCGTTCTTACGTTGAAATATTCTGAGCTTAAATTTATATTATAAAACAGAATATGATTTTTTTTTCCTAGGATTAAAAGAGCTTATGTTTTCAAAGTCTTGTTGAAAGTCGAGTTCGGATATTTTTTTGTATTTCGATATGTTCCATTCTCATGCTTTTCTATATTCTTCTGAATTTCTTTTGTGTATGTTTTTTTAGATGTCATCTTAGTTTGTGCTTCTCTCATGGCAGGTGTTATTCAAATCTCTAGTGTGGAGCAAAGAAAATGGAGAGAGTCTGCGAAGAGCTGGATGATGCCAAAGCTGAGATTGAAAAGCTCAAGGCAGAGTTTAAAACACAAGCAGAACTGTGTGAGAGACTGAAAAGAACGCATAATGAACAGCAAACCAAAATCCAAGAGGCAAATGCAAAAATCGAGAAGCAATCTCAAGAACTCAATGAGAAGGCAGATGAAATTTCTACCACGAAGCAATTGTATGAAGAGCTCAAGTCTAGTATGAAGGAGAAAGAGGCCATGATCAGGCATCTTGGCTCTTCAAATGATAGGCTTCGTGTCGATTGCGATGAGAAGCTAAGGAAATGGGAAGAAGAAAAAAGGGATATGGTGGTGGCTTTGGATGAGGCAAATTCAAAGAACATGGATCATGAGCAGAAACTCCACGCATATAAGGAAGAGGTTAAAGGCCTTAAATCCTTCTTATCTGATTTGGAGAAGAAGTTTTTGGAAGCGGAGAAAAAAGCCAAAGCATCAACAGAACTGACGGAGAGAGATGATATGTTGTTCAAACAAGAGCAGGAAAAAAGGAAGGTGGAAGATCAGCTCAAATGGAAGAAGGAACAGTTCAAACACTTAGAAGAAGCCCATGAAAAGCTCCGACGTGAGTTTCAACAAAGTCAGAAAGAGTGGGAGTTGGAGAAATCTACATTGATTGATGAGATTTCTACATTGCAAACAAATCTGGATTCTCAAACCAGAATCTCAGAAGGACTTCAAAGCCGATTACATATGTGCAACCAAGCTTTAGCTCATGAGGAGAGTAGACGGAAGTATTTGGAAGTTCAGCTTTCCGAGACCAAAACATGTTTTGAAAATGTTTTATCCCAGTGTGAGGAAGCAAAGTCGGAAATCGAGTCCTTGACCGGTCAAAGGGACAAAGACATTGCAAGTCTGAGGGACTTGTTGGGAACAAAGGAGATCGTTCACAAAGAAATGAAGTACCAAGTTGGTAGACTTGAGCAAGAGAACCAGGAGCTGAAATTTTCCCTTAAAGAAATGCAGGAAGCTCAGATTCAAGAGGGAGGGAGTTCTTCTTCACTGTCAAAGCTTCGGAACAAGCTCAAAGGGTTGGAGCAGATTCATAGAGATTGTTCTAAAAACCTGAGAGTCAAAGAAGCCGAATGGAGCTCTGAATTGGAAAAAATGGAAGGGGATTTGACTAACTGCAGGTTTGAGTTGGAGAGCAAAGAGAGAACTATAAAGGAACTCAACGCAGAGTTAGAGGGTTATCGGTCTTTGGTCATGCATTTGGAGTTGCAGAATGAGGAGAAATCTCTAATGTTAATGGTATTGAAGTCAGAATTTTCGGAAGTCCAGTTGCAATTTGTCAACAAAATGGCTGATATGGATCTGAAAGACAGTGAAAGAGAAGACGAGGTTTCTCGACTTATGAGACAACTGGCGATAAAGAATGCTGCTCTTGACAAAGCTGACAAAAATATTGAAGAAGGCCACGGGGAGATGGAATCTTTGTTGAGCAAGGTCGAGTCCTTGAGTCTTGTAGAAGAACAGAAGCTTCAATTGCAAGATGAGATTGAAAGGCAAAAGGGTATGGTCATGAATTTAGAGTGGCTAAATGAGGAGAAATCTCTGATGTTGCTTGTGTTGAAGTCAGAAATTTCAGAAGCTCGGTTAAAGCTTGCCAATGAGGTGGAAAAGATGGATCTTGAAAACATTAAGAGAGAAGAGCAGGTTTTGGTTCTTTTGAAACAGTTAGAGATGAAGAGTGATGCTCTTTTCAAAGCTGAATCAAAGATCAAAGAATGCCACGAGAAGATAGAAGAATGCCGTGAGGAGATGGCATCTTTGTTGAGACAAGTTGAGTCCTTCACTCTTATGCAACAACAGCATCTTCAACTGCAGAATGAACTTGAGAGCCACAAGGAAATGCAAATGCATTTAGGGTTGCAAAATGAGGAGAAGTCTCTGATTTTATTGGTGTTGAAGTCTGGAATTTCGGAAGCTCGGTCAAAAATTGCCAATGAGGTGGAGAATGTGGCTCTAAAGAACAGTGAGAGAGAAGGTAAGATTGCAGTTCTTCAGAAGCAGTTAGAAAAGAAGAGTGCTTCTCTTGTGAAAACCGAAGAAAAGATAGAATCTTTGTTGAGCACTGTTGAGACTTCAAGTCTTATGGAGCAAAATCAGCATCAATTGCAAGACGAGCTTCAAAAGCACAAGGAAATGCTCGAGGAATCATACAGTTGTCAACTCCACTTGAAGGAGCAAGTTTTGCAAATGGAAAGGGACTTGAAAAAGGTTGATGATGAATTGGGTGAGAGACAAGGTGAGATTGCAGTTCTTCTGAAGCAGTTAGAGATAAAGAGTGCTTCTCTTGTGAAAGCCGAAGAAAAGATAGAACCTTTGTTGAGCACTGTTGAGACTTCACGTATTATGGAGCAAAATCTGCATCAATTGCAAGATGAGCTTCAAAAGCACAAGGAAATGCTCGAGGAATCGTATGGTTGTCAATCTCGTTTGAAGGAGCAAGTTTTGCGAATGGAAAGGGACTTGAAAAAGGTTGATGATGAATTGTCTGAGAAGTTTTGTGGAGGAAATGAACTGGAATTTGAATTGGAAGTATGGAAATCTATTGCTGAAGGATTGCAAGCTAACCTCAAAGAAAACCAGGACCTTCGTAAACAAGTAGAAGCTTCCTTCTTGCACAAGTAGGAGTCGAAGTCACTCTCAACCAAGAGAAAGAGAGTCTTGGCCATGTCATAGAGGAGAAAGAAAGAAGAATAGACGCACTTGAGAGAGAGATCGTGGTGTTGGATCGAGAACTCAAGAATATAGAAAATGTATCTGGTGGAATTCTAAAAGAGATTGAGTGCTTGGAGCAAGAGTGTGTGAGGAGAGAATTGGAAGGAGCGATTTTTGCGCACATCAATGAGGAGAGAAGTTATGAACATGAGAAGAAGAGTTTTCAAAGGCTTTTGGAAGAGAAGGATAAGAAAATAGATGATCTTGAACGGCATTTGATGTCGATGGAAGAAAGGCTGAAAAGTTCAAGTACATCTTTTAATCTGCTCCACAAGGCTTGGGAGAAGATTGCATTAGATGGGGTTCTGAGGGAGGTAGAAATGCAAGAGAAAATACTGATAATGGCGGAAATGGAAAGTGATTTCATTAACTTAGAGAAGAAACTGGAGTTGCTGCAGGAATCATTTTCTTGTTCAAAGAAGGAAAGTGAGGAGATTGAAGCTGAAATGAAAGCCAGGCAGTTGGAAATAAAGAAACTGACATCGGATCTACAGACTTCAGGTACAGTAATTGACAAGATTGAAAGTGACAAGAGAACTTTGTTGGATTTTATTGGGAGCCTGTTTGATAGGATAAGTGAGTTATCAGACGAAGATATGGAGTTGACAGGAGTTTGGGAAAGGATTGTGCAGAATTTCGAAAATAGCAGAAGGGTTATAGACTTGAAAGTTGATAATGATGAAGATGAACTCTTTGATCCCTCAAAAGAGAATGTGAATACTCATCCCTCTTCTACGGCAAAGAGAATCGATACCACTGTCGATGAAAGATCGCCATTGAGAGCTCGCAACAGTTAGATGCAAATTGGGGAATGTAGCTATTTTCGATATAGCTTTGGTTTAGTACTCTTCCTTGTATACTTGGTTTGGAACTTCACCATGCTGTATAATGCTTGGTTTAAGTGTTTCAACTATGTATTATTGGAAAAAATATTTTGATTATAATATTTATTTTATGTGTGAATGGAAATTGAAATGATTTAGAGTTATATCTTTTTAGTGACACCTGTTCGCTGTGGACGGACGCGTCCTTTCGTGAACAGATGTGTCTCTTCACCCTGGTGACTTTTCGTAGAGTCACCAGTTTGCCTATATATATGACATCTTTCATTCATTTTAAGCAGTTGTTAATTTTCTACACTTTCATTGAGAGTCTTTTCATTGGAGAGAGTACAGACACAAGTTTGGTTCGCCTACCGAACAGATTGGAGTGCTACTTCCGTTCGGTGAAGATCAAGTAGTGCTGGGAGATAGACGTTCATGCAAACCGTAAGCACCGTAGCGGGGGCGAATCTGTCTTAAGTACAGAGTGTTATACACTCGCCTTGATCACCATTTCGTTTCATTGATTTCCAGGTTTTTCATTCCGATTTTATTGCATTCGTATTTTTTTCGATTTTATCACAAAAAGTAAACATAATTTCCAACAATCTTAAGACAGATCTTGTTTATTTTTTGTGACTTGTCTTCGCTGATTTGTTTTTCCGTTGAAGAAGAAACTGGAAATTGCATGTATATGTTGTGCAAGCATGAATAGTCATTATGTTGTTCAACTTATCCATACGGCAATATGGCATGGGTAATTTAGATTGGCATGGGTAATTAATTCAAAATCCTATACTTTTTGTGATTGTGATTTTGATTTACCATGAGAATATATGTGGGCTAGTATAAGTGAATTCCTACAAGTCTAAGTCTTTTTGTTTGCTTACTGCAATTCATCAGTTGTTTTTATTTACATTATTAATCGTTGATTGGTACTTAGCCCATAATCTTGATTAGTTGATTGTAAGATTAATACAACGTTTTATTGGGTTCTATTACATGGGGGTACAACTGCATTGTGTATCCAGTGGGGTAATAATCCCGTAATTCGCCATATATCATATCCTGGTTTCATTAGAACGAACCCATGCACCTTTTCTTTCATGTCAGTTATTATAGATTTGCAAGACCCGAGGCCGATACTGTTGTATTTTCTGCCATATTAATTTGTGTGTGACTTGATCATTTTTTATTTTTTTAATATCTCCTAAATCAATTCCTCCCAACCGGTGTCTTTCCTCCTGTTGATTTCTTGGCGAACCACATGTTGGGTCTTGACTCTTAGAAGCATCATTTGTCTCTAGCATTTCCGTTGGTAACAATATTTTTTCTAATGGATATGGATTATGAGATTTAGTGCGCTTGTCAATATGGGAGGGAAAAATGTGCTTATGAGTTCATAATTAATTTAAGAGCAAAGAATAGTTGCAATGGTTGATGGAAAGGTTGCATTTAGGAAATGATGTAATGCTTGGTTCAATAGGAGTCACTTCAGAAAGGACACACTTGTTGGGCAACTATCATGATGCTTCATGAAGGGTTTTGTGAAAGAAAAAAAAAATGTGATACGAAATTATTTGTTTAATTGATAATCCACTGTAAAACAGACTCGGGATTTGTTGTCTTCGAAACCTGAATCTGATTGTTTAACATTAATGTTGGTTTTAGTACCTCATTTGTTTAAATTTTTCACATTCCGGAAATTATCCGTTTTACAATTCTTTACTGCTTGATTTAGTAACCATTGAGTTTACATCAAGAGATGTGATCATTTGGTTTAAATCAAGTGGTGTGACCATTGGGGAAAAAAAATATATATATATGAATTGACTCCTTTTTATATCCGTGAAACTATTTTTTGTTGTTTTCTTCTTATAACAATTCGGAGGCACTGTTTGGTGCTGGTAGAAGTTATTCGGATTTCGATCAGATGTGTATGAGTGTGAAAATTTTGGTTGGATCAGTCCACTTGTGGCTACATGGTTTTCATGTGTAGTTCATTGCTAGAGTTTTTTGGAACCGAACTTTGATTTCCTTTATTTTTTTGTTAATTTGTTGTGTCTATTAATATTACATTAATTAGATGTGGCTATTGAAACCAAAGGGTGTGCCTTTTAAAAAAAAAAAAAGGAAAAAAAAAAAAAAAAAGAAGAAGGACGTGGCTATTAGTCGAATGGGTACCATTAATTATGGGGATTAAAGGGATGTCTTTGTATCATTTGGAGATGCACCGAATGGATGTTTAATTACTTTGTTTTAGTAGGAAAGCACCGAATAGGTGCTTAATTTGGATTATCCAAATGTTGCCTTGTAATTCAAAAGGTGTCTTTTAACAAAGGGTGTAATTCTCTATCAATGGTTGCATCCATTTGTAAGAGATGTGTTGTTTCGGCACAAATGAGGTCTATAATTAAATAGGCCTAGGATCCATACTGCAGGCATCTATTTTTCTCTCGTCCAAATAAATTGAGCACTTATTCTGCGTTTTGTTGCCTGGCAAGAAACAAAACACAATGATTCTTGATTTTCTTATTTTCACATAGCAGATATTCTGTCTGTTTTCGTTTGTGCAAACGTAAACAGAAAGAACTTCGAGTTCAGTTTCGTTGTCTCTTGAAATGTGGTATTCTTCCTTGATATGACCTTGGTATGAGTTGGTAACAAACATGACCTTACGAAAGGTTATGTCTTGTCACTTCTTACCGTTGCGAATGGTTTTACACTAACGGTTATTTTTCGTTGAAGGCCTGCAGACTCCGTTCAACTCCTGTAACGGATTAGAGGGACACCCACCCTGTTCCAAAATAATCATGTATTTTTATAAGGACAGATTAATTGTGTTAGAGAATACAGTTAAGATACCTTGAATCCCCTTAATGATGACATGGTCGATTGCATGTTAAATATAAATTTGTGAGGATTTATGATTTTCAGATGTGATCCTGATCTATGGGCATAGATTTGCATATTTTGTACTTAGCCTGTGTTGGTTCGTCCGTTTCTAGTCGCTTCATGCTATTCCTCTAATTGCATATTGCATATAATGACTAATTTGCAATTATCATGCATAGAAAAAATAATAAATAAATAAATAAAAATCCTCCGATACATTTTTCCATTTGGGTTGTGACTTCTGGAAAGGTCACTTAATTTAGGCGATTTGTGCCTCTTCATAAAAACATGTAACTATGTGGTGACTTATGGATATGTCTTTTCAACTAAATGGTGCGACTCTTGGTAGCTGGTGACTTATGGATTTGTTTTATAAATGAAGATATGTGACCGTTGGAGTTTAATTAAATGGTGTGACTCTTGAGTTTAAATTAAGAGATATAACCCTTAGATTCAAACTAAGGGATATGGCCTTTGAGTTTAAACCAGCAGGTGTGTCTATTGAGATTACACTAAAAGGTGTGACCAATTAGTTTACATCAAGAGATGTAACCGATTGGTTCAAAATAAGGAATGTCACCGCTAAGTTTAAACTAAGGGGTGTGATTATTGTGTTTATATCAAGAGACGTGACCATTGGTGAACAATCCTACGACTTTTCAATAAGTCACTTGGGCCAAATCGGTTGGAAACATAAAACATGCAATTTTATGTTTTAGATTTTTGAAATTGAGTTTCGATAAACATAGCAGATAGGCTGGCTATGTTTGATTTGGCGTTTACCTAAGATTTAGAATATTTTATTTTCTATAATCTTGTTGAATGTTTTGTAGTTGTCAAATAATTACGCCCCACGAGATATTTTTTAAATAAAGTGGAGTCGATTTTTATGTTATGGAGAGTATCTAGTTAACATGGAAAAGTACATCGAATGCATGTTGCATTTAATATAAAATCGTGGTAGTTTACTCGATTTTGGGTAAGTGACTCAATGTGGGGGTTGTTTCTTACAAATGTGTCTAGAAATTACACAAGAGATGAAGAGCGAGTTTTTGACACTTGGTTGTGTCATGTCATAAACTAAGAAAATTATTTTGATAAATTCTGAATTGATTTCAGAATTGTGGCGGAAGCAATATGAATAATTTCCATAGAGTTGCACTATTGGAGATGTCCAATTATACTTGAAGAATAAAGTATTGTGATATAAGTATCTAATTAAAGTTTTAAAATCCAAGAGTGGATTTAATTTTATAATTGGAGTGCAACGGTGATTTGGAAATCCTAACGTGTATAGCATGGTCTACAATGGAGTCTGATCAACTCATTGCGTTAGACAAAAGCTAGTTAGTGGAGTGGCTAAGTCATCCTTTAGAGGATGTTCCAATGTGGTTCGGTTCTGTGCTAGGATTTATAACACGATGGTTGTCGATAGTTGGAAAGGCATAGTTGGAAAGGCATAGAGGACCACGAAGAACGGTAAGTCTCGATATTATAGACTTGCACCATTAAACATTTGTTTTCGCTAAAGAATCAGTTAACGAAATAAATGTAGTGACAGTTTTTGGTGGTCACAAATATGTTTGAGTAAAATACAAGTATGAGTAAATAGTTGTGACATTGATACCTGTCTGGACTTAAAAACAATCATGTCAAACTATAGGTGATTATGTGAATGTTCTAGATTATCACATAATTGTGGGGGAAGTGGTGCTTTGTTGCAAATAACTCGATTTTTGCAAGTAACTCATACGTAACTTTTAGAAAATTACCCATACGAGTAATTTAATTCTGTGCCAAAAATTTGCAGATCATTCTTTGATAGGTGTTCATAAGTTTGACACTCAACATTAGAAAGGCACAGGATAGTATGGTAAGTCTTGACGTAATAATTGCAGACACAATACCATACAACACTTTTTTTTTTGATCAACCATACAACACTTTGTTCTCAATTGAAATTAGCACCATTGAAGGTCAATAATGAAATACGGATCCGTTAACCAAATGGTTTTGACCAGAGAACAAATGATCATCGAGGGGAATGTTTAAAGCCTACCAATTAAAAGGCTCTATAACGGCAACCCAACCTAGCTGACTGGAGATCCCAAGATCTAGGTTCAACGGGACAACCGAGTTATATGAGACTTAGGAGTATCACTGAAGAGATATATCTCTTCAACTCATTCTTATGGTGAAACAGTGATGCCTGCAGCGATTTAGGTTAAGTTTTAACTTTTAATGATTCTTATATCTTGGTAAATCCAAGTGGGGTATATTGCAGGATACTCTTAATAAGAGATCACCTATGTGAGTGTGAAGTGGGCCGCTTCTATGAGAATTTTAAGGCTGAATTCTTTAAAAACACTCTCAAACCACCCCGTGTTCCGGGGCCAAAATGGGCACAACCGTAAGAACCAACCGTGTTTTGGAAAGATTCTTTATTGTCTTGGCTTACACAAACGGTGAATGTGTTCAAGACATCGCGTTCAACTGGTTAGCTAGTAAGTCCGATAGTTATTCACAAGGCGAGGTTCAAAGCCAAAAGCTACCTAACCCCATGCAGGAAATTTCCACATGTACTCTCTCTGTAGTTTGCATTGTTTTTGCATTTGTTATCGAGTCAATTTCATTCATGTGGGGGATTGTTGGAAAAAATATTTTGATTATAATATTTATTTTATGTGTGAATGGAAATTGAAATGATTTAGAGTTATATCTTTTTAGTGACACTGTTCAGCTGTGGGACGGACGCGTCCTTTCGTGAAAGAACCCCGTGACTTTTCGTAGAGTCACCGGTTGCCTATATATATGACATCTTTCATTCATTTTAAGCGATTGTTAATTTTCTACACTTTCATTGAGAGTCTTTTCATTGGAGAGAGTACGTACACAAGTTTGGTTCGCCTAAGATCAAGTAGTCTTTGGGAGATAGACGTTCATGCAAACCGTAAGCACCGTCGCGGGGGCGAATCTGTCTTAAGTACAGAGTGTTATACACTCGCCTTGATCACCATTTCGTTTCATTGATTTCCAGGTTTTTCATTCCGATTTTATTGCATTCGTATTTTTCGATTTTATCACAAAAAGTAAACATAATTTCCAACATGTATATGATTGTTTGATTTGTGCAATATTTATTCATTTCATTTAGTGAAGATCAACCACGAATTTGAATTTCATTCTTTTTAGCTTGCAATGTTTGTGGCATCAACCTGCTTGTTTCTATTATACTTTTCAGCAGGTCCTTTTACTTTGCAAAGCAAGTATAGCAAGAATAGAGTACATTGTAAACAGTACCTTGGTTCAGTTTCCCAATTTATTTACAGGGAAAATGCTAACATATGCCCAGTGGGCTTATTTACAGTAATGTGCTGTGACTGCAATTTTCGTTGCCCACTTGATTAAATCTATCCATGGTTCCTCTGATGATCCTAAGGAACAACTTATTGAATGTCTGCAGCAAGTGCTACTGGTTCCCTCAACATGATTTTGAAGATTGAGTAGACTTTTGGTTTATCAAGATGTGCAGTTTTTTTGTTTTTTTTTGTTTTTAAACTGGAACATAAGAGAATCAGTGCATAGTCCTAGGGAATTTTACTTCCCAAGCATTGTCCAACAAGAACTGCTTTAGGCAGTTAGAAAATGTCTGAAAATACAACAAAATTACTGCAAACTACTGTACAATTTAGGCTAACTATTGCATGAGTGCAATGATGGCTTCCCGAAAGACATGGTAGACTTCCGGATTAAGGAATTCCAAGAGTAACCTGCAATCAGAGAGTATGTTGCTTAGATCATGATTTCCAAACTCCTCCTTTCGACAGCTGAACCAACACAAGAGCATCGGTTTCAACAATCGGTGTAAATTCCTAGCCAATGCCAATTCTGGAAGTTTGGCTCTCGGGAGTCAATCGATTTCTTAACATTAAACAGCGTCCTTGTGTTAAGCAGCAGCAGCGCTTTGGGATTTGAAGCTGAAGTTTAAGGCTTTGGGATTGAGGCTTGCTTATGGGTTTTGGAGGCCTTTAGCTGCAGTATAGGATGCAATTTTAGCCTCCATTTCTCTCCTGTGTTGAACTAATTTTGGGCTCCTGTTCTCATTTTGTTTTTGTTTAGATCTTCTCCCAATGTATTCTGTTTCTTTCAATCAATGCAGATTTTTCTTTGCTAATCCAAAAAAAATAAAAAAAAACTTGGAGAGAGATGTAGATTTTAACTGCCCGCAACCTTCCCGTGTCCCTTTGTACTGTTCTTGATTAAGAAACAGTACAAGGGAGGGATACGGGAAATGGTGTCCCTTACAACAGAAGTTATGGAATTACGGCAAAAATCAATAACAAACCACATCTGACCTTGAGGCCACGCACGCTGACTTTGCGGCCACGTAATTAAACATTGCAGTCACTCGGTACAACCTTGCAGCCACACACTCGAACATGGCTACGCACTTCGAGTTTGCAGCCGCATGCTCAAACATTGCCGAAATCGAGAGCGAAATCGGAGGGAAAAAGGATACAAATTATGGGTAAAGGAGGATTTATAGGAGTTACTATGAGACAGGGGAGGTAGTGAAAAGGAGAAATCGAAACGCCAATTAATTTTTACACTATGCTGTGTTTCGAATAACTAACTAAAAATCTTTTAACTGGGAGGAAATCTCAAAAGGTTTATAAAACTACATTACGTTAAAAAAAAATAGTAAAGAAGAAGGAAGGGAGAGTGTAATCATATATTCAACACACAAGAAGAAGGAAGGGAGAGTGTATTGAAAGAAGAAAAATATATGGACACATATAGTTTTTAAAAAAATATATTGTGAAATATTTGTTTTTGGCTCTTCTTAGTCGTCATTCAAGCGAAGACAAATAAAAACTCCTCATACATATGTAAAGAAGTTATGTTTGCGTCTACAAAAGTCATAATGCAATCTTGGGGTTTCAAAGAGTTACCTCACTATCTCAGAACCAAAATAAAGAGAAATGGAGGCTAAAATTGCATATCGTTTTCAATTCACATTATTATGTTTGGGCTAAGGAATGATATGAAATTGAAAAAAAATGATCTATTATCGAGCTGCAGATAGATTCAAATTGGTCGTTCAAAGAACATGCAATCTGACACACACATCCAGAACCAAGGGTTGTTGATTATGTATGCAAAAGAAATCATAAGCTTTGATGATCTGATTCAGGGTCAAGATAAATCTTTTCAACAGAGAGGGGCAACCACCCTAAGAAACATCCCTTCTCTGTGCTCATTAGCCTCATTCCGAGTTCAGTTTCTGAGGTTTATCCAAAAGTATTAAAGTGGATCAAATGCAAGGCTTTTAAGGAAACTATATACCGCGTGCTTCAGCCCTAAATTGCTAATCGATCAGAATCATAACCTGCCCAAACTTAATCTTCAATCGAACAAGGCTCAGGCCATGTTTGGTTGTTGCTTTCGAAAATGTTTTCCAGAGCTGTTTTGGGAGCTTCTAAATGCACACCATTTCAATCATAGTCTCGGTATAAGGTGCTCCAATGAAGTGTGTGGATAAATTGATGGAAAAGGTGAGGCTCAGATCTGTGTTTTGATTGTAGAAGACAAGGGTTTTCCCCCCCGAGGCTGCAACATCAGTTGCCCTGCCAATAATTGGGTCACATCATCTCAAAATATGAACTCAAGGAAAATATCATCACAGCCTCCTATACTTGGTTATTCAGTGATGGTTTCTGCATTTGGCAACAACAGCCAGCAGCAGCAGAAACAGGAACAGATCAGGAAATGCGAACCAAACAGGTCATAAACAAAATTCGACGCACAAGCACACTCACATAAATACATATGCCAACTCGTACAAAGGGTGGTTGATTTTTTTATGGAGTGAAATCATTGGCTTTGATGATCTGAGTAAGGGATGACCAAGATCATCCACGTACAGAGAGGGGCAACCACCCTTAGAAACATCCCTTCTCTCTGCTCATTAGCCTCATTCTCTTGAGTTCTTTCCAGATATTCATTAGCATGCTTCTATTTGCACAGAACTTTCTTTGGAGTATCTTCAAAGCACTATAAGAGCATTTTCAAAGCACATACTCATTTCTTGATAACTCAGTTGTCCGAACCAACTTCTGCACACATTACTAATCACTAGGGAACAAACCCACCTTCCACTACCAGAGGACCGATTAAAGCCGCGTGAACTAGCCTTAAAAGAGTTAATAGAACTAGGAAGTTTTGAACCCGACACCTAGGGGAGCAAACCTCCGAGGTCCGACAATTTGACCACCACTAGGTGCATGGCTTCAGGCTCAGCCCAAAAGATCATGCCCGTTCCAGCACTTCCAATATGTAACATGCTCCATTCTGCAATATCAGTTTCAAGTCAAGGTAATCAAGTTGTGCACCAAGACAAGCACTGCTCCTCACCAAATGAAGAAAGTTATAGACATCAATTTCATCCAGCTCATTCATTGCAACCTAACAACAAAACTTCCATTGTGTTTTAATTGTACACGGTAGACTAAAGCAGACGATCGATCGAGGTTGAATTGCTCCTCATCAAATCGTGAATGTGTGCCAACAGAGACTTGTTTTCCCCACCAACAGGAGACGACTATGCTTGACAGGGAATTAAAAATGACATTTTGCAAAACCAAACATTGGGCTTTTAAAGAAGAAGAAAACGTACTATAATGGCTTAACTACCTGAATGCTTAGTCATTCTTGTACTTTGTTAGTCATTATACGAACCGAGTGAGAAGAACTCATTTTTCATTTTAGGAAGTACTTGGATCAAGGTTTATGGAAGGAATTATGGATAGAAAGTGAAAAGCAAAGAAAATAATAAGGTGACAATTAAAACGATGTGAAGATGCTAAATAAATTTGCTCATTCCTAGCTTTTTCTTTTCCTTCCATGAGAAATCTTTGATACAACAACGCTAGTTTGGACTCAACTGAAGCACAAAGCCAGGTTTTCTTCTTAACACCTCATTCAATTTAGTTTCATCTCACATACACAAAGAACTTATTCATTAAAAAATAGAAGCAATCACTAGTGCGAGTAAGTTAAGTTTAGTTAGTGAACCATCTTTAGTGATTGGTACACAATCAAAACCACAAGTAGACAAATCAAACTAATAATACTATGACCACCAGAATGTGTTTCCAGAACCTCAACCATACCTTGTACATTGCACAATACCTAATATCTTTAGTTCAACAAGCATAAAACATGAATTTCTGAATTGGCACTAAAAAGGGTATAAGGCATGAAAGAACAAACTCTTTCATATAGTCATATACTGTGAAGCTTTCAATATTCAAAGCATAAGAAAGGCACTAAAATATTTCCATTCATTTCAAAAGAAGGAAAAACCAAGTGTTGGGATATCCCATCTCTAATAATAGAGGATGACTTACTTTAAATCAGTGGAGTTCATACAGGTCTGCTCCAATTGAATTGTACTGTATTCCTGTAACTCCGGGGAAAAAAATCCACGTTTAGGCTATGTTCTCAAACCATACAAAAGATTTAATTATTTTGCTTCTTATAAAAGATATGACGCCAAACACACAAAAATAGCTTTCGTATCAGACATGCTATATATATTTTCCAGAGAGCCCATATGTTAATGTCTATCGAGTGATGGATCCAATTTTCCCCCATAGACCGGAGGCAACATCTCAATCTCCTATGTGCGAAACTCAGGGCTTACTTCCTATGGAGGTTCAACTTGGTCAAATTCCATGACGAAAAGGGTCGGTGTGGGCGTGTGGCATAAAGTAAAGATTGGGGAGGCTACATGAATGAATACCTTGGCAGTTAGCAAAGAGATAACTCCCTACTCTGTTCAATTGTAGACTTGGAAAGAAATCAGTTCGTTTGACCACTCTTTTTCATTGCCAAGGCTACACTATGGCTGGAGATTAGTCCCAAGGCCGCTAATGTTGCATTGCACATGGAGATTAATTCCATGGACGCTAACGTTGCATTGCCCAAATGCATGAAAACAAATAAAAAAATCTAAATACTGAGATCAAAGGAATTAACTTCTAAAATGGGATCTCACTGTCTCAGGAAGATTTTAGTAAAGAAACAAGCGCTGCAAATCTATCAAGAACTTTACTTTCATTTAGTGCAACTCAAATCCATTGAACATGCAGATTGGACAAATTTTTAGCAGCCTCAAGACGCCCCCAAGTTGAACATGCAGATTGGAGATTGATTACCTCCAAAGACGAAACAGCTAGCTGATGGATTTCTTCAAACGGTATCTTTCTTTCTTGACCAAGCGAGCTTCGAATGAGCGGCAGTCGACGTCGTTTCGATTGGCCGGAGCTTTGCCGATCGTTATCGGAGATGATTCTGATCGGCCAGGGAGGGAGAGAGCTTCACCGCACCGTCGACGACCTCGGTTCAAAGGGAAACAGCGAGATTACGTTGAAACTGGTTATTATGGGTTTGATTCAGTATATCCAAACCTATTTTAAGAAACATAAATTCATTCAGATCAATTACTAATCCATTTTCAATTAATATGAAATTTTTACATGACAAGTATTTTTCTTCGTTCTACAATATGAATGTCTTAGATCATCAAAATATCACTCGGATAGATAGAAAACGTACTTGGAGTCCCCTAGAAGTTGTTGATATAGAAGAGGATATGATTCAATGTATCCAAATCCATTTTAAGAAATAGAAATTCACTTAGATTAAGTATTAGTATGTACTTTATCTAAGAGATATTCGTACATCATATGTGTTATAATAATTTTTACAAGATGAATGTCTCGGATCATTAAATTATGGTATATATAGGTAGAAATTGTCTTTGTAGCAACCATGAGTTTTAAAAACTAAAACGTAGTCGTTTTGGTGTCATGACATAGGTTCAACCTATGTCATGACGTGGAAATTATTTTTACCAAAGCCAAAAAAAAAATCGAAAACCTTAAAACCCATTTTTAAGAACTAAAACGTAGTCGTTTTGGTGTCATGACATAGGTTGAACCTGGGTTTGACTAGCGCTGCCCGCCTCCCTCGACCACCACCGCGAAACCCACCACCACCGGCAGCTCCTCCCACCTCCAACTCCGGCAACGAACACACCATCACCGAGAACCCGGCGAATCAGACGAGCACGAACGCGGCGAAGGTTTCTCTCTCTCTGCTTGTTTCAACTAGGGTTCCAATGTCCGAAATCCTACTTGAACAGGTGTGGTGTTTTTACTTACCGATTTTAGGGATTGAAATTGAAGTTCTTTGAACCCAGTTTAGCGGTTCAAGAAATAGGACTTCGTCTTTAGGGCTTTTCAATGAGTTCTGTTGATAGCACAGTGGTGACAGCCATTTAGTCGAATGAAAAATGCCATTGTCCCCAATCTTTCTCTGGACTTTCTTTTGGTTAGGTACTAGTTTCAGGAGATACAGGGCATAATTTTTCTCCCTTTCAGGGCATAATCTAACTGAAATATGTTTGTTGAGTCGAGTGCTTTAACTGTTATATTTGTATCGTGAACATTGTAGCATTTCCTTTTTCTTTGTATGGCATTCTTTGTTTTGATATATCTGGTTTTCAATCTTCCAATCCTGGAATCCTCTTTTGTATGATAATGTTGTGATGTCTCACTCTCATAGTCTCATGGATGACAAAGTCCTTCAGTTTAACATTTGATCAAAGGATTTACCTTTTATCTATTTAGTGTTTCTCTGGTTTTTTCGTCAGTAAATTTGTTGTGTTGGCGCAATGTGCAACTTAAATTTTCTATCCCGAGGCAGTGTGAAGATTTGATAGAGTTGTCTAATGTGTGTGGATCCTTTCGTAGTGCTCATGTCGAAAATGGTGATGGCTGTGTTTGGTTTGTAGTTTAGTTTAGTTTTGATGATGTAAGCAGGTGTAATGAGTGGGGAGAGATAGAGAGAGAAATGAGGAAAATGATGATGTCAACAAAACTAAAACAAAACTAAAACCTCAAACCGAACATGGCCGATATATTTACAGTTTCAGTTTCTGGGGAGCAGCCTGGTCAGGATTATGGATGGGTTAAGGTGGGACTGTTCTAAAAGGATCACACACAAGCAAGACAATCCTCTGCTATTTGCTCAGGATACTGAATAACCTTCAGCAGAAAGGTTTTAGTTGTTTTTACCGTTCAACCTTGATTAGCTGAGGTTTTAGCCAGGAAATGACGAAAAACTGGTGGCATAACACTTGGTGGAAGTCGTCGGATATTAGCATTTGATTTCAATGCACTGTGTCTGTGTGTTCATCGAAATGGAGGTTGCAATACGTCTTGAGTGAGCTTAATCCCAATCTACTTCCTTTTCTTTGATTTTTAAATACTTCTTTTTTTTGATAAATTACGATGACCTTCCGTAAGTCCCCTAACTTTGGTATAGTTACATCCCTTGCGATTTATTATTTTGCAGCACAGTAGCACTTGCAATCAAGTTTTAGTCAAATGATAGGAAACAATGAGCTTCATCTGCTGGAATTAGATGCAAAGAGTTATAGCCCTTCTATGAAGTAAGTGGAAGGACAAAATAGTACCTCTAACCCGTCTGCTAATCCTCTTTCTTGCCCTTCCGATGCCTGCTCTACAATTGGAATCACTACTGACCATAGCACAAATATTTGTAGAAATATGAGGTTTCACTTTTTCTTTTGGTTGTGGATCCTTAGTTTTTGGAACTAAAGGTCTTGTATATTGGCCGAGGAACCACAGTGATGTCAAGAGCTGGTATGTTTCGTGTTCTAAATGTTATCCCTGTGTATGTGAGGGATAGAGTATCCAAGCTTGCTTCCTTTCGTGGTTCCATTTTTTCATATTCCAATGTGGAAAGCATGCTTAATCCATAAAGCTTAAGAATAAGAGGCTTGGGCAATTTGAGGCGAGTGCCCCCACTTTTCGTTTTGCCCTTTGATTTCATTCTATTTACGTCTCATGCCATTAACAAATTTACGTCTTATGCCACTGCACTGGAATATGGTCCATATATAGAAAAATCATGCTTTGTAGCTGTCATATGGCATGAAATTCATCATTGAGGTTTTTTTTGCATACTTTTATTCTATAAACGAACTTCAGATTATGGGGCTAAAATGAATAATTTCATATGATCTTTTATAGACTTCTACCCCCTTGTAGTTTTGAGATTATGTTGCAAGGACACATATTTTGGTGTATTGTGAGGGTTTATCAAGTTGGGGGATGTGTTTGCCCTTACACATACCTTGGGTCCATCATTGGTTTTGAATAGTTGAAACTGATGGCTAATGCATTTCGTGATTAGATTTGGTGAACAATTTGGGGACAATCGCTAGGTCTGGGACGAAGGAGTTCATGGAGGCGTTGCATGCAGGGGCTGATGTGAGCATGATTGGTCAGTTCGGTGTTGGGTTTTACTCTTCCTATTTGGTGGGTCTTTCATTGTTACGAGGGATGTTAACGGAGAGCCACTTGCAAGAGGATTCAAAGTTACTCTATTTCTCAAGGAAGATCAGGTTAGTCCGCCGATGTCTTGTAGAAGATATGATTGTAGTTCAATAGCCGTTATTGTAAATGGCATGATGTTTTTCTCTTAGGTGTTATGGTTACGCGGAGTTGACGAATTCTGGGTAAAGAAAGATTTGATAATTAGGCCACGCATGAAATTAGATTGTTTTTGTTGTCCTCAAGGAATTGGCATGCTACCCTTGTATGTTAAGACTGTTTATCGGCCCTGATTTTAGTTTAAATTTCAGTGTCAATTGGGAAATGCAGTAGTTAGATTAGAAAATGCTGACCAGAGCCCAGGGTTAAGGTGCAAAGTTGTTGGGAATGCCAAAAAGAAAAAGTTAGTGAAGGTAAAACTTAGCTCATGTTTTGTTAGGGATTATTGTAGTAGTACTTATTTCTTGCTTTATTTAAGTACTTGGTGGTATGTATGATTTCTGGAAAAGGTTTACTTCCCAAGCCCATATCATCTTATAACTTTAGCTTCTGCCATGTTGTGTGTTGGTAATCTTGTCTGAGTTCAGTCTCTGATGGAAAGATATGTAACAATTTACAAACAAGCTGCATAGGATTGTACTGCTGCTTTTGGTATTAATGTAACTTGATTTCATTTTTGCAGTTGGAGTTCTTAAAGGAAAGGAGGTTGAAAGACCTTGTGAAGAAGCACTCTAAGTTCATCAGCTACCCCATCTACCTCTAGACCAAGGAAAACACCGAGAAAGAAATTAGCGATGGTGAAGAAGAGGAAACCAAGACGGAAGAGGAAGGTGCTGATGAGGAAGTGGACGAGGAGAAAGAAAAGAAACCAAGAAGGAAAAAGAAGATTAAGGAGGTGTCTCATGAGTGGCAACTCATCAACAAACAGAAACCAATTTGGATGCGGAAACCTGAAGATGCACAAAGGAGGAGTATGCCGCGTTCTACAAAAGCCTAACCAATGATTTGGCAGATCATCTTGCTGTGAAACACTTCTCTGTTGAAGGGCAGCTCGAGTTCAAAGCCATTCTCTTTACTCCAAGGCGAGCCCCACTCGAACTTTCGACATAAGAAAGATGAACAACATCAAGCTCTATCGCAGAATCTGATGATCCTAAGGAACAACTTATTGAATGTCTGCAGCAGGTGCTACTGGTTCCCTCAACATGATTTTGAAGATTGAGTAGACTTTTGGTTTGTCAAGATGTGCAGTTTTTTTGTTTTTTTGTTTTTAAACTGGAACATAAGAGAATCAGTGCATAGTCCTAGGGAATTTTACTTCCCAAGCATTGTCCAACAAGAACTGCTTTAGGCAGTTAGGAAATGTCTGAAAATACAACAAAATTACTGCAAACTACTGTACAATTTAGGCTAACTATTGCATGAGTGCATTGATGTCTTCCCGAAAGACATGGTAGACTTCTGGATTAAGGAATTCCAAGAGTAACCTGCAATCAGAGAGTATGTTGCTTAGATCATGATTTCCAAACTCCTCCTTTCGACAGCTGAACCAACACAAGAGCATCGGTTTCAACAATCGGTGTAAATTCCTAGCCAATGCCAATTGCAAACTGTCCCAGAGGAGATGGTGCAGTTTTCTGCAGTAATGCTGCAAGTATTTATTTTTTTTGATCCGTAATGCTGCAAGTATGAAGTTGTGATGATGGCTCCTGGTTTTCAATTCTGGAAGTTTGGCTCTCGGGAGTCAATCGATTTCTTAACATTAAACAGCGTCCTTGTGTTAAGCAGCAGCAGCGCTTTGGGATTTGAAGCTGAAGTTTAAGGCTTTGGGATTGAGGCTTGCTTATGGGTTTTGGAGGCCTTTAGCTGCAGTATAGGATGCAATTTTAGCCTCCATTTCTCTCCTGTGTTGAACTAATTTTGGGCTGATGTTCTCATTTTGTTTTTGTTTAGATCTTCTCTCAATGTATTCTGTTTCTTTCAATCAATGCAGATTTTTCTTTGCTAATCCAAAAAAAAAAAAAGTTGGAGAGAGATGTAGATTTTAACTGCCCGCAACCTTCCTGTCCCTTTGTACTGTTCTTGATTAAGAAACAGTATAAGGGAGGGATACGGGAAAGGGTGTCCCTTAGAACAGAAGTTATGGAATTACGGCAAAAATCAATAACAGACCACGTCTGACCTTGAGGCCACGCACGCTGACTTTGCGGCCACGTAATTAAACATTGCAGTCACTCAGTACAACCTTGCAGCCACACACTCGAACATGGCTACGCACTTCGAGTTTGCAGCCGCATGCTCAAACATTGCCGAAATCGAGAGCGAAATCGGAGGGAAAAAGGATACAAATTATGGGTAAAGGAGGATTTATAGGAGTTACTATGAGACAGGGAGGTAGTGAAAAGGAGAAATCAACGGCTCAAACGCACCTCTCCAAAGTGTATTATTGTTTGACAGGATTTTCAATTAATTTTTACACTATGCTGTGTTTCGAATAACTAACTAAAAATCTTTTAACTGGGAGGAAATCTCAAAAGGTTTATAAAACTACATTACGTTAAAAAAATAGTAAAGAAGAAGAAAGGGAGAGTGTAATCATATATTCAACACAAAAAAAAGATAAATAGAAAAGTTTTTAGAAATTAAAGAACGAAAAATGTCAAAAAGACAAATGGGGTGTTTGGGAGCCCCATTATTTGGCTTTTTGCATTTTTCTTTTTACATTTTTGTGTTTTTGAATTATGGCCAGAGCCTAAAATGTATTTGTAGAAGTGTTTGGGTAATATGTGAAGAATGTATTTTGCACCATGAGTTAGTGTTTGGAAGATAAATGATCATAATGAATTATGGGATTTTTATATGATGTTGCCATTGGTTCTTTATTATTGTAATATACTAATATGTATGAATAATATTTTTAGCCATTTTTTAATTAGCTAGATTGTGAAATATTGCGCTGTTTTTGCGCTTAAAAAATACTTCTTTTTTTTAAATTTGATACCAACCACACATTGGAGAATAAAAAGACACACATTGGAGAATAAAAGATACTTGTATAAAAAATTGGTAGGGATTTCGTTAGTACCCAGTAAATAGGCGTCTTTCTATTGTTCGTGACTGAATGAGGGGGTGTTCCGCTAAGAGTCGTTTCAAATTAAACTGGTTTTTATGATTTTTTATGTGATGTATTTTGAGAGAACGATCCGTCTTAATTTTTTTTTAAAACAGTTTTTTGTTGGTGGAACACCCCGTGAGACTTCTGCTCTATAATTTTTATGTTATGGCTGTTTGGGCCTCCCTTGGAAACTTGAGAGAATGCTTAAAAGGCAAAAAAAAAATGAAAAATTAGAAATTAAAAGGCAAAAAAAAAAAAAATTAGAAATTAAAAGACAAAAAAAATAAAAGATACTTGCCAAAAAATTGGTAGGGATTTCGCCAAACTACGCCTGTCGGCTACACAGCCAAAAGGACGAGAAAGGTATACCAAAGTCGGCTAATAATAATCGGTGGAAACGGAGTGATCCTCTTCTCGCTCGAATTTTTATGTTATGGCTGTTTGGGCATTCATCCGAGAGTTGAATTAACTTAAAAGGCAATTTCATCTCACTAAAGGCTAAACATATCTAAAAGGCAAAAAAAAAATGCTCATCCTGTCGTCTACACAGCCGATCGAAAGGAACACGGAATTGGGAAACGGGAGTCTCCGCTTATCTCGAACAGATTCATCCGGGACAGATCCCTCTAAACATATCTAAGGAGAATGAGAATTTGCAAGTAAAATTAAAATTAAAATTTTCATTTGTTACAGAAGTAAGAGGGAAAAAAACAGCTATGGACACCCAAACACGCCTTAGAACTGTTCCAAACAGGGTGGTCGTCTCGGCCTCTCTCCCTTCGCACAGAAACCCTCGTCTCTCTCTCTCTCTCTGCCTAATTGTAATCCTCAATTTGTTTTTCCCTTCCCCTTTTCCTGTAACCACCGTTCGAAATTCCAAAAAGTTGATCAATTTGCGAACATTTTTCCCACCGTGAGATCAGGGTTTTCGTTCCGAGGTAGGTTTTCATTCTCGACTTATATGTAGTCCCAAATAAAACCCATGTATTGTACCGCTTTGCTTTCTTCTTCGGAACCAATTCCTTTTGTCTAATTTTTGGAAGAAAAGTCATTTCTTTTTTCTTAATTGCTTATGGTGAATAGTGTTGGGTTTGATTGATATTTTATTGGATTGTGATAATGAGTGCTGTTGTAAAGCTTCTCTCAGTGTCTGCTTCTTGATTCTCATGGTTGATGTTTGTCCGTTTGTAGTCAATTCTCATTTCAGTTGTTTCCACTTGTCAAGAGCATGAAAACTTCTTCCTAGAAAATTGTAGCAAAGTGAAGTAAAGGAAACAGAAAATAATTTTTCTATACGCGTTCATTTGGTATTCAAAATTTAAGGAAAGTTGGAAAGTAATAGTTTAATTATGGAGAAACTAGTGTAGAAACAAGATTCCTACGATTATTATTATTTTTTTTTTGGCAAGACAGGTTTGGAGTCAAAGCTAATCCTAGTGGGAAAGTTAGAGCAGCAGGTTCCACAGCTTTCTTACAAACTAAACACCTTAAAAAATAAACATTTCTGTAGTTTCATTTCCTTTCCTTGCAACTAAACTTTGGGTGCGCAATATGGAAAACCTTCGGTACTAGCATTCTTTAAGAGGATGAGGGATTCAATGAGTACGAATTTGATCATCATGTGTTTCCATGAATAGATATAATGACTAAAAATCCTACAAAACCTTTATTGTTTGGTCAAAATAAGCAGAAATAGTGTATTGAAAGAAGAAAAATATTTGGACACATAGTTTTTTTAAAAATATATTGTGAAATATTTGTTTTTGGCTCTTCTTAGTCGTCATTCAAGCGAAGACAAATAAAAACTCCTCATACATATGTAAAGAAGTTATGTTTGCGTCTACAAAAGTCATAATGCAATCTTGGGGTTTCAAAGAGTTACCTCGCTATCTCAGAACCAAAATAAAGAGAAATTCATGAGGATTGATTTTGAACCACCACTAAGTTAAGCATGCTTGTAGTACCACAAAATGATTACAAAATTGACTAGTATCACATCACATGCAAAACATGTTAAAACTTGCTGAAATATATTGTGTGGGAAAAGGTCTCATTTAGAGGGTAAAGAATCTACAATTGATAAAAATGTGGTAAACAGCCCATTTCATATGACGAAAATATGCAAGTAACAAAATGTAAACCAGCTAAGCATAAAGGAAGTACAACAAATGGTTAGGAACTTAGGTTTATAGAAGGTACCGAATAAAGGAGTCTGTTCTGTGGAAGGAAGTTGTGTGTTGCTCTAGCTAATGGAAGTAGTTTGGAGGAGTACAAATTTAACTTTCGTCATTATTGTGAAAAGTAGTTGCTCGACTTAAACCCTCATTTTCACCATTCGGAGCCACCATTTCACCAAGCTAAGGCCCCTATCAGCAAAAAGTTATGATGTCGGGAAATGTGCATTTTGTTTAATCGTTTTCAATTTTTGAGTTGTTTATGAAGAGAGGTTGATCTAATACCCCCTGGATAGTATCGTCTATGTGTGTAGACCGGAATTAAGGGGGTTTCTTTGCCTGTGTGAAGTGATCTTGTGTGATATCATAACAGGGCTTCCTGTTTCTTTTTAGTGACGAATCTGTTTTACTCGTATAAGTGTAGTCTCTTTGGGAGTCATGGTCCCTGGAGAGCATAACAATTTTGTTTGGGTAATTGTGCACAATATGTTTGATTGCAACTTTAATTTTACTATTTGCTTTGAATTACCGACACACCTAGAGGTCCATGTTTGCGTATTGGACACGGAGACATGCGGGGGCATGTATTGGACATGCTGTCCCACATATACAATCACGATCTCTCTCGCTGTGGGTGTGTGTATATGCATACATACATACATACATACATACATATATATATACATATATACATACACACACACATACATGTGTGTGTGTGTATGTGTGTGTGTGTGTGTGTGTGTGTATATATGTATGTACTAATACATATTTCTGTTGCTTTCTGGGTGTACCTTTACATATGTATGTATGTGTGCACTGGTATATATACCAGTACATAACAGTGTAGATATGTTACATATCGAAAGAAAAGTATATATTATGTATACAAATTGTTACTGCATACGCATATGATATGTTTATACACATAGTTATTTATGTATTTATTTTTGCCGTGTCCCATGCCGCGTCTATGTCCGTTTTTTTAGAATTCTCACGAGCCATGCCCGTACCATATCTGTATCCATATCTGTACCAGATCCGTATCCATATCTGTGTTGGTGTCCATGCTGCATAGTGGTTGCACATTCTAGCAGGAATAAGTTGCTTATCTTATATTAGTGGGGCCACGTTTATTCTAGTTACTAAATCGTTTCTTGATAAATGTTGCTTTAAACATATAAGCCCTATGAAGCACGGGTACTCCAAAAACGTCGTTGTATGAGTACCGGCTACTGCTACAGTACAAAAAAATTCATACCCGGTACGCCAAAAACATGTCGGGTACGTTTTGGCATCCAGTTATGGCGCCGGTACGCCAGTGCTTTATTTTTTAGTTTTGACCTTTTTATGTGCTAGATGCTTAAATGTTAATGATAATAACTACTTTCCCTTCCATTGTTATTTCATATTTTTTATTTGTCTTTGCTTTGCTTTCTTAATTGCAAAAGAACTAATTCGCCTCACACAAGAGGAAAAAAAAGTTCAGCATGGAAAGTTCTATGAGTGGAGGTGGGGATGTCCATGAATAAAAAAGGCCATCTGTTTATATAGCATGGCAGAAGTATAAAAAATTATAATAAAAATATTAGTGTACCCTAGCCGTACCCTTACCTTACACACTGTACCCGTAGCTGGGCTTCATTGCATACGCACAAGCCCACTGGTATATACCTTGAAGTTGTGATTTAGAAGAAACAAGTGTTGAAGTGTTCAATGTTGCATTTGCTTACATTTACTACCTTTTGTGTTGATACCTTTTTGCTTTGCTATGGCAGATTTCTGTGATCTGAGGTTGTCGGGTTTATCTGGTGGTCTGCATATTGCTGGCTATTAAAGTGTCTAATGGTACTGCGACCATTATCATCTTGTGCTACCAGTGACATTTGATTATTCGTTTAGCTTCTCTAGTGATGGCTGTTACTATTTCTTTGCAAATGTCCCATGATTTGGGAAGATGCAAGAACCATGGATGCAATAAACAGTTCCTGGTATCTCTCTCTCTCTCTCTTCCTTTTATCTTCTCCTAGTTTTTCTTTTATTCATACTGTTCATGTGAGTCCTTTTTCCTCTACAGAGTCTAATGGGAAGTGGGAAGTTGCATTTAGTAAAAACCAGTCTTCCATCGCTTGCTTTGGTATGGTTTCTTTTCGCTGGAAGTTCCAGAATCTATACTCTAATTTACGCGCCGTTAGTTATCTTCTCCTGCAATTTAAACCATGAGATTCGTTCTTGGCCTGTTTATATGATTGCACCCATTTTCTTGCTCCTTGGTTGTGTAAACTTCATTTCATGGTTAGGATTTTCTTGTAATTTGTTTCTGGTTGTTACCTGGGATTTTGTTAGACAGAAAATGATCCCAAATACTAGACAAACTTTACTGTTAGATGCAATGGCTCTCTCTATCATACTAGACTTTCTAATTCTCATTCAGTCATTTAAATTTCTGATAGACTATGTTTAGTTTCGAGTCTCACCAAAGACATTGCTAGCTTCTACAATCTGAAGAAGCATCAGTTGCTTGTGTATTCCCAGAGGATGAATGCAATGCAGAAATTTTACTGGCTGATTTCAAGCAGCTTGTCAGTAAAGTACGGTTGTTTAAAAGATTATTTATAATATGTGATTGGAGTAGAAGTTTGCTAGACATGCCTGTCCACAACGAGAAAAGAAAAGAAACATGATAGTGGAATTATTATAGTCACTCTCTATTCTCGTGAAAACCTTCTAGGTAGTAGTTACTTCGTATCATAGATGTTAGTGATGTTGTCTACAGATTGTTCCACTAAGCGCATTTCTTATATTTTGTCTCTGTCTTGACCAATAACCTTGACACTCATTTCTTGGTTTGTTTTTTCAGCGACAGGACCCACTGAGTATCCGTCTTCCAAAAAGTGTATACAGCCAGAAATGCCGTAGCCCATGTAAACATATTACGTTTAGGTGTCATTCTTTTTTGAATCCAGGCAATGGCAATGGAATTTCTTGCATGAAGAATGCCGCTGTTGCATTCACAAGGTCATTTGTCTACTTCTGATTAAGCACACTTGTTAATTTGCATACGCACAATCCTCCTAGAGGAATTCATATGATATTTCTTTTATCTAGTACTAATGAAGCTACAAACATGAATTTGTGTGCTAATTCCTCTTAAGAAATTCATAGTTCTTATGTCTTTTCTCTGGAAAGTTGAAGATCATCTGGCATAATTATGGCACTTATATTATTTAGTTTTTGTTGCCTGAGTGATGCAGCGTTGTAGCGAAAGTAATGACTAGATATCATTCTAGTAGACGTATTGGTTAGATCTCGTTCTAATAGACGGTTTTCTTGAATCCAAAAGAATAAGATAAACACCTTGAACACAAGGAGTAGAGAAATCTCTTAATTAGAAAGTTTGATTGAATGCCTTTCCCTTAGGATTACAACCCATATTTATACTAGATAGAAAGATAACTCGATAAGCCTAACAATTGATACTGACTGACCCTTTGACTCATGTGCGAAATACAAAGAACCAACCCTTAGACTCCTACATTTAATGTAAAAGACTACTTAATACAAAGTACCAACCTAGGAACTTTGATAGACACTTACTTAGAATTCCCATGGTATTAATAAACAACTATTAGACTACTTTGACTTACGACGGTCCAACTTCTTGAGAAACTCTTCGGCATCTTGTTCTGCACCACCGAGATATCTGTTGCTATGTTTTGGCTGAACCCATGTATGAAGGTATGCAATGACTCTTCACTGTTGCTACCCCTGGTCTAACGAAGGCCTGAATGTCATGACTTGGTTTCCACTGCAATGGCCTTTTCATTTATCCCTTCTGTATAGAATGGAAATAAAAAAGAGACATGTTAAGGTTTTGGTTATCCTGGCACTCCTGTTTTCCGCCTCAACTAAGACGACGATCTCTCATCATGACATAATCAAGCAGTTGGGACAGTTCTAAATCTGGTTTCTCTTTGCCTACCAGCAGTAATTAATTCTCTGGTAATAAGCTTTGTGAGTGATTCAGGGTGCAGTAAGCCAAATTCAACCAAGGAAAGGGACTTTGCCCATGATGAGCGTATTTTTATTTTTTGGTAATTCCATTTGTTTTTTTGTGTGGTCAAGATGAATTTTACGTCAGGTGTGGAATCTCACAACAAATTGGTTGGATAATACCTTGAGGGATGTGGTAGTATTAGTCTCACTACTAGTGATCTCATGGGATTATGTATTCTTTCACTACTAGTCGAGTCAAACAAAGGCCCTTAAAGCGGACAGCTTACCACAAGGATAACTTGTCTAAGTAGTAACTAGTAAGGAAACCTTACCAAGAGATAACATTGCTATTGGAAGGTTCTAGCAACAATATGGTTCTTGACTCCTTGGCAAGTTCCATTACTTTGAAGTTTGAACCTTAGAAAAAAATTCATAAAAAATTTGCTGACAGACTATACGTACAGGTAAGCTTTTCAGTATTCATATTTTGGTGTCACAACTGGGTTGGACCTGGGTTTGTCTTATATCTGGTCTCCTATCATTGTCAGTACCAAACCACTGCATTCCCAAACAAGTTTTATCATGTACTAGTAATCTGCATTTGTTTGTTTATTGCTCTTGGTGTATGCCTTAATGATTTAACACTTGCTTTCCTTTTATCTGTTTATATTGTTCCAGAACTTACATTTGAGAGGAATTTGATATCTTGTAGGTCATGTAATGCTTTCCAAGGTAGTCCTATTGTTCTTAAGTTGCTTTCAGCAGTCGGTATAATTGCTTTCGCTTTATGGGGTCTTGGCCCACTCATGCGTCAAAGCAGAATTCATGTAAGATATATGCCTTACTGATACATTTGCGTCTCTCTATTTCTGCCTCTTTTTCTTGTAGTTGCCTTCGAATCCTGTTATGTTGATCTTTTAAACTTCCAATCTCATAACATTTTGCAGAAGAATGGTAGTGGTTCGAAGAAGAGTGAGGGGGGAAATTATCATGTTATGACCCCTCTTTTCCCTTTGTTGCTGTGGAGTGGAGTGATATTCATCTGCAGGTGTGATAAACATGACAGTATTGACTTGCAGTAACATTTGCTTTTTTCCTACTGGGAAAAAAATGTTTTCTACTAACTATATGATTGTGAGGATGATAGTCAATTTTCTCGCAGAGAGCTGGATCCAGTGGTTCTACCTTCAGAAGGTATCCAAGTTATTAAGCAGCGGGTCTTGAGTTTTATCATATCACTGTCAACGCTGCTAACACTTGCTTACTATTTCTCAAGGTGAGTTGTTTCTTTTTCACCCCAGGATGGTAAATTTTGGAGTTCAAATTTAGCTGAGGTATGGGGCATACATGCACCACTCACCTACACTGGTACAAAAAATTGATTAATTCACGTTTCAATGAAGATGAAGAAATATAAGGTGTTGTGGTCTGACATAATTTGAGTTCATATAAAAGGCAAGGGGTGACAACTGGTTAAGTAGTGAAATTCAGCCTACTAACCTTTAGGTTGTAGGTTCAAGTCTGAGTATAAAAACTGTGTTTTTAATGTCAAAGTTTAGGTCTGTACTCCGTGCCCAGTCTACCTGTCCAGACACCGAGGTACTATCTGGACATAAACATTTTATACAAGGCATGATTAACTCATCCCTGGATTATGATAGTGGTGTTACTAAAACCAGAGGGCCTCTAATGAGGTTCTCAGTGACCTTACCTTGAAATTTTTTATCGTGCCCTGAAATCAGAAGATCAAGCTAAAGTGTTAGGTTATATATATTCTTCTCAATTCGTGCGGACTGAGGAAGAAAAGGTTGCCAAACTAGTGAAGTGGAAAATATTTTACTGATATTGCATAATCTTTTGTTTGCTAGCTGGTGCACACCCTTGGGTTTCATAGTTGCAACTTGAAAAGGCAAAATTGTTCTTTCATTTAAATCCAATCTACAAGCATATGTTGTCCGATGGAAAATAAACCAAAGCAACTAATCTTCCGAGTGCTCTTAGTCACGAAAAATCATGTGTTGCAGATAAACAAATACTAAATCGCAAGTACAACCTAGATTTCAAAGCATACAAAGTATCTTGCATGTTCTTCATCATTGATAAAGATTCTGCCCCTAGGAGCATCAGTCCGTGATTTGTCTCGTTGGGAGTTCATGTTATTTTGGTGGGTCAAATTTTTGGGTTTGCTGATTTTTTTTTCTATATTTTCTTCTAGTTGTGTTTTTTTGTTTTCCCACTCTTGGCGAAGGGAGTAGCTCTTATAAAATTTCCCTGTTTCGTTTCTTGTAAAACATTATCATTTGTTATCTATCGCTAATTGGTGTGGTTCATTTTTAACTGGTTGTAAGTTTTGATTCTTCTTGGTTGCTTCCATGTAACTGAACATCCATGTCAATGCAGTTTTATCCAGCAAGCAGAGAAGTTTTTCACGAGGACAAACGACTCCACTGATCCAAGACCTTTATCTAGCTCTGGTGTTACAGTATGCAACTCAATGTTTTTCTCGATTCTATGTGTATCAGTATCATGGTAGTGTTCGTAGCGGCAATTCCGAAAGTAGTCAAAAAAAAAAAAAAAAAAAATTTGCTCTCAACGTCATGTAGATACTTCCTGTCCCAAATTGGTTGTCCTGTTTGATTCTAATGCAATTTTTTTTTAACTGTTCATATCTTTCAATCTATAATATTTTTAGAGATTTTAAAAACTTTGTGTAATAGAACTAATTGAAATTTATCAAGTAAGATGTGAACAGTTAAAAAATTGCATTGGAATCCGACAAGACCAACAATTTGGGACGGAGGGAGTACATCACAACTGGTTAGGCTACTGTGTGATATGATTCTTCTACACGTCCTAAAAAAACCAATGGCCTCCCTGGATTAGGTCGAGCCATCTGATACGGCTTGAGTGGTTGTTAGGTTACCTAGCATGAGCCTCATTGGAATTTGACCTAGTTGTTCATTTTTCTCCATAGTCAAGTAGTTTAACCTTCATCCTTGTTTGTTATGAGTAGTTTTTCTTTTCTCTTCCAATTTGTTCTTCCTTTTTTGCTTCATAAGCTCACTGGAGAGGTGTAATGACCCATAGGAATTGAACAAATATAATCATTTTACTTGCCATGAAGATGCTTCTAGATGCCGTTCCCATTTAATAATAGCTTCCGGTTCTTTACAGACGAGCTTTCAATTTCTTTCCAGAGCTGTAGTGCCTGCAGTATTGGTTGCTGCTGTTTTATTATTCCTGGAGTTGCTAGGTATCTCTACCCCGAAATTGCTCACTGCTGGAGGTCTTGGGACTGTATTGCTTACATTTGCTGGTCGTGAGGTGTAATTGAGGTTTCTTCTTTTTGAAGTTTTAAATGCGTAGCTTTGTTTATTGAACCATTTTTTTGTCCTTTCAATGCCTGTATTGCTTTAAGCTGTTGATTTTTTTTTATCAAAAATTCAGTCTTTTTGTTGTTATTTATAATTTTCCAGCCTCTCACTTGCTGAACTTGATCTTATATGTTTGGTGTATCAGATATTCAGGAATTTCCTCTCAAGTGCAATTATTCATGCTACCCGACCTTTTGTTGTGAACGATTGGGTTCAAACAAAGATTGAAGGCTATGATGTTTCTGGTAACGTTGAGGTTTGTATTCAAGTATTTATCAATGAACTTTAGGAAATGGAGAGACAGAAAGCTAATATTCATGTGTTTGCTCATATTTTGAGGATTTTATTTGTCTAGGATCTATGGTAGAGTAAATTCGCTTAATCTGTTCAAAATATTAGATCATTCTTATTCACTTCTTTGTTGTGGCTTTTAAATCAATTTCAGTTTGTTAATTGATTTATTTTTTTGCATTTAGCGTGTGGGCTGGTGGACACCAACAATTATAAGAGGTGAAAATCGTGAAGCAGTTCACATTCCAAATCATCAATTCACGGTTAATGTTGTGAGCAATCTCAGTCAGAAAACTCATTGGCGTGTTAAAACCCATCTGGCAATTAGTCATGTGGATTTTAATAAGATTAATGTAAGTTGCTATCTATCATGATTTTGAGTAAATTATGGTTTCATGCCTACAGCCAAAGAACTTCTATGGGGTATTTCCCAGTTCCCATTACTGATAGTGTGGCGTCCTTTGTGCAGAACATTGTTGCAGATATGCGCAAAGTGTTGGCGAAGAATCCTCAAGTAGAACACAAGAAGTTGCATAGAAGAGTGTTTCTGGATTATATTAATCCGGACAATCAGGGTCTTATGGTTAGTCTTTACTCTGCAACATTCATTTTCTTCTGAGCTGCTGAACTAATGATTTCATTATTTTTGTACATCATTCTCTTCAAATTTGCATTGTCATTGACAATCATGGGCGTTCGCTGTACGTTTTCACAGGCTCTGTATTTTATTAGCATTTTTTTTTTGCATAGCATTTTAAGCGTGCTGCACCCGCTAAATAGAGTGTGAATTAAAATGGTCATTGTTGTCATTAATAGGAAAAGCCCTTTATGAGACAGGAGTTATTCTCTATTTGGATTTGGCTTATTTTATCTCTGCGTGGAACACGACTCTTTTCTAGAATGATTTCCATTTCCTTGTGTGTCATGGAAGGCATGTTTGTGAATTACTGACTTGCTTGATAAGGGGTAGAAAAAGTGAGGGGTGATTGTTATCCTCCAGAAGTTTGCATCAAGGTTGGTTTTTGGCCCTCGTCTTGTTATACTTGGTAACAGATGCCTCTTCGGTATGTATCATAGTCCGTAGATGCTTCTTAAGTGGAGAAGGTTTTTCCAACATCAGTTTCAGCAAAAATGATAGGCTGAAAAGACAAGCCCGCTGTACACTGCTGATAAAGGTGTAGAATGCACCTTACCTTTTTTTTGTAGAAAAGTAGTAGTTCTAAGCAATAAATTTATTGCTGTTAGTTGTTCTCATATACGTCTAAGATATACGTACAAATGGATTTATACTGGATAATCATCAAGGCCGTTTTAATTTCATGAATTCTAATGTTGAAAACATGTAACTTGTTTTTTTGAGCAAAACTTTCTGAGGGCATATGTTAGGACTTCCTTTGCAGACCTCGCTTCCTAAAAGTAGAAACTGATAAACGATTGTGGATGTATTTCATTAAGTAAAAACGTATAAATAGTTAGAATCTTATATACTTAGTATTGTACGTCTATTTCTTGTCATGTATCCTACCATGTCATGTCCTGTTCATTTGAAATTGTCTTGAAGCAATCCATCCATATTTTGCCATGTCCGTTGACCATATACATCCTTCTTAGGCCGTGATAAAATAATTTCCTTGGTTTTGGTCATAAAAAAGAACGAATAAATGGTATGGGTGCGCTAGTTTTAGTGGTTTGGAGGGACATCATCCACATGGCTATTTATTATGCAAAAGTTGATATTTGTCTTGTTGTCTTTCAGATCTATGTATCCTGCTTTGTGAAGACCTCGCATCTCGAGGAATACATGTGTGTCAAGGTAAGAGGGCCTTTCTTTTTCTCCTGCTGCACCATTCTATTAGGAAAACATACCTGATGGCATATATTCCTGTTGGGTTAGTAGACTATTCAATAGCAACACTGGTAAATGTAACATCTTGGTCCCCAGTTCAGCGATATTAATAGATGATTCTAGCATCACAACCAGACCATTAAACTTCCTAAACTTTATTAGAAGGTGGACAGTTAAATAGACATTTGCATTCTAAACGGTACAATTTAGGCATGCATGACGTATGAGTGCAATTCTCTGAGAAGTAAGTGTACGAAGCACTGGGTGGACTCGGATTCTTTTGGTGGGTGTGACATTATTTTTTGGTTAAAGGCCTTACGGTGAAGACGGGTTTCCAGTGGATATCTTTGTTAGCAGGGAACTAGTGATCGTTTGTATTGTTCTTACAGCCATGTCCCAGTTTTCTAGACTTGCTGTATTAACCCTGATTTGCAGTTATTTGGTTAGTAGCTACCAATTTTTCCGACATGGGGCATCTTCAACCCGAGTCCAAAAGGAGGTTAAATCTCTTCCAACCATACTCCATTTGGGGGTTTCAAAATTGGAGATCCAATTTTGATTCTCCGTATAGGGGGATTCTCCCAACAAAGGGAGAAGCATCTCCAAATGATAAAATACGTATAGTTTATGAAAGTATGATACATGGATTCGATTTATGCAAAAATGGAACCATTGAAAATGTATCAACAGTACCTTCAAATCGAGACCAATGATAGATATGGTAAATAAACATTTAATGGTTTTGAGTTTGAATAAAGTTGAGTTTTTAAGAGAAATTTATGAATTTGTGAAAAGTAAAGATAGAAATGAAGAATAGTGGTTGGTGTATGTATAAACAGTGGTATTGTCTAAAAGCTCCTTTTTTGAATAAAAATAATAATACTTCTGAGTCTTCCAAATGGAGAATTGGGTTCGAGTTGCTCTTATGAGGATTTGAGCATCTTTACTTTTAGGTAGGGCTGTCCAGCGGATCATCCGATCCGCCAATCCGAACCGATCCGATCCGAACCATCCGTTGATCCATCCGTGAATATTCGGTTCGGTTCCGGATCGAGAATTTCTAATCTGGCGGTTCCGGATCGGATCCGGATCGGATCCGCTCAATAATCCTTCTTTAATTTGTCAAATCCGATCCAACGACCCGATCCGTAACCGATCCGTGAATGTTCGGTTTGGTTCCGGATCTTAAAAACCATAATCCGCTCTGAGCGGATCGGATCGGATCCGTATCCGATCCGTCCGGATCCAATCCGTGGACTACCAGTTCATTTACGGATCCGGTGAAGGTGGCTTGTTCATTTGGGATATGAGTCGTTATGGCTGTTTTCAGCTTTTACCTTGGTTGTAGTCGTCACGTTTTACAGAGTTTTTTTGTTGCTTTAGTCTCTTGCCCAAAAAGAGTATTCCAATCTTGTTCGGTGTATATTATTACTCCTTTCTGATTATTTTTTCACTGGAAAAAAAAAAAAACAGGAAGCCGTACTTCTGGATCTTCTCAAAGTCATCAGCCACCACAGAGGTCGACTCGCCACCCCCATCCGCACGGTTCAGAAGATATACAGCGACTCTGTCTCCGATTTTGAAGACGTGCCGTTTTCAGACTCACCACGAGCGGCATATAACCGTCCTTTGCTACTTAGTGAACCCTCCCCGAAAATCAACGGTGAAGACAGAACGAAAACCCAAACCCGGTCAGCTCGCACAGGTGGAGAGAAAGATAGCACATCTACAGCGCAGCACCCACCCAACGCAAATACAGATGCTAAGGTACCACCTCAGTCTAAAGCCAAAGAGACGTCAACTTCTGCCCCCAACGTGAAGAACAGGCCCACACCTGATTCAAAAATAGGCTTGAAGGCTGGAGAAATACAAAATCTTAACACCAAAGAAGAAAATACCGATCGTAAGGTAGGGGATAAAGCGAAGGCAAAATCAAAACAAGAAAGTAATGTTCCGTCAATCCAACAATCGAAACAAGAAAATGAGAGACCAACACAGCCGCCACTGTCAAGGCCATCTTTGGAAGAGAATATAGTTCTTGGTGTTGCTTTGGAGGGATCAAAGAGGACTCTTCCCATAGAGGACGACATGGCTTCTGCTCCCACTCAAGCAGAGGTGAAGGAATTGGCGAAATCCCGAAGTGGGAATGGGTCTTCAGCTGCTGAAAAGGATAAAAAAGATTCTCAACTTCCAAATGTTTCTAGCACTACTTCATCCGGGGATCAGCAGAATTAATCCAAGGCCATGCTTTGAAATCTTCTCACTGAATTCTTTACTATGAATGTTAGCAAAATCTGTATATCCTGTTGATTTCTCCATCGACAACACTAAGATAGAAAAGATGTTATATTGGATAGTACTGTATGGAGATTTAATTGGCCGGGGAAATAACATGAGCACTTTTCTTGTTGGTTTTGTTACTATACCAAAATTTGTGACACATTATTTCTAGGGAAAACTTTGTGAAAGTTTTATAATACATGTTTTTGGGCTTCTGAACTTGTGTGTTTTAGTTATGATAAAGGTGCATAGGTGAAAAGTAAAATTACAGGGTTTTTTTTTTCGAGCTGCAAAAAATTTCATTCATCATGAGAATAAAAAAAAAAAAAAATGAAACCGTACAATAAAAAAAATTTACAGGTTTTTGTGGTTGGTTATGCACTGTCATACATTGTTCTAGCTAGTTAAGGAATACACGCAGGTAGGGAGATTCGAACTCCTAGTGAAAAATTTACAGGTTTTTGTGGTTGGTTATGCAATAGCCCGCTAGCCCCAGTTGGTCCGCTTGATTAAGAGTGAAGATGATAAACATGCAAGAAAGAGAGAGAGAAAAAAATGATACTTTATATTACAATAATAGAAAGTGAATTTCCTTGAACAATACTTTTGAGGATGGTTAAATAGCTTTTACTTTCTCGTTCAATTAGAAAGAATTTCATTTCCTTATGAAAATAGCCGATCTCTTATGTTATGACCCTCTCATTGTGCACATAATCTTTCTTTTCTATCATGTGTCATCTTGTGGTAAAAAAATGGTTCAGTTACTTAATGTTGATGTGTGGCTTCAAAATGGTGCTCAAAAATTTTCTCCTTTGAGGTGCTGAATTGATTTTCACTTTGTCACTTGGTTTTCCTTCTTTATAGGTTGGCCAGGTTTAATCCGCAGCTGATTGGCTAATCCACATTCCGATACAGATTGGCTCAAGAACCTTGTCCGAATCACAAATCTTGGTCCTGATGTGGCGAAAGGAAGAACAAGGCAAGGAGATTAAAGTGCAGCAGCTTTAGGGTTAAAGTTAAACTTGTTTAGAGAGAGAAACCCAGAGAGACAGAGAAACATCGAGAGGAGATTGGAGATTGTAATCCTTATTGATTATAGTGGATTGATTCGCCCCTTCCCCGTGGATTAGCTAATAATAGTGAACCACGTAAATCTCGGTTCTTGTGTGCTTGGTTTTCTTGCTTTCTAGCGTTCTTCATCTTTATTGTTCTTGTTTCTAGATTGATTGTGCTTGCTAGAATAGTTGTGACTTCCGCAGATCGCACAACAAAAATCGGTATCAAAGCTCTTGGTTAGGGTTTCTAAATATGCAAGTAGTGAAAGGGTTTCAATCTAGGGTTTCACTAAAGATGTCTAATACCAAGTATGAGGTGGAGAAGTTCAGAAAGAATAACTTCTCTTTGTGGCCCGGTCATGAAGGATATTATGATCCAACAAGGTGTCTCAAAGGCTTTAAAGAAGCTGTGGAGATGACCAAATTTGTCTCTTGAAAACATCGTTCCTCCTTTGTCTAAACCTAGGCGATGAAGTTATTCAAACGTGTTTTGAAGATACAGATGCTATCCGGAAAACTCGAGGGTTTGTACATGAGGAAGAATCACCAACAAGCAAATGTCAAGAAATGTAAAACTGTAATTATGATTTCTATTAGAACATTTAAATTCCTATAATATGAACTCTGGGTTTTGAGTAACGCTTGATGAGGAGGATAAGGCTATCCCAATTGTTAATCACCCTCCTCCTTCATATGATCATCCACACTACATATGTTCCAAGGGAAGGAAACCTTGTCTTATGAGGTTAATACTTTTTGTCTCATGAGAAGATGAGGAGGGATGATAATGTTGATGCAGATCAAGGTCTTTTTGTCCTAAGCCACATGAAATCCGAGGTAGAAGCAAGTCAAAAGGGAAGGGAGGTTCAAATCTTTTGAGAGGGAGGTCGAACACTGGATGTGGAGTGTCACTTTGTCACAAGATGGGGCACTACAAATCAATGCGAGGATTTGAAAATCTTCTTGCAGAGGCGAAAAACCTCGGGAAGAAGAATATGGAATCCGTTAGTATTGCGGAGGACAAATTTCTACATCTGACGGCCAGACGCAAAATTTACTCTCCGTTTCTTCAGTAGCAATTTTCTTTGTTGTCATGGATTTTGGATTTTTTTTTATCATATAAATAAGGAGTGGTTTGACAATTATAAGCCTTGCAATTTTCACAACTAATGGGTAATGATGAAAAAGCCATTGGAATTCGGTTGATGTTTGATGGAGTTGTGAGGGTTTTGGGGAATGTCGAACACGTGTTCCACTGAACTTAGGAAGAATTTAATCTTTTGGGAACATTAGATTCACTTTGGATGTACATACAAGGTGGAGCAATGAAAATTAGCTTTTGGTGCTAATGAAGGGACAAGGTGGGTAATTTGTACAAATGGATTGGGGACACTGGAGTTGCTATCTCCACACTGAGAATCTAGCATCATCTTGACACGAGACTTTGGCATATGCGGCTTGGCCATATGGGTGAGCGTTGTTGGAGCTTCATTGACTTGTTGAAGGGGGTCAAGCGTGCAAGATGGATTTACCATGGCAAATATTGCATATGGGAAGCAGACATGAGTCACTTCAAGACATAGTTCAACAAGCAGCCAAGAGAGTCCTCGATTATTTCCATTCAGATTTGGGTCCATTTACCATTCTTCTCAAAGGGTGCTCATTACTTTGTCACTCTTCATTGATGACTATTCTAGAAAGGTATGGGTTTATTTTTTTGAAGCATAAGTCCTGATGTGTTTTCTACATTTAAAACTTGGAAAGCACAAAACTTAGAAACTTCAAAAAGATAAATATTTCTAAAATGGGACAGAGCACGGGAAAAGGATTTTGGCCTTACAAATTCTTTACTCGACATTCAAAAGGACTCCACAAAGAAATGGGAGCTGCAAGCAGCAAAGGATGAACAAAGGAACCTTGACAGAGGGCCGATGAAATGCGGGGTTGCCAAAGGTATTTTGGGCGAGGCACAAGGCACGGCATTTTTCTCATCAACAAGTCTCCTTCTTGACCATTGATTTCAAGATCCCACAAGAGGTTTGAGCACCTTTTAATTTGTTGGATTTGAGAATCTTTGGCCCTTTCACAATCTATGTGCATGTGCCGGATAAGGAGAGGTCGGCTTGATCCCAAGTCCAGAAAGTGTATCTTTCTTGGGTATGAAAAGGATGGTGTCAAAGGATACATAATATACTGGGATCCCGAGGCATTTTTGTGTTTGATGAGGCATTTATGTTGAATCGGAATGATGAGACATGAACTGGGGTCCAAGGGAGAAATCCGTAGTCAAGGTGGAGCTTGAGGAGCCCGGTTCATTCAAAATACAGTATGTTGATCACGACCCAAGCTTAGAAGAGGAGCCTTACATTCGCGAAAAGGGAAAACGGTTCACAAACCTCCGATTGGTATGGTTTTGAGGACATGGTTAGTTTCGCTTGTGGTCGGTCCATTGTCTTACAAGGATGCTAGTTCAAGCAAATGATGATTTACAAATGGCTTGTAGCAATGTCGAAGAGATGGAGTCGCTCTAAAGAATAAAACTTGGGAATTGGTGAAATTGCCTAAGGGGAAGAAGGCCGTTGGGTGCAAATGGGTGTATCGAAAAAGGAAGCGTTGTCGAGAAAGAGGGTGAAAAGTACAAGGCTCGATTAGTTGCTAAAGGTTATTCACAAAAGGAAGGAGTGGACTATAATGAGATTTTTCACCGGTTGAAGCACACTTCTATCCGTGTAATTTTAGCAATGGTCGCGATGCATGACATGGAGTTAGGAGCTTGATGTTAAAACCGCTTTCCTCCATGGAGACTTAGACGAGCAAAATTATTATCTACATGCAAAAAAGAAGGCTTCAAGGAACCCAGGTAAGGAGGAGTATGTGTGTTTGTTGAAGAAGTCATTGTATGGCTTGAAGCAATCTCCCTTAGTAATTGGTACAAGCGCTTTGATTTGTTCATGGTGTCGCATGGGTACACGCGCACCGGGTGAGTATATGATTTGCATATACTATCGTGTCCTTTCGATGGTTCTTATATTATACTTGCTTTATATGTTGATGACATGCCAGGTAGCAAAAAAAAGCAAACGAAATTGGGAAGTTGAAGTCGATGTTGAAACAGTGAATTTGAATGAAAGATCTTGGAAGTTCAAGAAGATTCTTGGGATTGAAATTCACCGTACAACTACATTGGAAAAATTTTGTCAAATTGAGGTTGTCTCACCATGGTTATTTGCGGAAAAACTGTTAAGCAGTTTCCAAGTCCGTAAGTACCCTCACTTGCTTTCTGTCAAGATGAGTCCTAGTTCGAGGATGAGATAAAGTGCATGGAGGAGGTGTCCTATGCGAATGCAAGTTTGTCTCATGTATCATGGTGTGTAAAGACCGACATATCGCATGCTGTAGTGTTCGGAAACCCGGAAAGGAGCATTGGAATGCGATTAAATGGGTTTTCGTGAAAATATCTCAAAAGCACTCGTGATTAATGATAGTGTTTGATCGTAAAGAGGCTTCATTTCTAGACGTGGTGGGCTATGTGGATTCCGCAAAATCGACTCGTAGGTCGATGAAGGTATGCATTTATGTTTTCCTGAGGTCCTGTCTTGGAAGTCTACTTTCTGATACAAAAAAAAAAAGTTATCGAAATGAAAAGCAGAGTACAAGATCGAGGCATGAAAACAAAAACCATTTGGCTTAAGGGGTTGGTTAGTGAACTTGGTTTCATGCAGAAAAACAAACAGTGCAATTCAAGGGCTCAGAATCAAGTATACAGGAAGGACAAAGCATATTGATGTGCGGTATCACAGGATTCGGAGTGGTTAGCATCAACCTAACTTTGTCAAAGGTTCACAAAGTGATGAGAATGCGTCGATATGTTGACGGTTGAAGGGAGAAGTTTGAATTGCTTGAACTTGCTCCATGTTCTCCATTGATTGAGGACTTGAGGGTGGAGCACTCATACCCGTAAAGGAGTGCGATTGGGGTTACATCAAGCTTTCTTCAGATGGTTTAGTTTGAAGCCAAGGTGGAGATTTGTTGAGTGTGGCTTCAAAATGGTGCTCGAATCTCTGTATATGGTCCAAGGTAATGGTGGTCCTGGACCGGACTTCATGTCTACGATTTAGGTCGCAAAGCAGTTTTCGTTGTTAGTCCGCACTACAGTCCGGAGAACGACCGGACGAAGGGTCTGCATATCTCAAGAACCTTGGTCCTGGACGAGCCATCTTGGTCCCTCTTCCAGGCGACGTACAACACTTATTAAAGTGCGTTTTTTTTATCGGTTTAGGGTTAAGAAGTCTAAACTTGTTTAGAGAGAAAACCCATCCAGACCGAGAGAAACATCGAGAGGAGATTGGAGATTGTAATCCTTATTGATTATAGTGGATTGATTCGTCCCTTCCCGTGGATTAGCTACATACTGTGTAGTGAACCACGTAAATCTCGTGTTCTTGTGTGCTTGGAACCTTCAATTTCTTGCTTTCTTAGCGTTCTTCATCTTTATTGTTCTTGTTTCTAGATTGATTGTGCTTGCTAGAATAGTTGTGACTTCCGCAGTATCGCACAACACTTAACTATAAATATCTTTGGCGGAACTCTTACAGAACTTCTCATTTTACTCTTATGAATTGTGAAATTTTTTTTTGAATTTTCTCACTTTACTTTCTCTCATTTTCACTTTCTGTAACAATTTTCTCTCTTTGATGACTGCTGAATTGATTTTCACTTTGTCATTATTTTCCTTCTTTATATGACTGCTGAATTGAAATGGTCAATATCTGGCCAGGTTTATTCCCAGGAAGCTGATAGGCTAATCCACATTTGAACAAAATGCTTCCAAATACAATAACTTAAAACAAGGGTGATTCTATCCGCAGCCCTCTATTTACTCCGTGTAACCCACAAAAAACTCCTCCATTTCCATTTATTGTGTGAAGACCAAAATGCCCCCGAACTGCGTTTTTTTTCAACATTCATAACCCGAAATATGTGAACTTTTTCAACATTCATACCCCGAAACATTCCGAAAAACGATACCGGAGAAATTCACATGTTTGATTTCACAAATTTCGACATTAAGAAGCTGAAAATATGGTTATATTTCGACATGTTATTATCGAAAACAACAATATTTTATCCACATGTATCTAGTTCGACATTCGGAAGTTGAATATAGACATACATTTCGACATGAGGATGTCGATGTCGAACATAGACAGAGTCCAATTTTTGAAAATTCGTCCTTCAATATAAATCGACATGTTGTTGTCGAAAATGGGTGTGTATTTCGACATTTAAAGTACGAAGAATGGTCGCGAGGGTAGTTTGGGCAGTTTAGGTGTATTTTGTGGGTTGTATGGAGTAAATGATGGGTTGCATGAAGAAAATGAAAAAAATGGGTTACACGGAGTAAATAGAGGGCTGCGGATAGAATCACCCTAAAACAATCATTTGGAATGATTTCGTCTTGGTTGGCGTTAAGTTGTGTTTGAATCGCAAATTTGTACAAGGATCCATGTGTGGAAAGGAAGATATAAGGCAAGGAGATCCAAACACAGCATAGCTGCTGTAAAGTTTCTCGTTCATTTCTTGCAAAAGCACCATTACATTCAGTTACTTAACGGGCATTCTTAAACGAGTTGAGCTTTTGCGAGCTGAGCCAAGCTTTAGCGAGCTCGTTTACTAAATGAGCTTAAAACTCGAGCTCGAGTTAAGCTTGATTACTAAATATGCCGTGTCGAGTCGAGCCAAGTTTTACCGAGCGTTTCTAAATGAGCTTAAAACTCGAGCTCCGGTTAAGCAAGAAAATTACTAAATTTTCGTTTGCAACCCCACTACATCGTTTGCAACCCCACTACATAGCAAACTTATTGACATACTGCTATGCAGAGAAACTAGTTATAAACGGTCCATTGACCAAATTTGAGGGAAAAAGGAAAAGTCGTGCAAACATCGTTTTCCCTCCTTTTCTACTCTTTCCTATTTGATTTCTGGAAAATCGTATAGTACCGACCAGTTCTTGAAGTAATTGGCCTTTTGCATAATTTGTGATGCATATTTTCCACGACCGAAATAAAGCAAATGATGCAAGATTGAATGTAAACTGTAACGATAGTAACAAAAAGGGTATATCTGCAGAAACATACGCGTAAGTTGTTGTATGATATATATGAATACACGCGTTTCATATTACATCCATGTCTATGACATGTCTATGAATGCTATTCGTAAATCCTATCTCAGATCCACACAACACGCTGGACAATCCCAATTTCTATATAATAACTCCCACCCTCACTGAACTTTTCTGTGTTTGCAACAACAATTTCTACATATGTTCTAAGGATAAGAGAAATGGGATTGTACCTTATTCAGGTATTCAAACACAAACAATAATCGAAGTTGGAAATCATAAGATGCGTAAGGCATGTGCACGCACTCTCCACAATGATTTGTCCTCAACCCCGGCACATGCAATCTGGAGCAGGGTATGTATATATAGACTGTTCGGGATTCCTAATCCTGATCTGCCCTTGTCTGTTTTGGTGCCCCTCCACCACTGCTTGTTGAAATTCTGACCAACCCATGCTCTTGTTCAGAAAGAGCTGACCCAACAATGCCATATTCGGTCGAATTGTTTTTAAATTCTTGATAGTTCGGTGCCCCACCTGTCAAATTCAAACCTCAGGATTAGAACTTTTCTGGCATCCAAAATTTTTGCAAGGAATTTCTACATCTGCTTTTTCAGAAATTTTGAAACAATAGCAGCAAACTCTTTCTTCTTCTTCTTGTTATTTTGATTTATTTTTTTACTTGATAAGAAAACCCTTTTCAGATTTAAACTAGCAACTAAACAAAAAGCTACGTCTTCAACATTACGTTTCCATTGAAACAGATGATAACGTTTTTATTTCCTAAAAAACAAAAGAACAAAAAGAAGAAAACATTAGTGGAATCCCGAAATACCAATTCTTCCACTGAACAAGTCAAAATTCCAAGGAACATACAGAACCAGTGGGTGTTTTGACGCCTATTGGAATATCCAAGAAAAACTTTTGCTAACATTACCAAAATCTTCCGACATTACCATTTTGTCTCCATAACATTTCCAAAAGGATTCCTTTTCCTAGCTAAACCGAAATGATTCGCGCGTTATTTCCAAATTTCTCCAATCTTGAGGGAAGTAGGAACATCATCTTTGTTTTATTAGCAGTTTAACACCCTTATTAGGCAAGCATCCAACCCTCCTTGGAAACAAAAGAAAACAACTTGGCAGCCTAAAGTTATCCTCCCGATTCATTAGGTGGAGTGTGTCTAAGTAAAGGCAGAATAGCTTACCATGGCATTGTGCATATTTCCTGGAGAGGCAGAAATGAAGATGTCACTGTGCATACCAACATAGTAATCAACCGCAGCCAAGAGGGAAGCTTTCCCCTTGATTTGTGCCCTTTCTTCTGCGGAGGCAAGACTTTTTTTGTCTTCCATTAGTGGAAACAATTTTCTTAAGGTTGAAAGTCTGGCCTCTCCGCCATACACCTTTAAAATAAGACCATACCCAAAACTTAGAATTTTAGACAACAAAAACAGAAGTATAGTTTCTACATAACAGCTAGTTGAGATGAAAAATTCCATACAAACCTTGTGGGAGGCAAGATATAAACGAGTATTGCTGTCAAAGCCCAAAGCTGCAAGCAGCAATCCAATTTCTTCTGGAGTCAAAGGACATCGCCCCTGATTCCTCAGCTCCTCGTCGGTGAATTTGGAGTTTAGGACCCTTCCCTGCCACATCACTTGCCTGTACTTGGCCAAAGCCAATTCCTCAGCTTTACCCCCACCAAAATCACATGCTGAATGAGCAGCCATATCCTGTGTACGAGTTCATCGACAAAAACCCTTTCACAATCTAAACTCCCAAGAAGTAAAGGGAAGAGGAGGTGATATCAAGCACTAAAAGAATTAAGTTTGATATTGAACACCAATGTGTGATGGAGGATAGAGATTAAACAACACACATAATATACTGATAGGATCTTCGAGGTGGTTAGCCACTCAATTTTTAAGCCCTACTTTGCCATGCATGCGGATTGGAAACGGGACCATGGTACGCCACGGTTTCTGAGTTGGGGTATGATAGGAGTGGGCTTCTAAAGAGTACAGCATCAAAATTATGTATTTCAAGTGACGAATACAAATTAGAACATAGTACATTCTTGGAAATGTCCAATTAAAACACATTTCTAGGCGCACCATGACACTTTTCTTTACTTGTGTCTTCCAAAAGATCTCTCTATTTGCATTGTAGTCGATACAATTAAGCTTTTCTACTAGTTCTAAGGCAAATGTTAAAGAAATAGATATATGGAGCTTTGTAAAGCTAAAATCACCGTCTTGGAAACGAAAAGTGCCATCTTTAGGAGCATGTCTTAGAATCAGGAAATCAGTAGGACATTAGCATTTTCAGGAGGCATAGGTTACTAAACCGCAATCCCGCCAATTTGCAGAGAAGTGTATGTCCAAAGACAGAGAGAGAGCGCATGGAGTATACAAACCAAAACTTAGTTGCATAGTCGGCTTTCCTAGAGCAGGCATATACTAATCATCTTCAAAGCCAAATTAAGTAAATCACATCAAGCAGGATGTTGAAGTTCATTACCTCATTTTTACTCTAGGGAAGCTAAAGAGTACAAAATTAACTCATATCTACAGTATTGAAAAAAGAATCAAGCTATACCTTATCAAACCGAAGGTGTAGGACAACGAACTTCCCTGGTCCTTGTCCGTCCACAACATCAGTGACCTCTCTTAGGTAATTGGTACCAAGTGCTTCACTTTGGCCAGGTGGACACCTTAGGCGACTGATAAGCGCATCTCCAAGAGCTCGGATGTGAGGAACAAAGCTTAATGCTTTAAAGTTGACTTTACAACGTAGCCGTTGGATGTCCATTGGCAAGTTGTCAAATGCCAGACGATGAGAAAATGGTGCAATTGCAGCTATTCCATAACTGGCACATTGAAACAAATTAAAATTACAAGCCAACTACAGCTATTTTTTTAAGTTTAAAATTTGTCAAGATGCCTACAACTACACTTGAGAAGTAATAAAATGGCTGAGATATCAACACCATGCAATTCTAGAAGGAAGAAACTGAACCTAAGCAGTAAGAGTCTCAAACTTTTCAAAATACTAACTGATTTATTTGAAATTGTTATAGGCGTCACTAGGTGACAGGTGTTTTTGTATACATCCGTCTTCAATAATACAGATTTTTCTCGAACATATTCACCAAGAAATAGACCTAAATCATGTGCATCTGTAGCTCTTCATATAGTCATTCCATTTACGCAATGATTTCCTGAAAGTCATTCGTACATGTGGGTGAAAAAGCTACAAAAGCCAAAATCATCAATTAATGTATGATTTGAGTAAAGGAGCAATGTTTCTGACATTTCTACATTGTATGGCTATCACAAAATAGCTTCCTGCATACTTTCTTAAGTAAACTGAAACATTCGGTCCCTGTGGAATTGGAAAGAAATGTTTCCCTACTTACTGAAAATATAAAAAAAAAGTACCAAATGAAAAGCGAAACAAAAGAATCTCCCATGAGTAAACATAAAACCATACAAGAACACAAACGTCAGGATAAAATATTTTACCATCCTTAGTTTCTTTAACTTTTGTTCTTATGGCTCAACAAACTTTCAACAGGATGTGCCACAGTGAGCCTTTTGAGATGGTATTGCTATGTGCCACATAGACCAACTAATACATCTAAAAGTGATTCAACAGGCTGAGGGTGCAAAAATAAGTAGAGAAGACCAAGGACATAAGTTGAGCCAGCACAAGACAGTTGCCTTAAACTTCGTAGCGGATAAAACTTTCAACAACCAATTGGTGAGAATCCCTCCATGTAGGCAACCGCTTGTAAATGCAATCAGGCATGCCGAGTTGACTTTGCATCATTTGCAATTTTTAATCACAGCAATGCAAGCATATTCAGAAATAAACGTGCTATTCACCACCAAATATCATCTTTCCAATTAGAGACTTCAAAAGAAGAAAACTAGTCAAATTTCACCCCAACATCAAGTCAATACTTGTTTCTTTTTCTGATTATAAAATGAATAAATCATCCCACGAACAAGTATGAATGATTCATCCATCTACTGTCATAACAAGCAAAGAAAATTTCTCTTTGGTTCATATCCGCTAAATATGCTGTGTGTGATAAATGTAGCATTTTGTAGAGACATATCACCACAGACCCTAACATATGGAATATACTATGGAGAAACATTTGTTTAGATGACCTGAGTTGTCAAATTTTTACGAACAGTTCCTCAAAATTTGTTCTAGCTCTCCAAGAATAAAAGAATTCAGTACACTTTGCAAATAGCCCGTGTAGTAAAGGAAACTGGTGGGCTGTAACGTTTTACAGTCAGTTGCAAGAACTAAACAGTCCAAATTGATTGATAGACAATGCAAGCAAAAAGATAGCAGGTCTCAAACTTTGAAGAAGAAGTTTAACTTCATGATATATAATGAAGAGAGATACAAACCTCTCTAAGATGGGTGAGACGTTCTCTTGATACCAATTAGCCGAAGCATGAACTGGTGCATTTTTTATCCTAGTAGCACGGATTCTTGTAGCATAATACCTCCTCGTGCTCCAAGAGAAGTCTTCAGGAAGCTCTTTGACAATAGAAATATCATCCTTCAGTACATCAATAAAGTGATCCACATCAAAGATGTCCCCGAATGAGCTGCAGGAAAGATGGGACAAAGGGCCACTTTTCAACATAATAAATTCTTCAAAAGATGAGACATGGAAAGATGTAAACAAAATAGCAATATCCAATGAATTGTTTGATAAACACCTGGAATCTTGCCAGACAAGATTCACTTCAAAGTATGGTATCACGAGAGTAGCATTCAAAATCTTGGCAACAGCAACTGCATCACAAATCTGTTCCCAAGGGAACAAAAACAGTGAAAATAGATAAAGACTACATAAACAAATCACATTTTCTTGAAGCAGGCAATTACAGATTATGAAAAGCATTCTTGCCATATGGTTTAGTTAATATAAAGAGTTAATGCAAGGCTTTGAATGCTTACCCCCATTCGCTGCTGGTTCAACCCTCCATCAAGAAACACTTGGAGATATCCCTGAGAATTTGTTGGTAGTGCTGCTCAAATTATGGGTGAATCAACTCAGAGAAATAAATTCAACATAAAGAAAACCACACTGTTCATACAAAATCAAGACTCATCATTCAGGGAATGCAAACTTCTGTGGTTGTTATATCATAACATATCACTCACATGGAGCATTAGAGCAATCCAAACATGGCTTCCATCCTTCGTCAGGCAAAGGAGTCCAGGGATCAGACTGCTTCCCTTGTGACTAAACAATTAAACAAGATTAAGTGTTTAAGCTTTTTACCAAGTCAAGATATTATAAGAATATGCATAAGCAACTCTGGCAATTGGTACTCACATCCTGTTGCTGTAATGCGCTATTTAGCAGACGTAAGTGCATAGGTTTTGGAGCATTCCATTCCTGGATAATGCAATTTGAAAATTAATTGCCATGACAACAGCCAACTCGAATAATAAAATCAAATGGTAGAAAAAATCTATGTTACATATGAGGTCTTTGACATAGAATAGATACAAACACGCGTCATGAGCATGAATTAGCTCAATCTCGAACGTTTAATGTATTTAATATACTAAAGTTTAGAGATCCCAGAAGAAGATCTGAAATTCGTAGCCCAAGCTGGCGGAATCTCCTCCCAAACAGAGGACATGTTTTTGCCATATGAAATATGGAGAAAAATTACGTGCCACTTGACACACAGAATGTTCATCTAGATTAGAGATTGCAAAAGAACAAAAGGCAGAAAAAAAAAAAAAAAAAAAGGCTTCCTTTTCCATACGCCACTAGTGCATTAGAGATCCCTATGCATGTATAGCTCCATGGACACATCAGATAAGAGAAAATCACATCCACTAATTCAAGGCAACGGAATTAACTCCCCAAAGAAACCTAATTATCCAACGCTTCCGCAAGGGTTTCTTTGTACCCACCATTGCCTTGGTTTCCTATAAACTATAAAATAGTTACATTGGAAATTGAATCCAAATCTAAAACCATGTTTGCAAAATGATGAATCGGTTTGACATTTTGAGAGGGACCAAATGATGCTGTTTCAATCCCAACCTTTCATTTCATCAATTCATCCAAATTGTTCCCTAGTCATTTATTTTCCAAACTCATTAAAAATAGGTGAAGTTACAGCCCCGGACCCCGGTTTACCAAACCAAACTACACACTGTATTCCAATTGATTGAGGTTGGCTGAAAAATCCTTTTTCACCATTCTGCTCTATCAAGGGGATATATGACCAATAAAATAAAATGAATTTCCATCCTTAGCTACAAGAGCGTCCATGTTAATTTAGACCTTCCCCTCCTCTACCATCTTCAATTGGTGCTACCCGAGTCCATGTTCAAACTCGTTTATGGTTCAGTTTGAACACTTTCCAGGTGCATGATAAAAAGACCCAGAAACTCACAATTATTTAGGGGAATATTGGCCCAGTATCCCGCATAGGGTGATTGACTCCAGTGCAGCTACTTGGTATTTTCCTTTTGAGCTTCAGTCCCTAGGATTTTTAATTTTAGTAGGTAAAGTTACAACGTGAATCTTACTAGATAAACATGCGCTCAAGTCCTATTTAAACCATTTAAATCCATCGTACTCTGTCTCTCTTTCTCGCTCTCTTGGTGTGGTGTGATTTGGCAGTGGTTTTGGTTATGTGGTGTGATGTGGATTGGTGGTGTCATTCCTGATTAAACTTCAGAACAACCTAGTGAAATTTAACTGAAACAACAGCTATGAAATTCCAAAAGAATCTATAAAATTTCAGGGAAGTTTTCAATTTCAGATTTCCCTTGGAACTTAAGTTGTAAAATTATCTCTACATTCTTATTTTGGTGTTCGCAAAAATTACTTACAGACTTAGACTCACTTAAGTTAACTGCAGTGAAATTTCACTAATATGACACCAACAAAATCTGTGAGCTTTTCTACAAAATTTTGGAGGTATGGAAGTTGGTTGTTGCAGTTGTGGTCCTGTGGTTATGACAAGGGTAATTTGGTGGAGGTGATTGACTGATGTGACAGCCTCGTCATGTTTTAAACATAATATTATTCTGATTTCTGACATTTCAGTAACTAAAATTAATAGTAGCTAGTCGGAGATGCCTAGCCAGGCAATAGCCGGAGATGGTCCTTGTCTTTGTAGGTCACTGGACATGGTCATCGACCGAGTGTGAATGTCCCTGTTGGGGTGGCATGTAGTGGTGGTGGCGGTGGTCATGAGGGAATACGGTTGAATCTAGATTGAGGATAATTTTGTCTAAACAATTGCCAGGGTTTCGATTGTGCTCCTTAATCCAATTATATACAAAACGCTTGTCCTTGAACTTAAAAAACTGAATTTATGGGGTATTTTCAATTAAGTCTCCCATTACATAACCCAAAAGGAAGAGTGTGAATGCTTTCATTAGAAAAGTAGAAAACTATTCATGAGAGAATGACATCAATAATTTGACCTAACAACCATAAAGACAAGTGCCAACTTGAGCAATTAATTTCCCTGCAGCAGAAATTATCTTCCAAAACAAATACTAGAACCCAAGTTACCCGACTAAATAAAGAAAGAGAATAACGAAATTGTATGCCGTATATAGCTGGGTTTGGCCTAAATTAAATTTTTTTTAGCTTCCCGTCATAATTTTTAATTAATCATTTATCTAGGGACTCGGAAAATCAGAAAATATATATAAAAAAAAATTGAACGAAATTGGAAAAATTCAGATAAGTTGATCACAAAAGAAGATGGAGTAGATTGGTTCTAAGTTTTTCTTTTGATAGTGTTTTTCTCTATTTTCGACCTCCATCGATTGATTCATCTAAAAAAATTAACATAAATCTAACAAAATTCAGAAAGGACGACTAATAATACTAACAAAATAGCCGGAGATGGTCCGCCAAAGACAAGGTGTAGGTCACTGGACATGGTCATCAACTGAGTGTGAATGTCCCTGTTGGGGTGGCATGTAGTGGTGGTGGTGGTGGTGGTCGTGAGGGAATACGGTTGAATCTAGATTAGGATAATTTTGTTTAAAAAATTGCCAGGGTTTCAATTGTGCTCCTTAATCCAATTATATACAAAACGCTTGTCCTTGAACTTAAAAAACTGAATTTATGGGTATTTTCAATTAAGTCTCCCACTACATAACCCAAAAGGAAGAGTGTGAATGTTTTCATTAGAAAACTATTCATGACAGAAAATGACATCAATAATTTGATCTAACAACCATAAAGACTGTGCCAACTTGAGCAATTAATTTCCCCTGCAGCAGCAATTATCTTCCAAAAAAAATACTAGAACCCAAGTTTTACCCGACTAAACAAAGAAAGAGAATAACGAAATTTTTAATTAATCATTTATCTAGGGACTCGGAAAATCAGAAAAATATAAATAAAAAAAAATGAACGAAATTGGAAAAATTCAGATAAGTCGATTACAAAAGAAGATGGAGTAGATTGTTTCCAAGTATTTTCGTTTTTAGTGAATTTTTTTTTTTGATAGTGTTTTTCTCTATTTTCGACCTCCATCGATTAATACATCTAAAAAAATTAACATAAATCTAACAAAATTCAGAAAGGACGACTAAAAATACTAAAACAATAATTTAGCAAGAACAGTACGAAGCTGAAACATATATATGTACATTACATGCAATTATATAATGTAATGGAAGCATACCGAGAAAATGGAAGGCGATGCGTGGCTGGTGAAAAGACTAGGGAAGAGAACAGGAAGAAGCAGCACAAAGACTCCGGCGAGAGCTCCACCGTTGTTGCGGTGGCTCTGCATGATATTCCCGGCGGCGGAGGTGGTGGCGGCGGTGTTTATGTCGGTGGTTGATGTTGGAATGAGGGGCTTAAATCACTAGTAGAAAGTAGTGTTCACGAAGAGGAGAGAGAGAGAGAGGGGAGAGTAAAGGTGAGGATGGGCGTTGGTGCGTAATCAATTCGATCTATCGGTATCAGCAAAAGCAAACTCACATGGCGATATCTGTGACACCTATATTGGATGGAATGGTATGGAACACTTATTCCTCCTTCCGGCAATTATTACTCGCCTTTCTTTTCGGCCATAAAAAAAGAAGTTAAGTGGAACATTCTTGACCGATGGAATCAGTTTAGGCGCATCTCGATTGGTTTTAACGGACGGATTCAGTTTAAGCGCACCTCAATTGGTTTTGGAATGTTAGGAGTAGTTTAAATTTAAGGATAAAGTTCACAAAGGTTGATTTGAGACTCCTTCCGAGTCAACTTTTGCGAACATTTGACTAACAAAAACAATTAAAACTTAAGTTCCGTATTAAATTGGCAACGTGAGGAGAGAATTCTCAATGCCGAGCGGGGTACCATTTGGTATCTGCTCGCGCACATCCGGCCATCAAAAAATGCAACGGACAGCCCGAATTGAAAGTGTTGAATGGATTTAAGAAAAAAGAAAAGGAAAAGTTTGTTTTAATTTAGACCGTTCGTTGCATTTTGGATGGCCGGATGTGCTCGAACAGGTACTACGTCAGCTATACTCGCTCGACCCCGATAAATTCCTCCAACATAAGAGTCGATAACACTTGGAAAATTTTGAAACCAAGGCTGAAAACTAGTAATGAGCAAATCTCTATGTCTCAAGTTTCCACTACCAAATCAAACCTGCAGTGTTTACCTTACAGAGCTAAATAACACCTGTAAAGTTTCGCTCCTAAAACATTAGAATGACCAAATTCATACGTCTTAGGTCTTCACCACCAACTCGACCTTGAGGTGTTAAACTCATGTCCCTAAAAAGTCTCGCACAAAGGACGTTAGAAGGAGCGAACCCTTTAGTTCTAGGCCTTCGTCACCAGGTCGACCCCGACGTGTTGATCCCACAAATTAATATTAGCACCTAAAAAGTTTGGCACTTAAAACATTCGAATGAGCCAATTAAGAAAATTCTAGGCCTTTAAACTTCACAACACCTAGAAATGAATATTAACACAACAAAAAAAAACCCCAACAATTGAAAGTTATATCTATTCGTGTGTATATCGATCAATCAATATATGAGTAAATATTCAGTAGTTATGTAACACAGTCACGTAGTACTCCGAGTCTCCGACCCATTCCAACATAGGACATTTATATGGGGAGAATAATTAGTCACGAAACCCCAAAAAAATGTATGATTTTAGACAATTAGAGTGTTCCAAAACATAATGTGATGGCTCGGGGAGTGCTGAATAATTATAGTCCATATAAAATATAGTACTAGAAGACAATAAAAAAGGATAAAGCATGGTAACACGGGACAACGGACAGCTGCTCTGAATTGAGTACGGTAGGAAGGAGCATTTTTTAGTGGAGAGAAAGGCATCGTTTTATTGGGAGGACCCCAACGGATATATTTGACATTCGCCACCGACACAAATATTGTCGTATCGTATGGAATTGTGAACCGGTATTGTATAATCCAAAATATCGGCCGGCATGTCTACGTCTCGTGACAGAGTCAAAAAAAAAAAAAGATCTACTCTTAGTAAATAATTTTGGGTCTTGCTAACATATGTTCAATGACCACGTAATAAACACACAAACAAATAAAAAAATACATACACTCTAACACATCTTTTACATTTTTTAATACAATTTCACATATTCCTATACATTTTTCACATATTCTTATACATTTTTCCAACCTTAACGTATGCTTCGTTAGCATTTTCCAATAATTTTATATATGGATAGGGGACTGGACGGTCATGTCCATCCCGTTTCTCGGTCCTTTCTAGGTCTGTTTTGATGGTCGGTATAGTTGCCATTTTAGACCTCGTTAAGAACATTAAACACGCTAAAATTAATACTAATCAAATATCGCTTAATGTGTTTTCAAAATACATTTATTTAGAAAAGAATGGATTTAGAAAAATATTGCAACAATGGAAAAAAGAAAAAAAAATCCATGCCGTAGAGAGAAATGGGTTTCAAGCACACATTTGTACGATATCAAATGGGGAAATTGCTTAAAAATGGAAGTAGGGGCAAATAAATGCAAAAGCATGATGTACTTTTCAGGAATTAGAGATGAATGAGAAGGAGAAAATTATTTGCAAAGGCATGGAATCACAGACGAAATCACCCTGGACCTAATCTACTTTCTCAGAAAAACCCAAACCATTTCTATCTTCTCCCCACCGCCTCCCTCTCTCTCTCTGATTCCGCAATGGAGAGTGTTTCGTTGGAAGACGACTTCGATCCGAACAGCGAGAGGTTCGAGAGTTACAGTCTGAGTGCTGACGTGAGTGAATCGGAGAGTACGAGCGCTTTCTCCTACGACCCTCAACCCATCTTCATCTTCACTCACTTCTTCGCCGTTCGCGCGGACATCATTTCATATCTTACTTTCAAAATCTCAATTTTCCTGTCCCGATTTTGTGATTGATACATGCAAGCTACTTTTAGGGATTGATACCTCAATCGAACGGGAATTTGGATGCTACTTTTGTCGTAAGGGTTTTATTTTCTCTACATTTATTATCTGTTGATACATGCAAGCTCCCACTTTTTGATCTGTTTGTTGTTTGGAAAGTTCATGTTTATTTGTCGATTTTTAGTGATTGGGTTTTTGGAGCAATGTATACGATTTTTTTTTTCATTCTTAGGGGCTAACTCGGGTGCCATTAATTTTTTTGAAGAGTACAACCACATTCTATGAATGGTGCAACAATGAATTCATTACTAATCTTTAATGCAAGGAAGAATATATTTTCAGAAAGCGTGACCTGACAACACACTGCAATCCCATTTCATGTTTATTTGTCGATTTTTAGTGATTGGGTTTTTGGAGCAATGTATACGATTTTTTTTTTCATTCTTAGGGGCTAACTCGGGTGCCATTAATTTTTTTGAAGAGTACAACCACATTCTATGAATGGTGCAACACAAATGCAGGAACGGTGCAAGGAGAAGAATATATTTTCTGAAAGCGTGACCTGACAACACACTGCAATCCCGTTTGGATCAACTCAGGTGCAATTAATTTTTTGAGGAGTGCAACCACATTCCATGAATGGTGCAACACAGACGCATGAATGGTGCAAGGAGAAGAATATATTTCCAGAAAGCGTGACTTGACAACACACTGCAACCCCATTTGGACCAACTCGGGTGCAATTAATTTTTTTGAAGAGTGCAACCACATTCCATGAATGGTGCAACACAGACATAGGAACGGTGCAACACATGCGTAGGAGGACGGAGAGTGAGCGGGTTGGTTTAGGGGTTTTTTTTTAGACAAGGGTATTTCGGTCCATACCAAAATTGGTACCATGTATGTGCAATTAAAATTTTCCTTTTCATGTTGGGAGCAATTTCAGAAAAAGTACACCATGCTTTTACATTTAATTGCCCCTACTTCCATTTTTAAGCAATTTCCCCATATCAAATTAATAACCCTCCATCCTAATTTAATGGTACATTTTGGGGATTATAACTTATTAGAGAAACATCATCATTACACTTGTCATATTTTTCTCTTTCTCAGTTACCCTTCAAATCATCATCATTTCATATACTTACTTTCAAAAAGTAAGGGTAAATGAGTAAGTTCATCACTTTTTGCCCATTACTTTTGAATTGGGACAATCTTTTTGCATATACTTACTTTCAAAAAGTTTTGAAAATATATAAAAAGAAATCTAAGATGGCTTGAAAAAAAAAGGCCTTGGTAACAGGTGCACCCGTTAAAAGTACAAAAAAAGTATATTTGTTGGGTCTCACTTGTACTTCAAAATACAAGCAAGACCCACAAATATATTTTTTTGTACCCTTAACAAGTGCAATGCTGCACTGGTTGAGCATTTCCATAAAAAAAAAATTACAAATTGTTAGTCAAAATTGTTGGCTTTACAATCTGAAACTGATCCCCATGGTTTGTGGGAAATCCCAATTTGTAAGGAGTGCATAAATCGCCAAAATTAAAGAAATCATTGCTAATTCTTCCTTTAGCCGCTTTATGATTGTGGCCTTGTGGGAACAGTTTTAAGAAAGAAAGCCTTGAGACTTGATCCAATATACAATTTGTAAATAATTTCTGAAGGAAACCATATATAGCAAGATAAACTAACAAATGTTGGCCATTTTTTTATAAAGTGAACCCCTCGCGATCGGGATCTCTGGATTCAGTAGGTGACTTGGAAAACCTGTGGAGAAACGACGGTTTCATGGATCGATTGACTAAAGTTTGATTCAAACTAACGAGCTCTCAGATGAAGCAGGTATGCCCATTTCAACAGCAATTGCAGAAAGCTTGTTTGCAGCATCCATAACCATACGTGCTAGACAAAATTATTCAATTTTCCGATTCCTCTCGTTGAAATAAACCAGTAATCCACAAAAAAAATGATGCGAAACTAAAAAATGCGGAAATTTTTCTGAATAAAGATCACAAAAAAAAAAACAAAGAAAAAAAACAAATAGCCTATTAGGCCAAAATAAGCCTGAGATTTAATCCAGAGGCGGCTCCACTTTAGGGTGTGGGTGGTCACCCGAACACCCTGAAATTTTTTTTTTTGGTTAGAAATACATGTAATTTTTTAATTTTTATTTATTTTTTGTCATTTTGAACACCCTAGCCACAATTTTTGAACACCCTATCCAAAATGTTTTTGAACAAATAAGCCCACAACATATTTGAATACCAACCCAATTAGAGCCCATCCTAAAATAAATAAGGAAAAGAGAAAATCAAAAATAAAAAGAATAGAATAGAAACGGGAGACATATGGGTTTTGATCATTCCGGACCCCCTGTCCGACCTTGGCGCAAAGAAACTCGAAAAATAATGTAGGGAAGTAGTATATTTTTTATCCGAAAATTACACATTTTTTTCGTAGGGAAGTACTTTATTTTTACTGTGAAAAAAGGGTTTTTTAAACATGGGAAGTGGGGCTTCAACCCCGTTAAAGATCTTGATTAGTTCTTTAATTTAGTATTAAAAAAAAACATGTACGAGAGTACTTTATTTTTTATAAAAAAATTACACATTTTTTCGTAGGAAAGTAATTGTTTTTGCTGAGAAAAAGGATTTTTTTTTAACGGGGGAAGTGGGGTAAACCCCGTTAAAGTACTTCCCTACGAAAAAAAGCGTGTATTTTTTGAAATAAAAAATAAATTACTTCCGTATATTATTTTTTAAGTTTCTTTGCACGAAATTAAAGATCTCGATTAGTTCCCTAATTTACTACGAAAAAAATAAATAAATAAATCAAGTACGAGAGTAGTTTATTTTTTGATCCGAAAATTACAGTGTCTTTTTTTTTTTATCGGGAAGTACTTTATTTGGTGGCATTTGTTGATATTAGTAGATTTTTTTTTGTATGTATAGTTATTGTTTCTCGATGACCTTAGTAGAATTTCTGAACACTCTCGCGAGAATTCCTGGAGCAGCCACTGATTTAATCCGAACATTTTAGAAGTAATATTTGGTCAAAGATTATTCTTTTCTGTATCACTCTTTCCCAATTTGACTAAGAAGATCTTATACCAAGATTTGCCACCTATGAAATTGTCAAGGTTGGATTCACAAAAAAAAAAAAAATTAACTAAAACTGGTCAATCTTTTAGGAATTTTGTACTCCAATCGATTAAAATGAATCTTACCGGCCAAATGACTCTGTCTTTTTTTTTTTTTTTTGTCAAGACGATAACAGATGATATTATTACTCAGAAAGAAAACATCAAGACGAGCACTTGTCCCTTGATAAGGGATCAAGTAACCACACAGGTGGGGACTCAGTCCAAAGACTACACCCCTGTAACACCCCGATTTTTCGGAAGCATTATTTAAAAAGATTCATTTATTAAAACAGGTTTATCTTAATCAAACAACAGAAATACATAATAGTCGAGTGATCTTAGTTTTATTACAATAAGACAACGTACTTTATTGAAATTTTCAAATCACATTTATTCAACATAAAATAAGGAGGCAGAGCTCTAATAGTAAGAGGGATTCCAAGCTTCTTCTGTTTCTCCTCCTTCAGCAACGAGGTTCATTTCTAGGAGATTCTGATCATCTCCGCCTGTCTCATTAGGGTACTTCTCACCCTGTTGATTCTCTGCAAAATCTGGCACAGAGCCAGGGTACACCGTACCGTGAGTGATGAGGTTCACTCAATAGATAACTCTTACCCAATAACCCTTACAATACACAACAGAGCATGTATAGAATAATATAACAAAACAATGAGAAATAGAACAACAATCTGTTTATTCATTACTAATCTTTAATCTGTGTGAAATCTATGATTCTCTACCTAGAGAATCAATCCTCCCAACTGAACCTCTTAGAAAATAGCCATTCGTGATTCCACTCCCTCCTTGCTTACCCTGACTGGGAGCACAGATGACAAGGACTAAATTATGTATTTAGTCAAAATCATTAACCGCCTCACAAGGAAGAATCCCCCAGGGACTGACTGTACCACTGGGCCCACAAGGTGCTGACTGCAACCTTTGGAGTATATAGCCCTGGATCCTAGGTCTGTAATACAATATATCTCTGGCTGACTGCCAATCATTTAGTAACCATATTCATTAGGAGTGATCACGCAATGCCATTTCTAAGGTTCCGAATCTTAATCAAACTCTGGCTGACTGCCAATCATTTCAAATTCACCATCTGGCTACCTGCCAACCATAACAACAATTTTTCCAAGATAGCCTCCCCAATCCTTTCATATCAACATTCAATCAATTTTTCCAATAACTCAACGTCTAGGTGATCATCTATCTTCGTGCACAAAACCAGGGGACTTAATTGTCCAATCTAACAAACACTCTGCTCATTATAATTTTGCAATAACATAATTAAAGAAAAATAAAACGATACTACAAATAATAGCGTATAAAAAATACACATAAAATAATGAGAATTGATTTCATAAAACATAATACTTAGAAATGAACTTTTGTCCGATTCTATACTATATCAAATTCACCTTGATCTATTTATAAAAAAAATTGTTTCAAACACCATAGTTATTAGATAACAATAGAATGTGCTGAGTCAAACAAAAATAAAGGGAAAAAAATAATAATAATTTGCAAGGCATGCAAAGTAACCTACGGAGGTTACCACGTGTAATGAAATTCTAGGCATCAGTTTTGTCATTTGACAATTGTTGGTGATGAACAATTAATACATGCATATCATACGTGTAATGTTTGTCAAATGTTTGCCATGAATACATACAGTTGGTCTTGGCAGAACCATGTCGGTTCAGAGGCCATGTTTGAGGGGTTTTCCTGACTCAATTTCTAAGTTTGGTTTGGTTTTTGTTCGGGCTTAATGCAAGCCCTGATTTCAACTCAAAATATTTTAAATATACTTAAGATTAGAGAGTAAGAGATATCTACCTTTTTCGGAGTGCTAAGAGTGAAATTAGCGGAGGTAGTGCAACACGGTCGCTGGAAAAGATAGGCTTGAAATGAGCTGTTCGACTGGAAAGAGAAAAATGAAGTACTATGGAACCTCGCTCTCTCTCTTTTTGTTTTCATAAGATTGCAGGTGTAGAGTGAAAGGGATGTATTGGTGTATGCATATATGTAGTGTAATGTATTATTGGAACGTAATTGGGATGGGCACCCTCTGAGGAAAAGATGGTGCATATGGCAGAGGAAGGGAATGGGTGGGTTTGCAGTGAATTAATTTGGGGTGGTGGATGCTCAGTCAATTCTGGAGGGATAAGGGTGGGGAATTGATTTGGGTAAGAGGGAGCAGAGAGGTGAATGAATTTGAATAAAACAAATATGTGTAAATATATAAGTGCATGTATATGTATAATTTATATATGATGAAAGTATATATATATACACGCACACACATATACATTATATGCTTAATATTTAGACATTAAAAGTAATTTACGAAATTATAAATTTAATAATCAACTAGAGTCAGTTAAACATGTTTAGAAATTAAATAATTCAAATTTTTATTTAAAAGAAAATTTGGATTATTACAACCCCGAACCAACCACACCTTTTCCAGCTAACAGATGTGCTACCATATTGAGAGATCTACGGGAAAAACGGAAAATACATGAGTGAAAACATCTACCCAAATTCCTCACATCATTAACAATAACTCTCAGCTCTTGGCTAATCTTGACTTGATCAGTAATCATGTTTATAACCAATTGTGAGTCTCTCTCCAGGATAACCGCACTCAAACCTAACTCGAGACCAAGCTGGACTCCTCGTGCCATAGCTTCTGCAAGTGCAGGACTACCACATCTCGTAAATCTTCCTAAAGCAGCAGCAACAAATTCTCCGCCACAACCTCTAATCACTATCCCATAGCCTCCAACCAACGATTCCTTCTTCCATGCGCCATCCACATTAATTTTCAAAAAACCCCCCTTGCGGTCGTTGCCATGAAGTCCTATTCTCTCCCACACTTCTCGAACCTGACTGTGCAATCACTTGATTCGCTGCAATATATTCGTTCAAACAATCCATCGCTCGCTTGGTTACCACCCGAGGAAGTGAAATTTTTTGCTCAAAACATGCCCCATTTCTGCACTTCCATATATACCACAAGATAACAGTAGCTAAAGAAGAGCACCACATTTTATTTGTAGCAGTTTGCCATGTCAAGACCATTAAATCCCAAATAGCAATAAAGGAATTAAAATGGTGGTTCCCAAAGTCCATTTTAAGTGGTGAGATTCTATATAAATGACTTTGTCTATTCTATATAAATTATGAAAGAATCAATTAAAACGAATCTTACTAGAAATGTTATGCGCAAGGAAACTTACACCGAAGTTTACACAGAATATGAGTAATGTGAGAATATGAAGTCGTGTTTTGCAAACACGCTTTTAAAAAAACACTCACATTTTGTGTATGGTTCCGTGTAAACTTCTTTGCGCATAGCATAAAATCCTTGCCATCTTATCATATTTTCAACGGACCCGAGGTGCTGTACCTATTAGATAGGGAAACTTATATTTTCCACTGGGCTAGCTAGGTGATTGATTGCATAAGCGATAGATTATATATTTATATATATTATGTACCTGGGTGAGTGGGTGTACCTATCCGGGGCCTTTATTTGGAGTTAAAATTCGAGAGCCTAAGTCTGTCGCCTCCCTCACCTCAGCTCAGAGCCGGCCCTGCTCCCATGTGTGGGGGGAACTGAGAGGCTGCGGTTTACTTAATTCTTGTGGTTTTAGATTTTTGAATACTATAGCAAATCTACTACTTCCTTTTCGGCTTTTATCTGCTCTTGTTTGGTACTTAGGTTTCGAAATATAAGAATAATATTAGATTTAAATACACTTCGAATTCAATTAATATCGAGTGCATATATTTATTTTTTCTTGTAATAAAAAATCCAATCAATTAAGGAAACTACCAATTAAGATTTATAAATTTAAAACACCTAAATGTCATTGGCCTTGTTCGCTTCCCTGTTTAGTTTTAGTTTTAATTTTGATGACATTATCATTTCTCTCATTTCTCTCTCTATTTCTCACCACTTATTACACCTGTTGACATCACCAAAACTAAACTAAACTATCTAACCAAACACAGCCATTGCAATCTTATCCTGATCCCCAACCGTATTAATTTAAAATACACTATTTATAGGGGTTTCCGGTTTCTTTTTTTTTTAAGTAGCAACTGAATATTTCTTTTAATAAGTACTTCATCATCAGTCATCACTTGGAAAAGAGTGGGCATCACGCGGTGTTGTGCCGTGTACGAGACGTGTCATTATAAATTTTGTATTTTGTGAGACTTCTTGTCAAAACACGTGCTAATTTGTAAGTGTCATATATGTTCACACGCCAAGCTGACCAACTTAAGGCCATCTCCAGCAGCTTCGCTATCACTCCGGCATCAACAAAATGGCGACCGAAAACGGCATTTCCGGCGCCCAGCAGCGTCGCCATCTGCCTCGCCAAGAAACTCTCGGCTACATTACCTCGCCACAGCAGGCGAGGTATGGCGAGATCGGAGCGAATCGCCAACGCTCCTCTCTCTCTCTCCGTCGCTCGCCGGAAAAAGTAGGCCGTCGGGATAATTGCTCTAAAATCGTTTTGAGACAACCACTGCGTAGCCGACGTCGAGACGAGACGATTGGTGCAAGAATCGTCGCCGTCGGAGCTCCGGTGCCGCCGCACGCGCCGGAGAAAGGAGGCGCGTGCCGCGCGAGTCAGATCTACTCGCGCGCGTGTAGCGCACGCGCCCGTGCGATGAAGAAGAAGATGACGCGTGTTTTTTTTTTTTTTTTTAATACTCAAATGGCTAGGCTGCTGCATTCCACCATTGCTCAAAGCTAGCCAAAGCTCATTTTTCTTGCCAAAATGAAGATAGAGATGGATAAACTGCTGGAGATGCTCACTTTGCCGTGTTTGGTGGACACATAATTAACTAGTTAGTTAAATTCTTTGAAAAATGTATAAAAAAAACTTATTGTGTCTTTGTGTTTGATTGCAAATGTTCCTTGTCTTTATGTTTGATTGCAAATGTTCGTTGTCCTTCCCTTTAAATAAGCAAAATCTTGTGTCTTTAGGTATAAGCTTTGCCGTGTTTGGTGGACACATAATTAACTAGTTAGTTAAATTCTTTGAAAAATGTATAAAAAAAACTTATTGTGTCTTTGTGTTTGATTGCAAATGTTCCTTGTCTTTATGTTTGATTGCAAATGTTCATTGTCCTTCCCTTTAAATAAGCAAATTCTTGTGTCTTTAGGTATAAGCTTTGCCGTGTTTGGTGGACACATAATTAACTAGTTAGTTAAATTCTTTGAAAAATGTATAAAAAAACTTATACATTAGTTAATGTTTCATGCAAAATGTTTACACGTTTAGTTAAAATTGTTTAAAATCGTGTCATTTTCTGGTGAACACGTTTAGTTAAACATCTTTAAAAATGTATGAAAAATGTACATGTTACAATATTATGTGTATATAGCCTTCACATTCCATTAATGTCACCCGTGCAAAAAACAAAATGATAAACAAAAAAATTGATTCAAGAATAAATTTAAAAACACTTTCAATTCCATCATAGTGTCTCTTTTTTGGGGAACATAAAATAATGTCAAAAATTATAAAAACAAGTAAATGCTTAGCAAATATCAACAAACTCCAAAACCCAATATTCAAAGCCATTCGATAGGGAGAGGAGGCACGGGCCTAGCCGGCAGCCGCTCATCAAAGAAAGTGAGAATAAAGAACCGTATCGATTTTTCTTTTATGTATGTATATACAAATGTATATGTTGTTGGAAATATTCCATATATCGGATGAATTAAATTAATTGGGGCATTCAGAGGGTTCCCGACACAGCCGAAAGGGCCCTTGAAGGTTCAATGAAACTAGATATGGGATTAATGCTTAGTAGATCAGAAATGATGCAGATAATTAATTAGACTTATCCATCCTTCTAATTTGCATAAATTTATAGACAAATATAAGTTCATGCATGTTAGGTTAAACCAAGTTGCTTTGAAGCCGTTAACATTGTTAGGCATAAATGCTTGTATGGACGCAACCCTTAGGGATGCTAGATGCTGAGACCGGGGGCTCTGCCGACCCTCAAGAATGTCTGGCCCTGTCAATCCATCTGGATCGTCCATCTCGACAATCAATGGTTTAGATCACAGATACTTTTTTACCGGTAAAAAAACACTTTGATTGGTAAGAAAGCAATAGCGAATCTGGACTGTTGATTGCAGAGATGGTTGTCAGGGTCTGCCGACAGCAGAGCCCCTGAGTTCATGCTAGATGCCTTGAGATATGATTGCCCTTCTTTAATGAGACAACCTTTTGTCTTTTCTAATGGCCTTAAAAGAGTTAAAAAGAAAGTGGGGTTCCAAGAATGACCTTTCGATTCCTTACTAAAAGAAATGGTGTAGGTCTTTTAAGAGTAGCAAGTCGAGGCATTTCCAGAAATTTACACTCATAACTTGAATGGCATTTTGTGGCCATTTAGTGCTTAATAATGTCTAGAAATCTATGCAAAGACTTGGAGGAATCAACAGACATCTCAAAAATTCCCTAGGAATTCTGAGATTCCATTGTGTTCCGGCCACCAGGCCAGAAATGTTTCACGCACTAATTAGTTTACAAATTATTACACTAAGGCCTATTTTGGCCAAAGTAGAAAAGCAAACTTTTTGCTTTTTGTTTTTTTCTAGTAAAAAGTCAAAAGCAAAAAGTGGATTGGTTTGGCCATTTTTTGCTTATTAGTTGAGCCAAAAAAGTAGATCAAACATCAGATAAAAAAATTGCTTATTTAAGCCAAATGCTATGACTTTTTTAAACCCAAAAAAGCAAAAAGCATGCTTTTTTACTTTGGCCAAAGTAGGCCTAAATGCACACATGACACTACCTTATCAATGCATTATTGAATATATGGATAGGTATAATAATTTGAATACTAGTTAGTGTCCGTAGCATTTCAAACAGGCTAATATTGAAATTCTCTTTGTCTTTTCTGATATGGAAAAGTAACGGAAAGAAGCAATCTATTGAGTTCAAAGAAGTAGGAAATTTCGTGTATTATTCTGTATCTGAATGCTTATTTGAAATAATAGAAAGAATAATGTGGCAAAACAACCAAAAAAATCCCCAGCAGAAGGTAGAAGAAAGACTGTTAAAATGAAAGCCAGGTTTTGGACCATCTACTTATATAAAGGTAATCAGTTTTTTGAAGAGAGGACTGCTATCATTTGCATTCAACAGAAATTTCATGGAAAAGAAGTTGCTTGAGCAGCTCTTCTTCGGGTTCTTCCGAATCACTTCGACCCCAAAATTTTATTATTCAGCAGCAGCACTGGCAGCACTCAGATCCACAGTTAGATCAAGATTCTGAAGCAGGATAGGATTGTTAGTTAGCTTTCAGTTCTAGTTTAAGACTCTAAATGGAGCTTATAATTTGAATTGAAAACTTAGCAGATCAATATGAGGAAAGTATGAAATCGAAAAATGTAAAAACAAGAATTTTGAACGGTACTTGAGTCAGCTAACCGTGAAATTACCTTTCCAGTTATCTGGCTGTACATGGAGATCACATCTTGTACTGTGGACTCAAAATGTGTCGTTGCATCATAACTCTGCAAGACATTGGTGTTCTAGATTTGTCAATCAATTCGATATAACATACAAGACGGAGTAAAAAGAGAGAGGGATGTCCCGGTCATTTGCAAGTAGAGAAATCCCGGTGCCAGATATAATTGGTCGAGAGTTTCAAAACTTTGCCATGTTTGTTGGTTGTTTTCAGATGCCGTCTTATCTCACACTTTTCCAAAACATAAACACTCATCATTTCATATTGAATTTAGATTTTGAGGGACAATTTTGAGCAGACATGTTTTTCAAGTAATCTAAAACCATCGTTATGGTGTTATCTTATGGAGAGGTTCTTTTTGAAAATTTTCTCAAAAACAGGTTTCTTATTGTTAGGACTCACAAAGAAGTTAGAAAAGTTTCATCAGCTCCTCATTCAAGGAGAATCTTACCATCCCATTCCTTAGTCTTCTATCTTCCAAGACGAGATAATAAGTTAAGTTACTAAGTAAAAACCTTTTACAAGAATGTTGGCTATTGGCAAATTGCATTTTAATGGGCATTTTAAACTTGCAGAGTAAAAAAAAAAATGCCAAATTTTCTGTGTACACTTACAGTGGATATGAAACAGTGGTCAGCAGAACTCGTATTAGTCGGTTCGTATCTGTCATATGTGTCAAAAAATATTTCATCCACCGGTCCAAGAAGCTCAATTCCAGGCTTCAGTTCCGCTTCAGGGTTGTCAGTCTCTGCTTCTGTTGTGACAAAGGCGATGAATTTACCTTTCGGAGCTACATTGTGAGAATAGGAGCAGCAGAAGAGGTACCTGCAACATTTTGATGAAGAAGAGCATTAGGGAAACTCTTCGGAGTCTTTTGTAATCATTTGCTTTCCCACAAATTCTCTGGTGTTTAAGCATGTTTATGACTGTGTCAATACTTTTCAGGCAATTAAGACCTCTTTCCGATTATATGCCTGCATTAGCTAAATCCAATCTTGTCTATTTTTCTCCTAAATTTTCCTCCCTACAGTTCTGTAAACCATACACAAATAAATGAAAGCTTCCCCACTCCTTTTCTGCTGTTTAAGCATGTGCAAAACTGTTCCATTATTTTTCAGGCAAATAAGACCTCTTCCTGAATGGGTGCCTTCATTATCTGATTCAAATCAAGTCTATTTTCTCCCAAGTTTTCCACGTGCAGTTCTGTAAAACATACACAGCACAAAGGGTGTCCGAACTAGAAATTTTGTTGCAACATATATGATCGTGATCACAAAATAGCGATCCTCCTCCAGAATGACAACAAAAAAAAGCATGCAAAGGTATGCGGATGGTGAGGTTGTCAGATAGGAGAAAAGAGTGTTGCTTTAAAAAGCGGTGACAGTTTTCTTCGACAAAATTACTTTTTGAAACTTTGCTTCCATACAGTATTTCTAAAACCAACAAAATGTTGTGCTTGTCTTTTTTCACTTCAAATAACAAGAACCCAACATCGGGATATGCAAGTTTAATTAAGAATTCTATTGCTAAGGCTACATCTGTTTACCATTTGGCATTAGATATACAATGGATTCAAGAGTTTGGCATACGTACATATCAGACTTACGCCCAAGTTGTTTCTGGGGCAGAATAACCTGAACCGAGTGAGCATCATGGGTGTGAGGGATGGGATGACTCATAATGCATATAGCACGAGCTACTTTCCCAACCTTCTTTACCTGTCATAGTAAACAGGAAGGTGGCAGATCAAAACCAGACAAATCACATTCTCCAGCTACTGATTCAAGGTTTCCTAGAAGACTATTTACCTTGCCAGGCAAATAGGAAGGATCACAAACTACTTTTTTGCATTTTGCAGTTTCTCCTTCCGACGTCACTCCAAAGGCTTTTCCATTAGAATCAAATTCCACCTGTTATGTGCAACATCATATGTCAGTGAATTGCTTTTGACACTCTATGTTAGAGAACTGTGGAATAACTTGATTAGCTTAAATACTAGCTCACTAATAGTTTTACTCCTCCTTTGTCAATTCTACTAACGTCTTATCCTCGCTAACCACACACAGCTTTATGGGCCAACCGTCGACTCCTGTTTACTATCTATTGCTATGGCATAAACCTGTCACATGCTTTCCTGCAAATTAACTATATATCTTTTGAATTCTCCCCTCCTAGCCTAAAACGGAAGCCGATACTAGCAAATCTTTTTCCCGGGTATGCTTTTTACCTTTGAGCTACTTAAAAGATGTATTTACCTATTTCTTTGTTTATATTTTCAAATCACTCTTTAGTCTTCACTTAATGACATTTAACCATTACCCCAAAACATATAAAAAATGAGTTTGCATTTTTGTACTACCATTGTCTCCAGTTTCTGATTTTTTGGACCTGGACAATCAATCTTTAGTATTTACATCCATTTCTTGTAATGTCACGGTTTCATTTTATGACCTTTCAAATCAACTACCCTTGTTTTACGCAAACAAGTTGAATATGCACCCAGCATTGTCTTGCTGTTATTGCAGCCATTCTGTTGATTTCCCCTGCATTTGCGAGGCATTTGATCATTACACAATAGTCCATGAACACTACTCCTTCTATCAATCCTGTTTTTGTTCCATGCACCACATCCTCTTCCTCTTGTCGTCCTTATTGAGGATCCATCTGAGATTATGAAAACCGACAACTTTTGCTTACTACTACAATGCTTATATTGTAGGACATAAATAATTAACCAAGTCTGGGGCATTAGGTGACCAATCCACTTTTTTCTCCCCAATTGCAAGAATCACCCAGTTGATACATTTGACTTTCATCCCTTAGTCCAGTAAAGCATAAGGCATACACGGAAAAAATGGATATCAGACAATCATTAACAAATTACCTTGCATTCTGGCTTGCTGAGCATATAAGTGCCACCATAGACAGCACTCAAACGAGCAAAAGCCTGATGATAACGATGCTCAAGTTTAGAAGATATGTTTGGAGCACTTATACATTCTTGTCATATCGATGACATCATACCTGAGGTAATTCTCCCAGTCCATACAGTGGATAGATGTAAGGAGATCCTCCCGCAAAGCGAGCCAAGGACTCTGCGTATAGCTTTTAAAAACAAAAGGCAACAAAAAATCAGCTGTTACCTGTGTAAACTGAGTATTCGAAAATGAAACCTCTTTGTTCAATAAGCTTAGAAATGGAAGAGGGGTGTCAATGCATACAATCTAATGATTAAGAATTATTGTTGGTGGTAACACCATTTCTTTAGCTAGCTTAGGAAGTAGGATAATATGTTAACTTTTAAATCATGGCCGCTATAAAACCCATTCTCCAAAGTTTTCGGTAGCTTTATGAATTTTGAGAAAAAGCAAGGAAAAAAAAAAGAAAGAACAAGAAGTTAAGTGAAACCTACATTAGAACATGAACTTTGGATAATGAATTTATGCAGCGTTCCTATCCAAAATATTTCCGTAATTTCAATGAATAACTACTGCTAAAGAAGATTGCAGTATTCCATATTTGTTCTCATGGTGAAGTCTCTACTCAGGAATGGGAGGGGGATGACTGTGAGGGTTATGCCACTTTCTAAAAGCTATGGCATGACTGTAATCACAGTTTTCTTCAGTTGAAGAGTCTTTTCCACCAATATAGTTTATATGTTAGATTCCATAGCTAGGAGCCTTCGAGTTATAGATGAAAACTCTGAGAATCATGTCGTCTTAAAAAGTGAAGGTACCTGTGGAATGAAAAAGGGAAAACAAGCAGTGTTGGACGGGTCAATCACAATTTTGGTCTTCAAAGACAATGTCAGGAAAAAAATGAAAGCATGAAACCAAGTGTTTCACCTTAACTTTCTTCACAAAATCCCTAGCAGGCTGATCCAAGTAACTATCATCTTTATGGAGTGCCAATGCATGCCCAATAAAGTCAACTGTATCGTCTTCTAACCCATATTTTCTAAATTTGTCCAGAAAAACAATGAAAGCAGTCAAACTTCGGAATATATCAATACCAAAAGTAGCAACGTAGAATACGACCTCTGCAGGAGAAAAGTAAGTCAACACTAGATTTTCTTGGGTAAATTTTCTAGCTGATATAATAGGGGTAAATAGAATGTTAATCTATATGGACTAATAGTACATAAAAGAAAGTCAGCAAGTGGGAAAGGAGAAGAAGATGAGAAGGAGATATACGAAATAACATCTCTAGCTGTAACTTTGTTGAGGTCAAGTCCTTCATGGGATTTTGGATCATTCTCTTCGTAGTCTTGCACGTAGATGAAGAACTTTCGAGCACGACGCTTCTCAAACAATCCCATCAGTGTGGACTTAAGTGCTTCCACATCAGTTGCTGGTACTTTGTAAATCTGAACAAAGCCATTGTCGTTAATCATAAAATGAAGTGAATGTTACATTGTTGCTGAAAAACTGGACGAAATTACTAACAGGAAAAAATTAATAGCCATCTCTTACCTTCCCTTTGTTGTACACATAACTCCCATCTACAGCCTTGAAATTTAGATATTTAGTGACATCAGTGTGGATGAGAACACGAACCAGAGCTCCATTAGCCATCATGAACTGTCAAGGCAAAAAAATGGCCACAAGGTAAAAGTCACGCGAAAATAATGCAAGGGATATAGCCCTTAAAAAATTTAATCGCTTACAAGCAATAGTTTGGAGACTCATCTAAACTAGCAAAATGAGTCATGCTTATTTGACGAATGAAATAAATCAGAAGTAAAGGCAGTGGTTTATAATTTTCACGGGAAGAAATTCATACTCGATCCAATACAACATTATGTGAGAATTGTCACTAAGAATGTTACACTACAAGTTAGACAAATCCGGAGTGGATAAAAATAAAGGGCATGACTGCTGTCAAACGTCATGGTCTTTATTTTTGTCCACTTCCCATTTGACAAACTTATCAATCTTTTCTTTATTAACTGGGAAGTCAATAACAGAACAACCATCCATGGAGATCAATGCCCATATTATCACTTGGGCTCTACTCTCTGCAATAACATAAATAACTGACAAAAGAAAAGGCAATTCTGGATCATGTTTTGTCTAGTTCTCATTTCTATTTTGGCATCAAGTAGAATGGCCAAAATTATCCATGTTGGATTCCCCTTCCATTCATCAATCAATCCCGTTACAACTAATAGAAGTCCCCCCGGTACTTGTTGCCTTTCAAAACTTTCCTGAATTTTTTTTTCGCAAAATATGAAGTTTCCAATTCTTAAAAAAGTTCTACATGTCAGATATATATTGCTGAATCTTTGCACAGTTCTGGGTTTGTAGAAGTCTGGAAGTTCACTCGTAAGTAGCTATGTTGGCTCAAAGAAAATTGAAGTTTGTTAGATATTATATCACCAGCTCTTCAAAATTAGCTGAGGAAAAAAAAAAGCCGCTTAAAAAATGTCCTTAAAACCAATGATAAATCACCAAATACCACAGGATTATTTCATTTTCGCATAGAGGCTGGAGATGAATAATGAGCTAGACATACCTTGGGAATCATATCAACATTGTAGTCTCTACTTGAACCCAATTTTTCTGGAGGGGCGTCGCTGCCCCTGAAACGCTTCCAGAGCTATAAGCCACAAAAGAAGCAAGTTAATGCCATATGTACATACAAGAGCTGTTTTGATGACTGAACACGGCAATTTAAGTACATTATACTACCTGGTTTAGATTGAGTGAGGTGGATTCTCCTCCGTAGTAATCATTTCTATCCATGTGCAGAACCTGCTCCAAATAATCACCCAAAAAAGCTAAGGTATTCTGTAACCCGATATAATTAAGAATTTCATTTTCTTAAGTGCAAAAAATGCAAGTGGTTTGTTGATCAAACTGAAACAGGTCTGGCCACTGCCACTCTCGCTAAACTTGGTATGTTCTTTTGTGGGAGTAATGTAAGAGTAATAAAACCATTGTCATATGGCTGATAACTAAACAACCACGGAGCAGAATAATTCACAAACTACACCTGAATTCGGGATTCATTAGTTTAAGGCTGAGTTTGGTCTGCTGGAATATAAAGAGGGAATGAGAATGTGATTCTAGATCTGGTAATCCTTCCCAAACTACGTAGAATCTAATCCCGACATCCTTTCATAGTAATCCTAGACTCTAGCTCAATCTATAACAGCAAGAAAGAGCTAATTCTATTAAGTGTTCCGAAGAAAAAGACTTGGATAAAATTCCTGAATCATTCAAATATAGGATAATCCCATGCATTAAGCAGGTGTTGGCTTCCACTCGGAGTTTGCCATGAAAACATAACCCAAGGAGAATCAAGAGGTTTCACATGTATTGCCAACTTTAAGGATAAATTCCCTTCTATCCTCCATCAACTGAATTCCAAGTTAACCTCCTCGGTTTTCAATTTCTAGCAATGCGCTATAGTAATAAAAAAAAAAAAAAAAGAACCTTTGAATTAAATTCCTAACAAAACGATTCATGAATTCGAGCAAGTCCACCTATGAGCCATGTAGGCTGCCAAAGCCAAAAATTAGGCAAAATAGATAGCCAATTGATTGCTGTCAAAAAATGACAAGCCTTTTTTGGTGCCAAATTCAGCAGCTACTCTAGCTTTGCCAAATCTGCCATGCATCATCCAAGCTAATAGATCTACGTCAGAAAATAGTCTGAATTGGAGATTGTGTCAAAATCACACCAAACCGGTGCACTAATTTTTTTGAGCTTTTGGACAACATAAGAAGCCGGGTGCGGCTCTTACATATTTCTGTATCTATACTATATCAGCTGAAAGGAGATCGTGTAGTAGGACAATGTTGATCGCAGATCTTACATCAAATACAAATCAGGTTACGACGAGATCAGTAAACAGAATCATGCAGTCGTGACAACTAAGAGGATAGTGCTAAAGTACGCTCCATATTACATATTATGTTGGTACTTGTTAGATACTTGTTACGTATGGTTTTGGTCAAGTTACGAAGAATTTAAAAAATTCACAATTTACGTCACTATTCATGGTAACCGGTTACCTTCGCTTTTGGTACTTGTTACGAACCATTATAGATTTTAAATAAATTCACTATTCACATGAGTACTCACGTTAACCTATCAAAAAATACATAACAAATACCAAAATCATACGTAACAAGTGCAAAAAACAAGCGTAAAGGGAAAGGGGCCTACCGTGGGCCGCTTTTCAAGTGGCGTACCACAGATTTTCCCTAAGATCATTACCATTTACAAAGCTATATAAAAATATAAAATGCATGTACGTATATGCGAAGTGAAATGTTGAAGATTGGACTTACTTTGAGTCCATCAACAGAGAGGAGACCACTGAGGATGCATTCCTTGAGACCGGTCCCAAGCACTATGACGTCGTACTCTTCATCCATGGCAACAGTACCACCTTAAACTGATGATTTCGATCGGTTGAGAGAGAGAGAGAGGGAGAGAGGGAGAGAGATGGGCATGAATGAAATGGGTAAAAGCCAGTTGGTTTTTTAAGGGTAAGAAGGAACGAAGGAACAGGTCTTGAGCGGGACTAGCGGGTGGAAAAACCGGTACAATCGCGCCAGATTTGAAGCCTTGATTAATTGCAGCAATACCCAAAGGTTTAGGATAATTACATTTCGCATTTGGTACCATGTGATTGTTTGCGGAACCAGCTTTTTTGGGCCCACCAAGTGTACATTGCAATAATATGAACCGGAATTCATCTTGTATGGCATGCAAAATAACATATCCAGGCAAAAAGTAAGCTTGATTGGACATCGATAGGCATATCAAAAATTGAATTTTGGTTTAAAAAACGGACGGTCTGGTTTGCGCCACATCCGTAAAACCTTCTATTGAACTCCCGATCTTTCAGTTGTCTTTCTAAGTTCCACCTTTCTATTCGCGAAGAAGGTCGCTGGAAAGACTGTTTCTCAAGCATAACACGATACTTTTCGACCCTTTCACATCGATCAACAAACAAAACTCTTGATAGAAACAAAGTTTCTTTTGTAGGAAATCAATGCTTTGAAAGATCTTTGATCTCATGTACCAATTCTATCCTGCCCGTTTCTTCTAGTCGCTAAGCTAGGAATTCCTCTACAGACAATCATGGTGTGCGTATGTTGGCGACTCTGCTTTAGTCAGTGGCGACTCCAGAAGTTCGGAAGCGTGGGGTCATTCATAAGCGTCAAAGACTTTTACCAATCATAAATCAAAGAAAAAATCACAATAATGACAACTAAAAATCTTATTCCAACAAAAATCACATTTAAAACTCAACCTAGCAAGACATATCAACATCTCATTGTCAAAAGAACAAAACGAATGACTAAGATTCAAACAAACCACACAAATAAGTAACTTTTATGAACTTTTAGGAGTTATCCAGTGGTGTCACTACCAAATTTAGGGGGTTCATTTATGAATTTTTCAGAAAAAATTCAAAATTTTCAATATAATAGTAGTATTTTTTTTTTCCTGTGGGGTCGGCTGACCCCCCTCTCAACCATGTGGAGTCGCCCCTGGCTTTAGTAATGGGTTAACTGAGTACTGATCATTACTTTGGTACTCACACCTGTCTTTCTAACTATAAATATTTATAAAATATATATTATTGGATATGGTAAACTTATTTCGTTTACAACTTTATCAAAGACGCGACTTGGGAAGAAAGATCGGCGACACCAATCACTTAGATTCTCGCAAAAGTGGCTCGTAAAGAGGAAGCTGACCAAAACAGTTCAAAAAATAACGTCAAGTAGAAACGGACAAGGACTTGTAGCATGACTCTCTCTCTCTTTTTGTGCTAGCATTTGAGTTGTCTCCCCTCCTCTTTTAATCAACACACTCGACACATATAGCTTAAGTGGCCTCCCCTTTTGCTTCTATTTTAAAAGGCAACAAGGCCAACAACCCCTACGCTCCCCCAACGACACTTCCCCATGAACCTATTTTTCAGGATTCGACCGGCCCACAAAAAATCAAATAGGGATCCTTTCCAAATAAAAACCAAGGGATGCACAAGCTCCTACCTACACAGCTACAACATGGAGGAGTTGCTTCTTTGTTGCCCCTTTGTTGTCTCTTGAATACAAGAAAACTCATAGTAATGATGCTAATTTCCATGGCCTTGTTCGTTTCTCTGTTTAGTTTTAGTTTTAGTTTTGATGACATCATCATTTCCCTCATTGCTCACTCTACCTCTCTCTACTCATTACACCTGCTGACATCATCAAAACTAAACTAAACTATCTAACCAAACACAACCATGCCATTTCGTTTGTCGTTTGGTATCGAGAGCCTGCCTTTCCCTTGCTCTACTCATCTTTATAAAAGGCTTCGTCCTGAAATTTTTCTCCATATGCCAGTGAAAGTGCCTCACCTTTATTCATTTTCTTATATAATAATTTCCCTAGGTCATTGTAAAATTCAATGAAAAGTACATTTTTATCATTATTTCTGACTGACAATAATTTAAAAGCATAAAAGAAAAAAGTAGAATTGGTTTCTCAATATTATCTTTCTCTTTTTTTGAATATTGTCAATGGAGTTTTTTTTTTTTTTTTTAAAAACGAAAATCAGTGGCTTTGGAAGGGGCTTTCATTCCATTGACAACGTTGATGCAATTCTTAAACCCGATCACTACTTTTCCTAGTGTAAAAAAGTTAAAGAAGGTGTAAGAAGAATAATATTTACTCGATTGTTTTTTAATTTTTGTGAATGGCATAATTTTAAAATTTCACCTTTTTCAATACTAGAAATTTATTCGACGCAACTGATAGAGCAAACACGGTGAACTAAAGTAGGTGCTCTACCAATCATTTAGTGATCAGTTGGAGCTATTTTGAACATCATTTAAAAGGACGGTGTTTTTTTGGTGGGAAAATGTTTCATCAAATTAGTAAATACCAAAGTCGGAGTACGCGAGTCTAGGGTATGTTACTCTTTGGGCGTCGGACCTTTAATTTATTGAATAGAAATACAATTAGGTATTAAATCAAATACATAAGAGCCATAGACCATTTGGTAACCCAAATTCGCTAAATCCGCACATCCATTTCCTTCGCAAAGCTATGCATCACTTCCGCCACTTCCAGAAACCTCAAAAGATACTTGCAATCGCTCAACAATGCACTCAAATGATGACTACCTGTATATGTAGATCAAACTAAAAAGACATACTTTAGTTTTGGGCCTTTGGCCATAAGGCGAGCTCATCGAGTAATTGAGGTGTGTTTTGGCCTAAAAAGTTAGCTGGCTTATTTTTTCGTCTTTATTTGAAATTTTTTCGTGTTTTTTAGTTTTGCATCAACTTTTTGTGTATTATTGGCTCGTCTCGGCGAGAGGAATCAAAAAAGTAAAAAATTATGATCGAAGCATATTTTTTTTTAATAAAGACAAAAATAAGCCAAAATACAGTTTTTACACTTTTTTTCGATCTTATTCAAAAAATTGAGTTATACTCATAATCTTTTACCTTTTTGGATTCTTCTCACCGAGACGAACCAATAATACTCAAAAAATCGATGCAAAACTAACAAACGCAAAAAAAAATTCAAATAAAGACAAAAAAAAGAAGAAGAAGAAGTTAAGTTGACTTTTTAAACCAAAACACCACTGAAACATGCTTTGGGCCTTTGGGCATAAGCCGAGCTCATCGAGTAATTGAGACATGCCCTAAAGGAACATTCAAATACCCTTGAATAAATGCTTCTTCCAAAAGGAAATTGTTAATTTCCACAAAATTATGTATTAGTAATTGTTATTGTCCACGTTATGTACATCTTAATTGTTATTGTAATCAATGAACGTTAGACATCTTCCCGTTACTCCACTTATAGATAAAGAAATATTGTTCTAGCAGTAGAAGTAGAAGTGAGGTTATCTCTCCTTACTACTTGAAAAGCGAAAGCTTCACTTTGCTTATTTCATCTCAAGTTTACAGTGATTCGAGTCATTTATATTGTATATCTTACCAATAAAAATTTCTCTGCAAATAATACATTTAACGAGATCGAGCAAGCATCTTCTATTCAGTGCCGGCCCAAGATTTTTGGTGGCGAAAGCGAACTTCCTATTTTCAGCCCTCAATATATTCTCGAATGTGAAACTTGTGTGCACTAAATCTTTAATCTTTGAGAAAATTTTATTATATATAGGAATTTTAATCTTTAATCTTTGGAATAATTAGTCATAAATACACAATATTTTGCCTATTTAAAAGGAAGGACGAGGAACATTTGCAATCAAACATAAAGACAATGAACATTTGCAATCAAACCTAAAAACACAATATTTTGCCTATTTAAAGGGAAGGACAAGGAACATTTGCAATCAAACATAAAGACAAGGAACATTTGCAATCAAACATGTACACACACGTACCACTCATTTTCCAAATCAAACTATGTCAATGCTTATTTGCTTGGAACGGATTTACAAATCTTCTGAGTACAACAGAAGTGCCGTAGTGGCGATGGTGGGCAAGAATTGCTTTGCCATTGCCAGCCATGCATCTTCGACTTAGTGTTCAGCTTCAGACAATCGCCATTGATTTTCAGAAGATTTACATGATTCATGATAAGCTATTCATCGGTCTATCAGGGCTCACCACTGACGCTCAACGAAAAAAACTCTGGATTAATTTATCTTTGTTTTTAAAAAAAAATACTATTTGCTTTTATTGGATTTAAGTATTTCCATTTGCCGTCATCGAGGACCACCTCTTATGTTTTATGAAGATTAGCGTTATTTCACTAGTTTTATATTTGATCAATTTTTTTTAATTTGTGTGTTCTGTAGAGTTTGTTCTACTTATGTTTTTCTATTTTAATGATTAGTGATGCTTCACTAGTTTTTCTTTGAAAAATGATGCATGTTGCGATATTAGTGAGATTTCATTAATTTTTTTGTTTGCCGGAAGTGGTCGGCCTGAAGTGGTGTGGTGGTCGGCTGGAGATGGGGTGGTGATTTTTTTGGATTTTTATGTTTGAAATTAGAAATTTTCAAAATTAGTGACATTTCACTAAAAAAAAATTTTGGTCGTAGGAGGTGGGGTGGTGGTCGGCCGTAGGTGGAGTGATGATTTTTCTGAATTTTATATTCGAATTAGAAATTTTCAAAATTAGTAACATTTCACTAATTTTTTTGGTCGCTGGAAGTGGTTGGCCAAAGATGGGGTGGTGATTTTTTTGAATTTTATGTTCGAAATTAGAATTTTTTAAAATTAGTGACATTTCACTAATTATTTTGGCCGCAGGAAGTGGTTGGCCTGAGGTGGGATGGTGTTCGTGCGGCGGTGGGGTGGTGATTTTTTTGAATTTTATGTTTGAAGTTAGAATTTTTAAAAATTAGTGACATCTCACTAATTTTTTTAAGCGCTGCAAGTGGTCGGCCAGAGGTGGGGTTGTGGTCGACCGAAGGTGGAGTGGTGATTTTTTTGAATTTTAAAAATTAGTGACATCTCACTAATTTTGTTAAGCGGCGGAAGTGGTCGTCCAGAGGTGGGGTTGTGGTCGGCGGGTTGTGGTCGGCCGAAGGTGGGGTGATGATTTTTTTTTAATTTTATGTTCGAAATTAGAATTTTTTAAAATTACTGACATCTCACTAATTTTTTTGGTCGTCAGAAGTGATCTGCTAGAAGTGGAGTGGTGGTCGGCCGGAGGTGGGGTGGTGATTTTTTTTTTTTTATGTTCGAAATTAGAATTTTTAAAAAATTAGTGACATCTCACTAATTTTTTGGTTGCCGGAATTGGTCGGCCAGAGGTGGGGTTGTGGTCGGCCGGAGGTGGAGTGGTGATTTTTTATTTATTTTTATGTTCGAAATTAGAATTTTTTAAAAATTAGTGACATCTCACTAATTTTTTGGTCGCCGGAAGTGGTCGGCCAGAGGTGGGGTTGTGGTCGGCCGGAGGTGGAGTGGTATTTTTTTTTAATTTATGTTCGAAATTAGAATTTTTAAAAATTAGTAACATCTCACTAATTTTTTTGGTCGCCGGAAGTGGTCGGCTAGAGGTAGGGTGGTGGTCGGCTGGAGGTGGGGTGGTGATTTTTTTGAATTTTATGTTCGAAATTAGAAGTTTTAGAAATTAGTGACATCTCACTAATTTTTTGGTCGCCGAAAGTGGTCAGCCAAATGTGGGGTGGTGTTCGGCCGGAGGTGGGGTGGAGATATTTTTGAATTTTATGTTCGAAATTAAAATTTTTAAAAATTAGTAACATCTCAATAATTTTTTTTGTCTTTATGTTCGATTGCAAAAGTTCCTTGTCCTTCCCTTTAAAAATGTCAAATATTTTTTGTTTTTATGTTCGATTGCAAAAGTTCCTTGTCCTTCCTTTTAAAAATGTCAAATGTTTTGGATTTTTGACTAAGTGGCCTTTAATCTTTTGGGCTCAAAAATGAGATTTTGTGACACAAATATGAGTTTTTTTTGGGTCAAATATGAGAATTTGTGGCTAAAAATATGAAAGGGCGTACCATATGCAACTTTGACCAGATCGACGGCCGAGATTGCGCCACATATGCAAAAAGTGACCCCCTATACCGGTCATCTTTCATCTCATATGGAGAGCCAAAAAAATCATAAAATGTCGCGTGATCTCTCATATAACGGTTTTGGGTTTCAAAAATCTCATATATGAAGCCACGAATGCTCATAAAAAGTACCCAAAAAATTCGAAAGAGCCACAAAATGTCATATTGGCAAAAGTCAACCTCATAAAACGTGCCACAAAATCTCATATGATAGTTTTGGACTGTAGTGGAAATGTGATACATATTGTGTGTATATATATTGATGTGACATGTCTCATATAAGGTGCCACTCAAATACATATTTGTGCCCACATTGGGTCATTACGAAATGTTACCACAAATTCTCATATATGCTTCGAAGAACACTCATATACAAAGTCATTTTATATGAAACTTTTTGGTTTTAAAAATGAGTATTTGTGGATGAATATATGAGTGTTTTGTGGACCACTACAGTCCAAAAATATTGTTGTGATGTCTATTTATTCATATTCATATGTATTGATAGTGACACCTCTCATATACGTAGCCATGTAAATAAATATAGGGACGCATATTTAGTCATATTCCCAAATTTCGTATATCGGTCCACAAAATCTCACATACTTAGCCACACATTCTCATATGGAAATCCATAAAATTTATTTACGATTTTTGGACTGTAGTGGACCACAAAAGTCTCATATTTTCTTTCACAAACACTCATTTTGAAAGTCACAATAGTTGTCACAAATTTTGGACTGCAGTGGACCACAAAACATTCATATATTCTTCCACAAAAATTCATTTCTCAAACCACAAAATCACATATCAAGTATTGAGAACAATAATTCAGGCCTTGTTCGTTTCATAGTTTTAGTTTAGTGTTAGTTTTGTTTTGTAATCATTACACTCATTTCTCTCTCTATCTCTCTCTACTCATTACACTTTTTTCCAAAACTAAACTAAACTAAAACTACTAAACGAACAAGGCCTCATACTTTGAGCCAGAAAATTTCATAACCGAAGCCACACAATGTAATATAAAACTAAGGCAACAAAAGTCCTTGTTAAATACAAAAAAATTATATTCTAAAATATCGAAAAAATAGTGTTCGATGCAACTATGTACGGGATGTAAGTAATACGAAATTATTTCAACAATCGAGGCGTTGATTTTGTTCTTGTTATTAATTAAATCGTACTCGTACAAAATAGGGCCACTATGAGGGCCGAAACTGTTAGAAATGACCTCGATAGAGAAAAACTCCCTTATTTGGATGATATTTTTGTTTGATTAAATGCCTATCTATACGCGATGGACTTTATTTTAGGTACGAATGATATTCTCCATGATATGTATAGGATAGACGGTTCCGATCGCTAAAAAAAAAACTCAGGTGGTGCTCGGTTGGTTCAATATAAGTCTTTAATGATTTGGGATCCATCCGATGACTCGGTTGCCAATATCCGATGATCTCCAATATTGGTGTCGATGACGTAATCAGCAAGACGTTTCATCGTAACGGTTCTGATCGACCATTGTGAAAAGTGACTCGGTAATGACCTTTAGAATCTATACGTTCAATGTAATTGTTAGCCAACTAAGTCTTGCGCTGTTGTTGAATGTTAATTAGCCATGAAACCACAACTCAATCTCGTCGATCGAGACCGTTTATTATGTTTTTCATATTAATTAATCCACAATTTCTAAAATTTGGTCATGTTCTGGTTTAGAAATGTCATTGATCGGGACGCGATTTGAATGAGGAAATGAGTTTTTACGTCTGATTAGGTGTGTTGCGATACTCTCTTTACTTCATTCTTTGTATGAATAATGTAACACATCTAATATAATATATCGACGATTCCCGATCGTGAGAAATATCTCGGGTGGGGCCCAATCGAAACATCGTAAGAAGTCAAAGCATCGGGATGCGTTAAACTGATGCATTAAATGTCTTGTGATCCCATAGTTGCCAATATCCGATGATCTCTGGTTTTTGTGCCGCGTCCCAAATTTTGAGGATGTAGAATCCTAATGGTTCAGATCGATCATTCCAAAAATATATTTGCCGATTAATTTTAGAATTTGTACGTAACGATTCTACGAAACATGGACACTTAATTTCCCCCAAATTTTCTAATATTCCCCGCCTAAGTGCCGGTGTGTTTCCTCCCAATCCAAAATATATGGGCCCCGCGCCCACAAAAAAAAAAAAAAAAAAAGACACAATTTGGGCAAACTTCTGGTGTACGCTAAGGAAGAAACGAAGAAGACTTGGAGAGAGAAGAGAGCAACAGACAGACGACGAAGAAGGAGAAGAAGTCTCTCCGTTCCCTCTCCGCTCTCACACTTGAAATCTACATCAACCCACTCGAAATCCTTCGTACCCACATCATCTAAGCCATGTATTCGCGTATATGAGCCTGGGAAGCTCGTGCTTGGTTCAATTTCAAGTTCAAAGGCTAGGGTTTGCTCAATTTGGGGGTTTTGCTCAAAACGCATTAAAGCAGGGATTTCTTCTCCTTTTTCTAAGTATGAATGAGTGATTGTAGCATATATTCATTTCTTGATCCCATACATTTGAGTTTGATTAAAGTTCTTTGGATTAATGACTTGAAACCTTGATTTTAATCCTTATACCTTTGAGTCTGATAAAACCCACTGAAAATCTCTCTTATCCTATATGTATTGAGACCATGGGTAGCTTAAATTTTCAGTTTGTGACCTTATTTTGTTGAATTTGAATGAAACCAGTTGAAGCTTGTGATAGCTGTCCGTGAACATTGTTTTCTGAGTTTCCCGTTCCCGTTCGCGCGCGGGGGAAGCCCGACCGTTGGGATGGTTTTGGGCAAAATCCATTCCGGGCTTGCTCCTTCGATTGCGACCTCTTCTTGACTCTTTTTTGATTCTCGATTGCATAGTTTCTTTGTAAAATATGACGTGCCCACCTTGAGAATTCACCAAAGCTTGTCTGATTTTTATGAAATGGACACTTGTCACGTTGGTCATTATCAAAATAGAATGGAGGGTTATGTTTTATAAATGCTTTTTGGCACGTCCTAATGTTATATGACGAGTACTAATTGGAGTTCAAATACTTGCTTGGCACATGGGGATATTTTGTATCGAATTAACGGGCATGACACGTTTGAGATGGGATAAGGATTGACGAATGAGATAGTTAAACACTTGGGGTTTATTAAAAAGGGATCTTCATTGATGAAAGAGATTTTATGGATATGACGACACTGTTTTTTCTCTAGTTGAATATGTCTTAAAGTTAACTACCTTTGGCTTGTCTTGTACAATTTCTTTGCTTCCGTGCTCATATCATCTCATATGCATTTAGCGACTGTAGAAGATTTCTCTACTGGGCTCATATCATCTCCACCGGTAGTATTCGGATTGGAATGTTGTCTCTTGGAAGTTTGATTTGTGATGAAATACTTCAGACCATTCAGTTTAATTGTAGTTTTACTTCTAACCATTCTGTGAAGCATTTACACTTCTCAACTTCATTTGGTGAATTAATACATTGAATTTTAATGGTGCAACGGTACAAGAATAATACCATATCAGGTTAATTGAGATTTTTTTCCTTGACTAATATTATTTAGGTTTTCCATTTTGCGGGAACATCTTGGATAAGGCGCGATTTTAAGTTATTGAGAGATTCCTTATGTATATGCAAAGTTAAGTTATGGAGGGAGTATTAGCCGGAGTATTGATAAAGATGCCTTTATTGGACTTTTTTCCTACTAATATTCTCCTTTAATAGTGTTTCATAAAGAAGCTCTCAAATTTAGTGGAAACTTGGGTTTTAGAGATTAATTTCACTCTCTTTTCATATAATTTTACTACTTTTGGTTTGTTTACTGCGATAGAAGTTGAGATACAAAATTGCTCGATTGGAACAAATGGGTTAATCTGTTGATGAACTTTTTACATGTATTAATCAACAACAACCAGAAATTTCTTGCTCCATTGCATGGTGGTGATTTTTTTTGGGTGGAAGAGTAAGAAATTCATTGCATGTTTAAACTAAGGCAATTGTCAAGTACTTTGTGTATCAGTGTACGAACTTGTTGTGAACGCTGGTTTTTGGTAGAGACTGGGTGTGCCTATGATAAAGTATGTACTTATACATGTAAATATATGACTTTACAGATGTTCACAAATGTGTTTTCTCATAGGTTTTTTGGGTTCAGGTTTGTGTTATAGCTCTGTTTTTGTACGTGATTTGGTTTGGTGGAAATCACACCAGGTTTTTAGTTTTATGCTTTTGAGATTGCATAAAGCTCCACCTCTTTGAGTACAATTTTTTTGATGGTTTGTATCTAATGGGGCTTGGATGTATGGTGTTGGAACAATAGAGATTTTTTAGTGGTTTAGAAGTTCTTTCAACTTGGGGCATTGTATTGGATATGTTTGTATCTAGCAACAGGTTGTGATTTGGCTGTACATAACCGCTTTGATCTTGACTTACTAATTTGCATTTTGTTCCATTAGTCGTAGGATCTTATATACTATTAGCATATTCTTTTCTTTTCTTTTTTTTCTGTTGGGAAACATTTTTTAAAACTATTTAAGGTAGGCAACCCTTTGTTCCATGGGAAAAAAAAAGGTACTTATTGATTCTCTTTTGGTCATCAAATGTATGGGATTATGCTTTTGGTCTATGCTTATCAAGATTGTTCTTTTCTATTTAACAGACATCTCAACAACTGAGCTCTCTTCAAACAATGGTGGGGCATTTATAGAGAGAGTTCAATTCAAGGTAAGAAGCAAAAGCCCTCTATGTCACATGTTAAAAGAAAGTAAGTTTTTCATTTTATGATTCTTCTAATCTAATCATGTTGTATGGTATGCGAAGTCACATTTACTGTGTGCGGTGGTTGGACTTAAATCTGTGCAAATGAGTTAGTTTATCAAATGCATTCTCATCTTGGTTTACTTGATCCTTTGATGGTAATTGATGTATATTTAATGTTTTTTTCTCTCTTATTATAATGCTGAAGGCCACTGTCTAGTAAATTAGCAGATGCAAGTAAACCAATTACCAGTTCAGAAGGCAACAAGCAGTTGTATTGATACACGAAAATAGGTGTATCAATACCCAAGCAATCTGAATCTAGTAAGCAGGTGTATCGATACACCTATTATGGTGTATCGATACACAAGCCACTCGCGAGATGTTAATGGCATTTTTGTTTTGTTTGAAGTTTTTGAAGGTTTTGATGGAAAAAGGTAGTACCAGTACCGTCCATGGACAATACAAATTCACTATTCAAGTATTAAGAGTAATGGGCCTCCACATGGGTTGTGGTTATAGGTAACCATCAGTATAATGATCAGAAAGGTTTTCTCCAACACCATGTCTATGAGATTATGATGATAACACAAGGACATGGCTTGAATAAAGCCAGAGCTATGATTTGTATAGACTAACCATAAAAGTTGATAACACTTTACTGCCCTATAACTACCAATTCTAGATGTTAACCTAATATTGTTTACAAGTTTTATTTTTCCAAAATGACAAGTACAATGATGGAGTATCCGGATCCTACAATCACAGAGTATCCCCGTCCTACGTTCACATTGTATATTAGTTTTGGTGGGAGAATCGTACGCGGGGGAGAAATAAAATATGATGGTGGATGAACAACTGAAGTTAAGGTTTCACCTGAGTCATATACTTACTCTGACGTGATATACAGTATTAGGGATTTTGGACTTAAGGGCACATTTAGTATTTACTATATGCAACCTAACTTTGGAATGAAGAGTACTTAACTAATGATGGAGAACTGCGTAACGTATTTGCTATTGGTGGTTCAAAGAATGAAAATAATTTATTTGTTGATGGTGGGTACAAGGGTGACGAAGAGTAAGAGGAAGAAGATGCTTGCCAAAACGTAGTGGAACCACCAAAAGTTCCATTGGCAGAATCAAGCAAAAGGTGTTTTTCACTATATACTTATATTTGTAGTTTAGTCTTCAATATTTGTTGTATTTCTTGTCACTAAAAAGGATAGTTGGGCCATTTCTCGCTCTTTGGGTTGACGATTGATGGTTTCCAATGCAGGAGTAAGGGAAAGAGGCTGCGTCAAAATATTCCATCATCAATGCCCCAAGATCAAAACAAGGGGCAGGGTAAGAGAAAAAAGCCTTCAGGTCCTTTCATTTTTTTCAGGTATATACTTCATTTTATTGAACTCCAATCCATTGTAAGTGGCTAAATTCAAATGTACTAATGGTGGTCCAAATTTGAGCATGTGTAGTGTCGTAGTACACAAAAGCCTCCAATCATAACATAATATAGATGACCCGATAAGCATATATCGTTATATATGGCAGAATATGGCAGACAACGTACAACAGATATGACAAAAAAACCATACTTATTGAGAAATTGTTTCCAAACATGAAGGGCAAACATATGCTGACTCAGCAAGGTATATGGGAGAAATGGAAAAGCCTCCCGGAGCATGAGAAACAACCATACATAGATATGGCAAAGTTGGATGCCCGTCAGTTGGCAGAGGAGAAACCTCCTCGGTCGCAAAAGCCTCGAAAGGTGATTTCAAACTTATATGGTCGTGCAACTTAAAAAAAATTTACACAACATTTTTTCATGACTGGATACTAAAATTTGATATGTTACTTCATGCAGGTATATATGCAGAATCGAATTGCGTTGCCATCTGTTGTCAAACTAATGCAAAAGTTAACCGAAGAACAACGTGAGGCTGTTAAAAGTATGGGGTTGGGTGGACTACTTGAACTTCGTTGCTCAAGGCTACATCATGATTTGCTTGAGTGGTTGGTTGACAATTTTGATCCCTCACGTTGTTTGTTACGCGTTCACGGGCGTGAACTTGTTCTCACAGTTACAGAAGTGCAACGGTTACTTGGAATACATGGGTGCGGCCCGGATATAATGTTGGCAGGATTCTCTGATGATGGGTTCAAGAAGTTGTGTGATGACCTGAAAGTGAACAAAGGGAGTCTAATGTTGAAGAATTTGGGTGAGTATTTGGGTGACTGCAACGATATCACTCTGGAGTTCAAGAGAAAATTTGTACTGTACATGTTGGACTCCTTCCTGTGTCCAACATCGCAGCCATATGTACCCCAAAACTATGTTCATGTTGTTCGGGATGTTGACACCCTCAACGGACGCAGCTGGGCAGAGTTAACACTTCAGTGCCTTGCCAACGGTATCAGTGAATCGAAGAGGTTGGAACGTCGATGGACAAACGGGTGCCTACGTTGCTTTTGGAGGTATGAAACCCCTTTTTTTTTTATTGGAAACACAATATTCTTGCTATGTCTTCTACAACCGTCTCTCAATGGAATTCATGTACTAAATCAAAGTTGTTGGACAGTTATTTTACGTTGAACGCGTCACTCCAGCTACGTGTCGAGTAGTGAGAGACCCGTCTATGACTCCCCTCACTTAGTGGGGGTTTAAAGAAATCGGCAATATTGTAAGACTCTTGAAAAATGGAGTTGGCGGGTTCGAAATGGATGATGTAGTGAATTCATTATTACAATTTCAAAAAGAAATATCCCCTTTTTTATGTTTGTGTTTGTAGTTATTAGTGTATTTTTTAACTAATCGTTTGTGCCATTTAGGTGCATGTAAACTTTAGGGAGTTTGGGGAAGGAAACGAAACATCACCACGTACAAAGGGGGTGCTGCCATTGGGAGAGGAGAAAAAAAAAAAGAAAAGGACAGTGACATGGAAATTGTTAAGGGACAATTAGGAGTACTATTGGAAGTCGTCGGTAAGTTACAGGGGGTAAGTCGGCCCCGTAACGAGGACCTTGACATGCGGGTCGAAGATGGGAAAAGTGTGGGGAAACTGGTGCAAAGTAAGATGCTCACTCTAGGTACACAACACCAACAATACAAAAATACTTTCGTTACCCCCTCAATGACGGAGTTGAAAACAAAGGGGGTGACAGTGGAAGCAAACACGCAAACACCAAGACCATGGCCCACGTCGAAAACAAGCCAAAATACCAAACGTGAAATTTTTCCCAATGTTGTGGCCCTATCGAGTGAGACAGGAAGTGAAATTGGGAAGAATGTGACAACACGTGTCGTGCAAAAACAAAAATGGTTGAAGAAGATTGCATGTGCTGAAAATGAAAAGTCACCAATCAATACAAAACTTCATGCTTCACCGAAGGAAGTACTTGATCGACCCAAGCGTCGGGGGAGGAAAGCTAAGGAGGCTACACCTAAGGTCTAAAAATGGCCCATTGTGATTGACTAAAAACGGAGACCAATGCCAACCCTCGCCAGACAAGACGTACATCGGAGCGTGTTCCAGGACCCTTTATGCGTTCACCATATGTCCCACTACCAGTGCATGGAAACAACAAGCAATCGATTGCAATTGGAAGAGGAAGACAAGAAAAGGCAGGAGGAGGAAGAGGAGGCGGCGAGAAACAAATGGGTGGCCAACATTAAGAGGAAGAATAAGAGCTTCACTTGCGAGCGACAAATGGACCGGGAAAGTTTGAAGGATAACGACATCGTCACCATCGTTGAAAGGCAAGGTTTATCTCATTTCTTTAAAAAAGTGGGAGGGTATAAACCTAAACTTGTTAAGGAATTTTATGCAAACATGGTGGTAAAGGGAGATGCAAAGGTTATTAAGTGTCAAATGGGGGATGTGACTGTGACCCCAAAAGTGATAGCCGCGTATTTGAAAAATTATGGACGCCCAAGGCCTAGTAGTGTGACTTACCCCCGCTCGGAGTGGTATTACCAACTCAATGTAATCAAGGGCACTCTCACCGAGGACCCATAACATACCAAAATTTTGGGTACACCTCTGGGGGGTTGAAAGCATTGTATCGGTTGATCAATCAGGTGGTCCACTACAACCTCTATCCAAAAGGGAATGCGAAAACCCCCTCACGGGTTGATGGTGATATATTGTTTGCATTTGGCAATGAGGGTGAGGTGATTGATTGGGCGTTGTGGATTTGGACCCAAATGGCGGATTTTAAGGCAAGGGGGCCAAGCCATGCCAATATCCCATTCCCCGCCATGGTGACAGTGCTTTGTGAAAACGCCGGGGTTCGAACTTCTGAAAATAAATGTTCCCGGACTCAAACCCATCAACCAAGGTTCATTGAGGAAGAGTGATTCCATGTCGAAACGTCCACCGCCCACATTGCCATACTTCGTAGACCCACTGCCAAATCCGGGAAAAAGAGTAGGGAGGAATGGGACGAACTCCACTATAACCATGCCACTTTGATGTTGGAGGGGATAGCACGAATTGAAGCCAACCAAAGGGGCCAAAAAAAGAGGGACGGTAAGAAAATGAGGAGGTGGATTTACATTTCTGAAAAGCTTGGGAGTTTAATGGGCGATCCTTATAAGGAAACCGCGGAAGATAAGGAGGAGGACACCGAGGAAGAAGAGGGGGGAGAGAGGCTATATGATTTTTCACAATCGTTTGAGGAGGAGGGTGATATTGAGTACCATGAGGAGCCGGATGAGGCGGGGGATGATGACACAGATGAGGAAGATGATGAGATGGATGAGAGGGACGATGAGGATGAGTAGTGGGGGAGTCAGTAGTGTTAGTCGTAGTAGTACGTATCTAATAGTTTTATTTCTTTCTTTGTAGCTTTATTTGTGTCGTCAATTTAGTGCTAAGGTTAGCATGTGGCCGTGGTTGGGTAGTAATAGAGTCGATGGTGGCCAAGGGTAGCTAACCGAGCTAAAAATGTGGCCATCATCCTTTTTGTGTCCCTTCTCTTTTGTGCTTATGGAGTTACCAAGACCTTGAAAATTTGTTCAAACAGTCCAGTTTGATTTCTGAGAATGAAGCGATAATGCTCATCTTGTTGACCGTTGCTTGTGATCTCCATATTTTGTTCCGAGTCTTGTGTGACTTTAAGGGTACGTTTCACCAAAAGCCTAGAAATTGAAATAAAAGTTTTAGAAACATTATACCTTTTTCTCCCATTTGAAATTGGTCAGAAAAATAGTAAATTGTTATTGACGTATATCTTTCAAATGATGTTCGAGAGTTATTCATCAAAAAAGTTTATGTAGGAACAAAAAAATGAGAATAAATCCACAAAATTTACGCACACCTCACCTAACTCTTGGCGGACCAAACTCACCTTCCATTAGTGGGGCCGATATGATCACGCTAAGAGAGAATCACTAGCGTTCATGAACTCACTTTTTGCTCTACTAAAAAGGAAAAAAAAAAGGCGAAAAACACAACTTTTGTCATGAAAAATATTACCGTTCAAAGGCACAAAAAAGAAAAAGAAAATGCACTTTCCAGCATTTCCCAACCGGTTGGTGGTTGTTGCCCAACCAGTTGGGCACTTCCAGAGGCTAAGCCAAATTTCCAACATATTCCCCAACCAGTTGGAGGTTTTTTCCCAACCAGTTGGGCCATTCCAGAGCGTGAGCAAGATTTTCAGCAACTCCCAACCAGTTGGAAGTTTTTGCCCAACCGGTTGGGAAACCCAGATTCTGTAGATTTTTGGGGCCGACTTTGTAACATCTTTGGGGGCTTCTTAGACATTTTGTACACGATGTTTGCACATTGGTGCTTTTTTATTTTTTCCTCAACTTCTCCGCAAAAGAGACCATATGAATATCGACTTCCTCAAATTAGTAGTCCATTAATGTTCCTCATGCTCGAGATCATTTTATACTCTTACCTTGTTTGTGCAATTCTGAGAAATGTGCTCTCTTTGTTTCTCGAAATTATTAGGTTATGAAATTGTGGATGGATTTATCAAGAGAAACGACGTCGTTGAGAGAGAGAGAGAGAGAGAGTGTGTCATTCATAATGCTAATTTGGGAATGTCATTATAACGTACGACGTCGTTGGGGGCCAGTTTTTTTTTTGTATAAAATAAAGAATAAAAAATTTGCAAAAATTTGGGCAGCAACTCCCCTGTTTTTTGTCCTAGCCCGACGGCAAGCGTCTCAACAAACAACAACCAAATCAAGTCATTCTCATCATAATCATCAACCACATTGAAGTTTGAAAATTTGAAAGAAGAAATCAAACCAAACCTCATTACATGACTCCATTACAAACGCGTAATACATAGTCTTTCGAATAAAAAAGAAAGGAGATATGTTTCAAACATCATTACATTTATCCTCTCCATTCATATGCATACAACAAGATAACCAAACAAGTACTGAGCTTTGAGGGAAGTGGGACGAAGATAATAATAAATCCTTATTCGTAAAGTGTCTAACACCGCAAATGAAATTACGCAATAGCAGTACCAGTAATATCACCATATCCCTCATTCCAGTAAAGTGTCTAACACTACTACCTGGCCTTCTTAGATGGATGCCTTGTGTCTGTGTCCTCATTATCTCTTCCTCATCATCCTCGCAATCATCAACAGAATCCTCATCTGCCATCTCCGCCGCCTCCTCATCTTGACTCCCTTCCTCCATATCTTCATCTTTGACACCACGACAATCTAATTTCTTACACGTCCGCTTCGTATGCCCAATTGACCTACATGACACGTAACCACAACGTTCATTGAAACCAAATTTCACCCAAAAACCTAAGGCAACCAACGAAAAGTGAATTACACTATGTGTTTATACCTGCAACGCGAACATCGCCCTTGTTTGCGAGGTGTAACTGCCGAAGACGGTCCCCTTGGATTCCCTTTTGTCCTGACAATGACTGGATCACCAACACCAAAAAAGTCCATGCGCCCCTTTGCAGCACCGCTGTCATCATTCCCCTTGTCGGCCATGTCATCGACCCATTCCTTCGTTTCCCACTTTTTCCTGAATCGACACATCATCTCAAGTGCTACCTTTCTGACCTCATCAAACTCCATGTCGAAGTGCGATGCATCATACGATACTAAATTGAAAGTTGAGCTCAACATGCCATATTGCCCTATTTGTGTTATCGTTGTCGAATCATTGCATACAAATTGACCTTGATGACCGTCCTCCATTGTGCGCCACATCCACCTTGGAAGGACACAGCCAGGTGGAATCTGTCGTAAATTCTCGCGTTTCATAACAGACATCATGTGGCGGCAAGGAAATCCAACTGACTCCACTTTCAGACAACTGCATTTCATTATGCCATTACATGGCTTGTATTCCACTGCCCCAAATGGAATTAGGTGCTCCATACTTCCCCACCTCGTACATGCAGTGATTCTTTATACCATGTTTTCCCAACAAGAACAAACAACTCTCAGCCACTATTTCTTCCCGAACTTTGCGAAAATGGCACGACTAAATACCTCAGCTCCATGTCGCTTCAGGCTCGTTAATTTAGTTTCCATAACTGGGAAACTGTTATCAGTTACTGCCTTCGCCATCAGATCCTTAAAGCGTAACCTATTCACACCCCTATCAAAGTGTGCAACAAACTCATACAACCTCAGCCCACGTGTCAAAAACCTACTGAAATACACATTCATGGACTTGCAACGCTGAGTGCTCCTCATCCCAGCAAAACATTTCCCACGGAGATACGAATCAACCCACATGTGTCGCTTGCGATAAGTCTCCATGACCCAACTGTGCTTCTCAATACCATGCTTCTTGACAACCTCAGCCCATTCTCTGTCAAACTCCGCTGTCTTACAATCCTTCTTGTGAACGTTCGAAGCAGCATTGCGCTGCAAATGCCACATGCAAAGCCAATGACTACATTTGGGGAACACATTCCTAATTGCTTACTGCACTGCCCTGTCACCATCTGTCAACACAGATACAAGCTTCTTGCCATCCTTGGTCTCCATTAAACTTTTCAACACCCACGTGTATGTTTTAGCTGTCTCATCCCCCAACAAAGCGCAACCAAAAATCGTCGTCTGAAAATGATTACTTACACCAACCAGGATGACAAACGGCTTATTGTATGCATTTGTCCGGTACGTAGAGTCAAAAGCCAATACATCCTCGAATGCTGCATAATCCAATCTTGACCTCGAATCTGCCCAGAATAACTTGTCCAATCAGTTCTTTGAATCTACACCATACTTATAAAAAAATAAAGGATCAGCAACAGCTTTGGAGTGCATGTATCTCAAAGCACCCACTAAATCACCGTCCTTTAGTTCGGCTTTTCGCTGGGATTGAATATAGTTATGCAAATCTTTGTCAATGAATCCTACTTTGTGTAGACCACCAGATTGCTTGGACATGAGGTCCATGACATTGATTGCCTTCGTGCCTACATTGCGCAAAACACTGATTTCAGCTTTGTCAGCACTACTTAAAGCCCTGTGCGACCATAGAAACGTAACACTTTGCGGGTCTGCCAACTCATGGTTGTGCTCACTAACAAAGTGTGTCACAACATATTTCCCCAATGACCTATCTAGCCGTACATGAAAAGCAGCTCCACAACTCACCCTTGTTTCTGCCCGATGCCGCCTCTTCCGATGTTTGCGCATAAAGTGCTGACTATCTCTTAGGCCTTCCCTTGAACATACCCATTTCCTACTCAATACCACATCATCTCCATTCTTTTTACTTCTGCCTTTCCTTATGCTAAACCCAATAGCCCTGGCATAAGCATTGTAAAAGGCATGTGCATCAGCCTCGGACTCAAATGCTTGTCGAAACACATCAGCCTCTGTGTTTAAAGAAAAGTTATACTCCCTTCGTCCCATTTTAAATGCTCCCTATGTAGATCAATGCCATTTTCAAACGTCTATATCTTTTTATTGGTAAGGTTTCCAAAGTTTTTAAAATTTTTGTCTAATAGAACTAATTGAGATCTATCAAATAAGATCCATATTGCATATAAAATATATTATAGAATGAAAACTATAAGAGTTTTAAAAAAACACGCATAACCGTAGAGAGCATTTAAATTGGGACAGAGGGAGTATTCTACTACAAAATCTTCTTTCACTTCAGCCTTTACCTCCTCCAACACTTCTTCTTTTACATCCAATTCAAAGTCTTCAAACTTTACCTCATCCAACACTTCTTCTTTGATGCCCAAATCGTTGACATTCTGGCAATTATCCTTAAATCGTAAAAATCTTATTGTTGAACAAAATTGTTGGCGTTCGATATACACCTACAGGTAAAGAGCCTTCAAATTCAGCACACGTAAAACCTATATAATCAATGAATAGTCTATCAATTATATCCATCAAAAAAATTGAACTCATAGATAAAATCTATTTATTTCAACTTACTTTTTTGCAATGAAAATTAGGATATAAATCCTCACTATCTCTAGAGAAAAAGCTAAATGCTTCTTACCCATGGAATTGCCACATAATTTTACACTCTTATTCATCAAACGAATGTTGTCAAATCAGTCTTTCATTTTCCTTTTTTCTTTCTAAGAAAAAACTCAGGAGTTCAAGCAAGCTTACGTGCCCCTCTTTTTGATAACTCAGATCCAATCTTTCTATGTAGGACTATAACACAGAACTAAATCGAAGTTTACATTGCTTGAATGGACCCGACTTCAGTTCAATTGCACAAAGGCCTCTGCAATTCTTAGAAGTTCATCTCAGCATTTAATGATGCAGATTTTTAAAAGATTCTTTCGGGGAAGATTCTTTTCTAGACCACTGAAAATACTTTTGAACGGTCAAGATTACACGAACTCCTCTCTATGGTCCAACATCAGGCTGCAGAGAAACCTATTTCTTCTTGAATAAGTGATGCTGAATCCAATCAATTACGGGCGTAAATCCAAATTCCAAACCAAACCCACAGTACTATAACTAGTTATGGGATTGGAGCCAAGGAGACGAAATGGAGCTAAACATAGTGTGAATCAAAGCAAGCATTTTTATCTATGTGGCTATATATACAGATTTCCATATATAGTTATCAGTGCACAGTGGGTGTTTGTAACCATTACAGATCTGTATCTATAGCAAAATAGCGATTTAGATTAAAATGGGCAGAGATATCTCACCTTTGAGCAGCAACAACACTGAAATTAAGCTCGGGATATCACTCCCGCTTCTCTTTCTCCTCCAAAATCAGCCTTAATAGAAGAAACACAATCTCAATCTCTGAGTGACTATTCAATATTCAGTGCTCTTGAAGCGCGGCCACGCACTCTGAAGGCTTTCTTCACCGCACATTAGTAGGAAAGCAACACACTTTAGTGAGAGTATTTTTATTCGGGCCAGAGTAACTTTACCCACAGTTCCAATTCGGTAACGGGAGTGTAAAATTTTGCATTCTCTCTTGTAAATCATGCAAATTTTGCATTCTCTCTTGTAAATCATGCAAAATAAGCGGTTCTGATTACCGAATCGAAACCAAATGCAGATGTAGGTAAAGCAGGAAAATTTTCATCCAAATAATAAAATTGCTTAGATCGTGTAATCCCACCAACTCTCCATCCAAATAATAATAAGAACTCAGGGTGGTGGAGAACGTGGTGTGAGTAATAATTTTCACAATATGTCCCTCGATATCTTTTCAGTGGATCTGGCTCCTCTCCGGTAACAAGGGAGGGGAGCTTCCCTTGTTTAGGGTTTTCGAATCTACTCTCTACAAATTGGCACACACAAACACACACACACACACACACACACACACACACACACACACACACACACACACACACACAGAGAGAGAGAGAGAGAGAGAGAGAGAGAGAGAGTGGTGATCGACGATCGAGGAGGGGGGGAACTCTGGGGATGGGGTTAGCCGTCGACAGAGGTGGGGGATCGCCGGTGGAGATGTCGTGGTGGTGGTAGTCGGCTCAAGAAGTTCTGGGTTTTGCTATGTATCAATGTGAAGAAGAACGGGAGAATAATATTATGAATTTTGTGTTTTTTTCCCAAAGTGGTGGGCCCAGTGACCCACAGGTAGCCCTTTTTCTGATTTTTTTATTCCAAAATTTTTTCACATCTATATGAGATATTGTATGTCTTTTTATTGTGTTTTGGTGTTCCAATATATATTGCAGTGATTAAGGATATGAGAGTTTACTTTACTGAGTATGAAATTTTGTGGCTTTATATGAAATTGTGTAGCTGTCCATATGAGTTGCACACTATATGCCAAAAGGCTGGGTGCACATAGTAGCAATACTCAGAATTTTAACACATTGGGGGCCTATTTTTTAAAATAAAATTTGGGGGCCGAAAGCGGTCGCTTCCTCGTCTTGCCCTCTAAGCCGGCTCTACTTCTATTCAGGAGATGCAAAATAAAACTTAAAAATACCCATAACATTGAAGGTTTGAAAATCATGTATATATGGTAGACACTACAAACTATAAAATTTTATTCGTCGCCCATATCGAAGTATTTGAGGTATTAAACCAGGACAGTTAATAATCTCTCATAATTAAAGTGCCTACAACTCGAATCACCATCACATTACTCGCACTTGCACCACTATATAATGACTCAATATCATTTTTAACTTCACATTTATGTGCGACTCAGACACGTCGTGCATGATTGTGTGGTTGTTGAGGTGCTGGGCACCAATGTTTTTTTTTTTTCCCCACAAAAAATGCTGTCATACATCGAATATCTATGTGTTCAAAACGGTTTGATGGACATGAGGCTAAATTTCCTGTTTTTGATAATTTTGCTGAGATTTTATCAACCCTTCTCCTCATATGATAAAATCAAGGGTGATTTTATCAAAAATCGGAAACTCAGCCTCATGTCCATCGAACGTTTTGAACACATAGATAGGAGTATTTGATTTTAATAAAATCTTTTGAGAAACTAAACGGAAGTCGACACTCATCGGCTGCTAACACGCGTGTTCGAAGAATCGGAGCACTGGTGGTTTCCATTACAAATACTTATAGGTTTCCGTTACAAATCCTTTATAAGTAATGCCAGCTAAGCAAGTACTCAGTCCCCAAATTAAAGTACAAACAGGAATCACGCACACTCACGTGCCATACCTTATCTGACAATTAACTACAGAGAACGAGACTCGTCAAGTAACAAGAAACACAAATCAATATGCGAGTATCAGACTCAAAGGGTGTCCCGTGTCCTTGTCCCCCACAACTTAACGGGTGTTCTACCAACAAAAAAATACTACTACTCCTTCCGCCCGAATATTTTTGTCCTCGATCTATCAGTCCCCCACAATTAACTGATAAAAAAAAAATTACTACCCTTCCGCGCGGATATATTTGTCCCTTGATCTATTGTAATCGGATAAAAAATTAGTGATATCTTTAAATTGGTAAGCAATTATATATCCAATATAAGTCTTGTTTGATAGATCTCGATTAGTTCTATAAGACAATGTTTTTAAAATTAGTTTATTTAAAAAACACCCTTAACGAAACATCCCCCAAGTCACATAATTTGTGTGTGAGCGAGAGCAAGAATGCTAATGAACATGAAAATATATTTGAAACAGATTCTTACCGACAAAAATTCGCGAGATCAAAGATTATTGAGATCGTGTTCACGGCTATTTTGAAGGATTATGTGGCTATTTTTTGAAGGATCAGAACACAAACATCCGGACACAACCACAGATAAAACCTCTCACATATACATGGGTCCCACGTAATAAATGTGTACGAGATCCACTTGTATGTGAGGGTAGTGTCTGAATGATCGTGTTCATAGAAGGATTACGTGGCAAAGGGCCCCACCCGCCCTCATAACGACGTCGTCTCGGCCGTCCTATACTCCTCTCCACTAAAACTCTCGAAATCGGCAACGAGGGAAACCTCAAATGAGAGGCCCAAATCAAAGTTAGAGAGAGGAGAGAAGAAAGAGAAAGAGAAAGAGAAAAGAGAGAGAGAAAGTGTAGAGAGAGAGAGAGAGTGAAGAGGGGGCCTCTCAGTTCTGGTCTATCTTCTGATTCGAATTTGAAATCGGTTTAGGGTTCGTTTGGATGGCGGAGCAGAAGAACAGGTGGAATTGGGAGGTTTCTGGGTTTGAGCCGAGGAAGTCAGACGATCAAAAGCCGCCTTCTTCACCTTTGGTCAGGCGGTACTCGATTTCTGCGTCGGGTTTTCTACCGCATTCTGATGTATCGAAGCCTGGGTTGGCCTCGAAGCTCCAGAGATTGAAGGACAAAGTTAAAGTAAAGATCTTTTTAATCTTTTTTTTTCTTTCTTTTTCTCAGTGTTTGTTTCTGTGGCTAGACTGTGTTTTGAACTGATAGGGTCTGAATCCGCTCGTGTTGTCAATTCTCGCTCTACACTAACTCACGCTCTCAATCCACTTTCTATGCTCGCGTTCTCAATTCCGGCTCTCGTGAATTCAATACTTAAGGAAGTTTTCAAAAGATGTTATCCCGCTCGCACTCGCACTCCTGTATGTGCATTGTGAGATTAAGGTTGGTAGTCATCTACGTGCGTTGTGCGACAAAGGTTGGCAGTCATGGGCACTATTGATTTGATATAGGAGTTTGGTAAAAATTTTGGGTTGAAATCCTTAAATTTTTATTGACCAATTAGGTTCAATTTTTGAGTAGCGACAAAATTGAATATTTTTTGTGGGTGAGATCCCTTTGGTTGTTTTTATGGACCAGTTCTTTGTAGTCAAAATGTCCCGCGATGCTATGGTTCCCACCACCACAGTTTAAATTGGTGTATTTATAGTTCGGGATTGCCTACCCGAAATATTTGGTAAAGGTTGGTTAGTGCAGGACTGAGGTTGGTGTCTTACCAGCTCTGAATTGACTTCTACAAACTGCATTCAGATATTAGGTAAAATTTTAATGATGCTTTAATGAGTGGGGACTAGGTTAAGCAAAAAGGACTGGAGGGGAAAGATGGATAAATGTTGTCATTAGGAGGAGATTTGAAATTTGAAATTTTTGTGGAAGTCAGTGTTTGCAAAGTTTTATTTTTTAAGAACATATCATGATTGTCCATGATTATAGGTTATCAAGACATGGGGTAGCTGCTTTAGTATAAGGATTTTTTTTTGTGCCGATATTCCTAATGGAGGCTATTTTGATTAATGTTTAAATGAAGACCATTAATTGTGAATTTCTACGCCGCAACTAATACTTGAGTTGTGAGTAGAGAATTTGATTTGTTCTATGCCTTACATATCCTTTTTTTGCACAAATAGATGCATAAAAAAATGAAGGAACTGAGATCTGTATTGGATTGCATACAAATCTGTCTACCCTGGATGTGCCTACCATTCTTGGACCATGCATTTTCCGGAACATAGTTAGTTGGTCATGCGTAGCTATCTGATTCGTGCTAACATTAAGGGGATATGCAGAATAAATCTCTCACGATTTGTTGGCTCATGCAAAGTATGGGAGGAAAGCCAAGGTCATATGAAACGTTGTTGAGGCACAAAGTGGTGGAAACTAGAAAAACAGAAAAGCTAAAGAACCATATAAATTCTGCTTGTTTAGTTAACCAACACTTACACCTAGCTTTTCTATGGCATCTGAAAGTCAGAACACATTACCTTGCCCACGTTACCTAGAAATATAAATTCTGCTTGTTTAGTTAACCAACACTTACACCTAGCTTTTCTATGGCATCTGAAAATCAGAACACATTACCTTGCCCACGTTACCTAAAAATATAGATGTTAATATAAGTATGTAATTCGAGCTCATTCACCTAACAAGCTAAAGTTATGTCTCTACATCACCTCTATTTATTTTACACTATTTATAAAGAAACATAAATCGTCCCTTACTATGTTTTATGACGACTCTAGTTAATTCTCTCTCTCTTCCTCTCTTGCGTATGTTGTTTATATGAGCAACAAAATGTGTTTTCTTTCTCGCTTTGAGCTAAGTTTGATAGGTTGAGATTGAGCCATTGAGGGGTAAAGTTATGTCTCTATGTTTTCTCTCTCACTTTGACCAAATATGGTTGGTTTAATCGTTTTCTTTTTTATAATAGATAAATAGAGAATTTGGAACATGTTGAGATTCATTAAAATTCACTCTAACTTCCACTTGAAAGATACACTCTTATTTTGCTTATATAACCATTTGCGGACTTTGTATTGGTTTAAAATACAATCTTGGGGAATTTGGAAGCTCTCTCATGATTGATATTTTGAAATCCTTTCTCAAAATTGATACACGAGTTTTTTTAGGGTCACTTTACGATTCTAAGGTTATGTTATTAGGAGAGTGGGAGAATTGGTTGGTTGACCCAAAAAAGAAGTTTTGATTTTTTTCGTTCTTTTTTCTCCTTCTTTTGTTAGGTAAAACGAGTTTTAAAGTGAGAAATGTTGAGAATGCCATGTAGGAGAAAGAACCAATGAGAAGCCTTCTTTTCATTTTAGGTAACTGCACATGCTTAGTGTGAAACGTAGCAAATGGTCCTTGCAATATGATGGGCATGAGCAAATAGCTTTTTTAAGTTTACGAGTACTCTTCACAATTGACTTAGGAAAGAAGATGCATGAAATTATTAGTGAAAAAGGTAGCCAGAACTTGTTGTATTGGCCATGCCGTTAATATGTTACCATGTTCGAGTAATGTGGTTTAAATTCTATAAATAGTCAATGTATTTATCAACTTTCTAGGTATTAAATGAATATGGATTTCTCCAAAAAAAAAAAAAAAAATATGCGATATGTTGTTATTATGATGCAATTTGGTATTTGGCGAACATGACTCACGTGAAAAATTTGGAAAGATATTTATCTTAACTTTGGCTTGCTTTGCTCGGCAGGAGACGGTTTACACTTAGTGTGTGGAACACTAGTCTTGGAAAATAGAAAGTCTTATATTGGTTCTAATTTGGTTGTTCCTCACATTTCCGCATACATCCTTCTGTCCCGGTTACTTCTTCCCATCCCAGTTACTGGTTAGTCTAGTGAAAATGTGATGGTTTGGGAATCACATATTGTTGGTACAGAAGTCCACCTTTCAAGTGGCTCAGCCGTGACATTACTATATCACCATTTGCATGTACTTTGATCTCATGTGTCCACCTTGCTAGCAATTCCTCGAGGCTAACGTTTGCACGGCCTTGGACTTGAGACGAGTCATTTCGAGGCATTCTCCAAGAATCAAGGAGAAAAATTCCTATTTGCTTGTATTGAAACGGTGAAAACATTTTTGTTTTGTTAGAGACCATATCTCTAGTGGAATATTGTGATCCAAGTGTTCCCATCAAAACTTACCCGAGTTCCTGAAAATAGGGTAACACACCAAAACTAGTGCACCATACCGAAAAAAGATTTTTTTCGAGGTAAAATTACGATATTTGAACAGGTGTGTTTGCGTTTGTTTTTTAGAGGTATGAAAAAGGGCCTATTTGACTATATTAACTGCAGATTATATTTAGGAAATTGGCAATCAGAGACTTTCTAAAATTTTCATTTCAATTTTTTTGGAAATATTTTCAAAAGTATCCTTTTTATTAATTTTCAAAACAACATAGTACACACCAAATAGGAATTCTGTCCTTGCCGGGAAATGTTAAGGATGGTTTGTTGTCTTCTGCTTTATCTACATAGCTTTCTGGTCAAGGGTACTAACCTGCATAACTGAAACATGCACTTCGCTTTCGGTTCTCCGCCTTTGAGCTCATCTCATATCTTACCAGTTACCCATGATCCTTGTTAGGGGTGTCCAATGGGACAACTGATCCGCCCAAACCAGACCGTTCGTGAACCCACCCGAGGTATGTTACGAATGGATGTGGATCCTAATATTCTAGTTTTGGCGGATTCGGTTCGGGTTCGGGTTTGATGCGCCCAATCCGCAATCAAACGACCCCCTACCTCACTCACGGACGGGTGTGGATGGAGAGAACGACAATCCACGATGATCGGATTGGTTTGGGAACCGACCCAATCCGCCCAAAACTGATCCGTGGACAGGCCTAATCCTCGTATATGGTAAGAGCATGAACTGCAAATCCATTTGGGTAGATGTTATGGTTGAGCAAGCTTTCCTGATTGTCGGGAATTCTGTTAGGATTTCATTGATCAATCATGCCCGTGGTATTTGTTCCATAGTGAAGATTCCAGCTCTTGGTTTGGTGGCGAGGCCTCTCTCTTATGGTGGAAGCCTTGATGCAGCAATAACAACTTACATGTAATGTGGATCTTATTTGTACCAGGCAAACGATGCCACCATTTAAGTTGATTGGCACTTGCAACGGGTTGCACGAGAAATTCCAGCAGTAACATGGACTGATCTGTGACTTGTTTGATATGGCCGAGACACTCAATGCCTCTGTTCTTGAACAAATTTTAGCTGATTAATTGAAGGAGCTGATTTGGGAGCGTCTAGCTCGGGAGATGTCAAATTGGATAATTAGACATTTGGCGTAGATGCTCTCTTTCCCTCTCTCCATCATGCATGCAAGTCGTTCATTCTCACCATCTCTATCCTAAGAGCTCTGGTTTTACACAGTGTACACACTTACCCTTTCAGTTGCTACTCTCTCTCTCTCTCTCCAGTCACCCATCGTCTCATAAGCTTTCATATTTCCTTGAAAGATTCCTAACTTGTGCACTTAACCTTGATCCCACTCATTTATTTGTCATCGGTTTACATTAATCGCCATTAGCACAATTACAATCTTGGGCTTAGTGACAATCTTTTAAGCAACAACTCACCAAAAGGTGTTTTAATATGGTGATGTTTGTGAAGTAGGTTACTTTTTCCTGAGGTCACTCTAGAATAAATCATTTGTGAGATTGAAGATTAGCAATCTGCGAAATATATGCATATATATACTCATGACACCATACTGCCTGACATCTAACTTGAGGGTACATAAGAGAGTATCTGGCTGAGTACTTTGATCGATATCCTACACTTTGTTTGGACAAAAAGCATTTGTTTCTATACGTGGAGGGCCGCCTCCTTGGGGGTGATTTCCTGAAAGAAAACATTTTAATAAGAACATGGCCAGGTTGTGGTGGTTGGATTTTGTAAACCTTAAAGGGTTTCCTTCTATGACTTTCAAGATTGAAATCACGCTGATATGATCTGAGCCTCTCAGTCAATATGTGGACACTCGTAGAAAACTTTTCCATATCAAGTATGACCAAGTAAAGTGTGTTTAATGACTGCTTCATTCTTGTCACGGTAAGCACGTTAAAGAAATATGTCAAGGAGAATACGGAAGCTAAGATTACCGTTGTATGACCAAATAGTCATATATTACCCACTAAAAAATAATAAATATTAAAGACGAAGTAAATAATATTACAATTCCAGACTCCCAGTACTGGTCGTCCTTTAATCCCTTTAGTGCTTGTAGTTGTTTCATGTTTGAAGTATGACCTGTGTCTCTGCCCGTGGTGAGGAAAGAGATTTCTAACCTATGGCAGATTTGTTTATTCTTTAATGTTACCTTCTGAAGACAATCACGGCTCCAAAGCTTTGAGTTTCTCGTCAAATATATTTGTTAACTGGGGTATACTAGCTGTATATGAAGGTCTTTTTGTATAAGACCATCTGTATGTGTCCAATAAAACACACTGTTTTGCTAAGTGCCTTTTTCTGTGATCATTCATTTATTTCTCAATTGTATTACATCTTCTGGATAGCTTGCTAGAGAAGATTACCTGGAGTTGAGACAAGAAGCAAGTGATCTCCAGGATTACTCAAATGCAAAGCTTGATAGAGTGACGAGATATCTCGGTGTTCTTGCTGATAAGACCCGCAAGTTAGGTAAGAAAGAGTTTGGCTCTATGGTTGCAATAAATAACGTTTGAAGGATGTTAATCCATTTAATTGCTTTTGTTTAGCTGTTATCATCTTTGATGGTTCACGCCATAGATGTTCTTCTTTGCAGATGAAGAGCAAGATGTATGTGCATTTGATTAGAAATCATGTCTAAGCTTATGTATGTAACATGTTTATTGAGTTTCACAAGTTTAGGAAGCCAAGGCAAGTAAAACGTTTCTATGTCATATGCACTTGGATAAGCTATTTGTTTGAAGTCTTCATGCCTTTTTCTTAGTACGTTGAATGCAGTTTGAATATGGACAACAAATTAAGGCCTATACACTTGAGCTTTCTTGGTGAACCTGTTTATACCCAAATTTGGCACAAAATCACAATAAGGCCGAAAGTATTATTTTCGGACTTTCTTGGGCTGATAAGGCTCTAGAAAATTAATGGGCTACCTTAATTTTTAACTCTTTCACAAAGCCCAGTTAATTTTCAGTGATACTTGGCCCAATTTTTATATTTATTCAACCCAGTTTGTTCGGCTCATGGAAAAGGATGGCAGTTACATTGGAGAGCTTCTAGAAGTAAAAGGGAAGCCATTTGACTTGGTCAAATGGCCAATTGTTTTTCATTTCAATGCGCAGAAGGGGAAAAATAGGTAGTGGGGTATCTCCCATGATCTCAATATAAAGAAGTGGAGCAATGGGTAACCTCTAAAAATTGCCATTAACCGCCACAAGGGAGGGAAATTTGGCGACAAGAAGACACATGGTAGCTTGGCAGGAAAGCGGGAAATGCCTGGGACACTTGGCGACTTGTCAATAAGGCTAGAAATTCAAGTGGAGGTTCAAACCGCATGGAGTTTTGCCTATAAATACAAGAACTCAAGACTAAAAACGGGTTCCAACACCACAAAGCCCAGCGCTTCTCCAATTTATCTTTACTTTCCAGTAAAATACCTTTATCATTTTCGTTCCATTTCACTCAATCCGTTGGGTAAATGTTTATCTTTTCTAGCCTAGCCTAGTTTATCTTTATATTTCCGTGTAGTCAATCAATTGCTTTAATTGATTTAATGGAATTTGATTAGCTTTTATTTAGTTGCTCTGTCATTCTCACACGGTTGAGAAATTATTGAGTCCTCGCACGTTGGCAAACCACGAACCATCATTCGGTCTCGCCCTTAGGCCGAACACAATCACAACGTTTAGAAGACAGATCAAGGCATGCAAGCCTTAACTCAATTTGGACTTTTTCACAGTGCTGGCACGCTCGCTACGCCGCGTACATGCTTGCAGTAATTTTTTGGAAGAAACTGAACCTTGACAATTACCGTTGCTTAAATTTGAAATTTACAAAAGGCCTCACCGCTTTCTTCTGTGGAATCACAACCTTCTTTGTGAATGGATTATATTTATTGTTAAATGCATTATATCGTCTACTTTCAGACCAGGCTGCCTTGGAAACTGAAGCGAGGATATCTCCACTCATAAATGAGAAGAAAAAGTTGTTCAATGACTTATTGACTGCCAAAGGTAATCATAATTTTGTCAGTTCTCCCCTTACAGTGTGCATGGACTTGTAATTTCAAGAATTTATTTCCTTGAAATTTCAGGAAATGTAAAAGTGTTTTGTCGTACAAGACCTCTGTTTGAAGATGAAGGTCCTTCTGTTGTTGAATTTCCTGATGATTTTACCATTCGCATTCCTACTGGTGATGATAACGCCGCCAATCTAAAGAAGGATTTTGAATTTGACAGGGTTTATGGACCTCATGTTGGACAAGGTGGCATGAAATTTTCTTTGCATATAATGTTATCCTTTTTCTTTACTCTGGAACTATGTATTAGTTTTAGTCATGTGTAAGAAAGTTATCTGAGTGACTACAATTGAATTTCATATGTGCAGCTGAACTTTTCAGTGATGTTCAGCCATTTGTGCAGTCAGCTTTGGATGGATATAATGTTTCTATTTTTGCTTATGGACAAACCGGCTCAGGGAAGACACACACTTTGGTACCTCTCACCTTTTCTCTCTTTATGTGTACATACATTGTAACCATTGGTTATGCTTGGAGAGGTACATGTGCAGTAGATCTACCACGTTTCATATTCCAATGATTGCCATTGGTTGTATAACGGGGAAATGTCTGTTTTGTTGACTTCATAAAACAGATTCGTTGTCTCGTCTTGTGATATGCTCTATGCTTCGGAGAGCTGTTTGATTTTCAGATCAATAAGCTACTTATATGTGCTTCCCATATTTTTCAGGAAGGATCTAGCCATGATCGCGGGTTATATGCCCGAAGTTTTGAGGAGTTGTTTGATTTATCCAATTCAGATACAACCTCTACTTCTCGATTTGATTTCTCTGTAACAGTCGTTGAAATCTACAATGAACAGGTTGCGTAACTACTACGTCTTAGCATTTCTGCCTATTGCATATCCTTTGTTCCCCCTCACTCTCATAGTCCTAGACTCCTAATATTCAGTGACTTATGTTCTTGGGTTTTGTTTTCTTGGCCAATTGCTTTGGCTTACCATCACGAGCATTCTCTAATGGTCGTTTTCCTCCATGTATTTGTAGATAAGGGATCTGCTTTCGGAACCAAGAAACAGTTTCCCAAAGGGCCGGATAGGGTCACCAGATTCATTTACAAATTTTGTACAGGAAAAGGTTGATAACCCACTGGATTTCTCCAGAGTCTTGAAAGTGGCATTTCAGAATCGGGGAAATGATCTACTGAAATTCAACTTCTCTCATCTGTATGTTTTGTTTTTGTGCCCTTCATAAGTAGTCCGTGACTTTGCTTTTCTAGAGATTCTGATTTAGTTTTTCTTCATGTAAGCGTAAACACCACACACACAATATAGGAATACGAAACAATAAAGAAATCAACACACAGAATTTATGTGGTTCCCCAAAACTGGGTACCTCCACGGGAGCAACTTCGAGTGTTTTTGTTATTGATCAACGTTCAGGGTTTTTACAATAGAGAGTGTTTATACGCCTACTCTATTCCCAACCCTAAAAATTCGTGATGGGCAAGATGCATCACTCCACTCCGCATCTGGCTTGGCTTAGAACTTCTTGCTTGGTACCTCTCCGTATGAGCCACAAGTTCTAACACTTCACTTTATTGTCACGCTTTCCTCTGAATTTATCTTCGGAGAATAAGGCTGGGCATATTACAGTATAGAACTCCACTGAAATTTGAATTTGTGAAAAGAAATTGCTATATTCCTGGTTTGGCGAAGACAATCCAATTTTTTATGTGATTGTTGGAATATTCAGTATAGTCCTTATCCTCAACTCTCATTTTGGTTTAATTTAATTTGGTTTCTTTAACGAAATGCAGTTATTCACGTTAAACTAGACAATAGACCCATTGCTGAAACCAATATGATTGAAATGGGGTTTTGATAGTTGCGGATTGTTTTGAAACTCATCTCATAAGGTTTTGACTTTTCCTCCATCAAAGAAATTGATGTGAGACACATCATAAATGGCTAGACTTATGCAATTACTCTTGAGCTACGCCTACAACTAGCATGAACCCGTGCTATGTACGGAGACATGACTTTTTAACAAAAAATCCGTGCTATGCATGGGACGTACGTATAAAAACATAGTTAAAAGGTTGGTACATACACATGGTTCGATATGAATTCAGATCATAGTTAAAAGAATAATTCACATCACGCTTAAAAGAATAATACATCAAAGTTAAGCATTATAGTACTCTATAAGAGCATCTCTAGTGCACTACCTAAAAAATGTTTGCTAAAGTGTACACTTAAGCACATGTGTGACCCTATTGTATGCTAATAACTTAGTTAGCTAGCTAAGGAGAAATGCACTTTAATGGGGCTCCCTAAAAATGTTCATTATCTTTTAGAGTTAGACCCATTTAAGTGGTGAGGGATGCCAAGTGGTCCCACAAAATTCTCTTCTCCTTCCCTTCTCTCTATCTCTCTCCTCTTTCTCTCTCCTTAAGTCTCTCCCCAAATTTAGGTAATCACTTAGGGCACTTTCGGTAGTGAGGGGTGCCACCTAGAATTTTAGGGAGTCAATTTTTGTGCACTAGAGACTATTTTTTGAGTTTTTCTTAGTTACACTTTAGGGAACTCTTTTAGGTAGTGCAATAGAGATGCCCTAATGAAAAGAATATTTAGCTCATGCCTGGATTATGACAAACTAAATTACGCTTTACAAAAGAATTAGAGTGCCCGGCCGTATGACATAAAATTGAATATTTACCTCATGCCTGGATTATGCAAAAGAATTCCTCCAAGAAAACATCATAGATTATGAGATACAAACAATTTTTTGAGACGTCCAAAAAAGGAAAGAGGCCCAACAATATGAGACGAAGGGAGTAATAAGTCTACTATTATAGAAAACAGAAAAATGAAGAAGAAATGTTATATTAAACTCATACCACGGTCAAGTTTAATTTCTCACTAATTGGAGATACCATGCCTGAGGTAGATTGTACATACTTGTGAATTCTGCCTAAAAAAAAACTAATAAGCCAAAACATGTCGTAAATAATAGAAATTTAGTACTCCGTATAACTTAAACTAATATGATGAATTTAAGTATAAGAACTGGTGATCGAAAAGGGAAAAAAAAAAAAAAAAGAGATGTTATATCAAACTCATTCCGTGGCCTGCTCAAGTTTTTGCATTGGAATATACCATGTTTGAGGATAGAGCATGATGAAGTTTCAATATTTATGACTCTTTTTGAGGATTATTATCAGCACTATCTGAGTCGCCTTCCCTATAAATTCATGCATCTCTATGCCACCACGGTCACTAACCACTATATACTTCAAATTTGATATGCCTATTGATAGATCTCTGCAAAGACAAAATGGATCAGTTCTGATGGAATTGCATGGAATTAGGAAGCATGAGCTAGGAAAAATGAAACACCAAAACGAAAAATGAAAAAGGAAAGTAAACCTTCGGCCTTTGTTTGCTCTAAAGTCTTTCCTAGTTAGAGGCCTAAATTAAGGGAAAATGGAAAAGCAAATCGTTGAATCTACTGTGATTAAAATAAAAAAAAATTTGTTGAATCTACTTAATATAAGGAAAGCAGGACAAATGACAAAATCTACCATAATGAAAAAGTAAATCATTAACATACTTACTATTAACGTTAATAGAACTATGTAACTAATTAGAGTTTTCCTAAAATTTTAAACCAAGAAATCGAAAATATAGGTGCCACATGTCGCATCGGGAGTCCTCCTCACGAAAAGTTATCCTGCAATAATATATAAGATATGTCCATGACCTATTTGGTTCCTATTAGATCCTGTGTTTTACTCTTGTTTAATGGCAAAATGTTTTACGGAGATATGAAATTTGAATGTTATAAACTCCATATTGACTGTCTTAGCAGAAAAATGGCCAAAAGTGTGTCTAACCATCTCGTTTAATTTTTTAAGCCTGAACAACTTATCAGTGATCGGGCCACCCCAGCTTCATTGCCCTCTTATTTTCCTCCTTTTTTGGAATTTCAAAGTGGAGTCATTCTTGAACTTAATCTACAGGAGAAGATACTATAGTGGGAAAATATGTGTTTTGTTCTTCCTACCTTTCTGGCAGTACTCAGGTTTCAAAGGAATCACACCCTTTTGATATTTGAAGTAGCCTATTGTTATATCCTTATGGGCCTTAGCAGATGTATTCTGGATAGTGAATCTTTTGATGTGACTCATAGAGTCATAGTATCATAGCACTTCCCTTGGTTCATATTAAAGATTTTAGACCTCATGATCGGCAAGCATTTTTCCATTGTCTTGGTCTCTAGGACATCTGACAAGGAAAATAGAATATTTGGTTACTGGGGAGCTTTCGTTACCTTAATGTGTTGGTTTCAGCTAGCAGTGTGCCTAGAGTCTTCAACTTGTGGATTTTGGATTTCATCTGCCAGTTTAGAGTTATTATCTTGCCCAAAATGTCTTGCACAAACAAATTTGTTTTTATTGAAGTTTTATCGAAAGTAGGATATGTTGCACTTCTTTAGCGTGTGTTCATTTAGTTACAGAATTACAAAGTTTCTGCCTTTGTCATGCATATCTGTTGAGTAGCAATGTTTTTCTTAGTTATTTGGATAAAGGTGAGGGTTTATCTTGGTTCTTTCCTTCTCAGGATTGTTACGATCCATATAAATTATAACAATTTGATCTCCGGAGAAAGTTTATTTAGCAAGCTCTCTCTTGTTGACCTGGCTGGAAGTGCAAGTCTAACTGTGGAAGATGACGGCGGGGAGCGTGCGACAGACTTACTCCATGTCATGAAATCACATTCAGCGTATGTTGTGCATCTATCAACTTTATTGTTGCTGCTGATACTAGCAGTTTACATCACTTAGCTCGCTGTTGCTAAGCATATCGGAAACTTTGTGGTAGTTGATAATTTATCAACTCAGACTACACTTTACTTGCCTCTGTACTAGTTTTATCTGTTTGATGTTTATACTAGTTTTATCTGTTCAGAGTACAACATGAGTTTCTCCACTTTTCTGGTGGTTTTTGTTTTGATGTGGTGAATATAGTGCGTAATCATAGTTTGTAGCCGTATTAATCATAGTTTGAATATAGTGCGTAATCAGAGTACAACATGAGTTTCTCCCCTTCAACCATTCGCTGAAGGCCAGCATTGGTTGGTGTCTTTTTGGTTTTCATATTATTCATAATTCATAGTGAGCTCTTTCCATTCATTGCTGTGAAACTGGATAGCTATAGTATTCTTGTAGAATAAGTTACCAATGATTTACTCTAATATGGACTTGATACTTCTGAGTACCGTTTCTTTTATTTTTGATACAGAAAAGCATTCAGTACACTTGGGTGTGAAGAGACTTCAAATTCTTTGCTTTAGTCATTCAGCTTCATGTCTTGATTGTTAATCTTGTTCATGTAGGTTGGGTGATGTTTTAAGTTCGTTGACATCCAAGAAGGAAACCATTCCTTATGAAAATTCAATGCTGACAAATGTACTATCAGACTCTCTAGGTACTAGTTTTTCTCATATGTGAATATTCGTTTCATAGTTGTTTCATAATCCAACTTGTTATACTTTGGTGGAATTTGTCGATTCTTCAGAGGGTCTGACGAGGGTAGTTTATCTGATGCCCTTCTAGTTGGCCATATACAGATTTATGTGTGTTGGTAACTTTACTGTTTAGCAGATATATATGTATATGTATGGGGCCCGTTCCGCTAACACAACATTTGACGCAACATATGACACTCCATCTGAACCATTCAAATGAATGGTTGAGATTAAAACACTAAAAACATTTACTCTATAGCTCCCAACTCATCTGGCCTTCTCTCTTTCTCTCCTATCCCCTCTCCCACTCCACAGTTCTCTCTCTCTCTCTACCCTCACGATATCCCCCTCCCAACTCCAGCGACTCCCCTCCCCATTCCGGCGACCCCATCCCCATCTAAGATAGCCGACCGCTCCGGCAATACTGTAGCAGATTATCTTCTCTACCTTTCTCTCTATCTTTCAATGTTTGGGTCTTTGATATATGCTTAGGGTTTAATCGTTTTTTGTTTAAGCAATTTTGGGTTTGATTTGGGTTTAATTGGTAATGGATGATTGCAGCAAGCCAGCAAGTTTAGTGTGGAATTGAGTTGGGGTAATCTGACCCCATTTCGAGCGTTCTCGTTAAGTAACCACTGAACGTAGCGGGAAGTATTGGTCAAAATCAAGTGGGTAGGTCATCAATTAGTTGATCACTGGGTCCAAATTAGAAACCCATTTTTGAGAATTCTTTTCATTTTTTTTTGTTCATCCCGACGTAGGGGTTTCCATAGATTGAGTGATTTGCGATCATTTGTTTTTTTCAAAACACGTCTACTTTGGCAAAATTGTATTTTCTTTGTGAACTTCTCTACCCCTGTTTCTCTTCTCTACCTCTGGCGATACAGTAGCCCTATGCTTCTGAATTTTGTGTTTATGGTTTCTTCCTCTTTTTTTGTGTGTGTGTGTGTTGGGGGGGGGGGGGGATAGCAATTGAAAAGAGATGGTGGCTTATATAAGGGGGTGATGGCCCCAGAAGAAAACTGAGATACACGTTGTCACTCCACAACGAAGCAAAAGAACACAACCACCACCATCAAAAGAAAAAGGAAAAAATTTCTAATAGAAATACGTCAGAGCTAACACAACTACAAAAGCTGGAGATGAAAGTTGTTTTGCCGGAGTGGGGAAGGGGGAGAGAGAGAGAGTATCAGGTGAGATTTTTTTTTTTTTTGGGGGGGGGGGTACAAGGAGAGAGAAATTAATTGTTTTTAGTGTTTCAATCTCAACCATCCATTTGAATGGTTGAGATGGAGTGTCATATTTTGGGTTAAATGTTGTGTTAGCAGAATTGGCCCCTATATGTATATGTATATCTACTTAGATATAAATAGAAGGAAACCATTCCTTATGAAAATTCAATGCTGACAAATGTACTATAAGACTCTCAAGGTACTAGTTTTTCTCATATGTGAATATTCGTTTCATAATCTGTCAACTTGTTATATTTTGGTGGAATTTGTTGATTTCTAGTTTTTCTAATGCCCTTCTAGTTGCCCATATACAGATCTATGTGTTGGTAACTTTACAACCCCCCTTGCATTGAGGGATCCCTCACCTTGCATTGGTGAGGACCTCATAGATCCCAATCGAATTTCAATGATCCGAATCGTTCAATGTGTTTGAAACGTGTTTTTAAGGGTCCCCACGAGGAATCACCAAAAAAAAAAGACCGGGAAGGGTTTGATCCGAGCAGTTTTTCATAAATATGACCGAAATGAGGGATCCCTCAATGGATCGCTACTGATGTGTGTGTGTGTGTACATATAAATAGACTTGTAGTATTTATGGGGACGGTTCTGCTCTCATAACATTCGACAAAACTTTTAACATGAAAATAATCGGAGCCCCGCACTAATAATCGGAGCCGTTCAATTTGTTTAAATCATGTTTTGAAGAGTACTCGTAAAAGACCAACTCATTCGGATATCGGAGCCGTTCAATTTGTTTACATATATTGGTATTATTTATTGAGACCTCTGAAAGGCTCAATCTACACACAAACTGTCTTGACAGATGTTCTATTTTTCATGTATGCCGTCCTGTTCATTCTCTATCATAGATATCCTTTCTCTTGGTTAAACTATTATTATTATTATTTTTCCTTTTGGTTTTTAATTGATTTCTAAAAGCTAACTGTTAAACTCTCATTTGCTTCTGTTGATGTAATCTTCTTTCTGTAGGTGGAAGCTCAAAAACTTTGATGATTGTTAATGTGTGTCCCAATCTATTGAATTTGTCCGAGACATTATCATCTCTCAATTTTTCTGCGAGAGCTCGGAATGCCGTACTAAGCCTTGGAAATAGAGATACAATAAAAAAATGGAGAGATATTGTAAGTTCTGCTGAACTCTTTTTGCTTGTAACGAAAGGTTGTATGTTGATTAATTCGCTTCTCTATTCATAAGTAACTTTATGCCAGTACGCTGTTGAGCTTGGCATGGAACTAGCCTCGTTGCTCTTTCAAAATGCCTGCAAGTAGACTAGGTTTATTTGTTTAAATGGACTACGACCAAAGTTGTGGCTACTTCGACCAAAAGAAGGGCTACTCCCTAATCAAACCGAAAGAAGTACCTCACCTCGACAATTCGACCTAGGAATTGATGTGTGATTTACAGCCAACAATTTTCTCTTTTATTTTGCTCAGTTCACGCTTATAATAGGAAATGATGTGTTGGTTGAGCACTATTTTTCTGTAAGATGCACATTTCGTTTGCTCAGTTCTGATTTGAAATATCAATCGTAGGCAAATGATGCACGGAGGGAATTGTATGACAAAGAGAAGGAAATCAATGATCTCAAGCAGGAGGTTTTGGCCTTAAGGAAAGCATTGAAAGACGCAAATGATCAGTGTGTACTACTTTTCAATGAAGTTCAGAAGGCGTGGAAAGTTTCTTTTACGCTGCAGTCAGACTTGAAGGTTTGTGCAACATTGCTATTTGCTTATTCTTACCAGTACTTCTAATTCACTTTTTTTAGTACTGTTTTGAATATCCATTGACCCAGTTATCTACTCCACACACACGCTTAAATGAAGGGACATCCATGAGCTCATGATCTTCATTCATAGTAGAGAAGTTTCTCAGGACCGAGACAAAAGGAAGTCATCTCGGCCTCTTGTTAGGAAACAGAACGACATTAATATCCAATAGAAAACCTCAATCCAATGAGCAAGCTCATTCAATATCTCGCCAATTTGTTTGTTGACCACTAGGACTACCCCTGCAAAACCACAGTGAAATCCATCTTCAATCCTTCTGCACAAAGAAGTAAAGTTCATAATTGATGTCATCTGGTTATGTTGCCCTTGTCATGTTTAACAAACAGTGGTGAAATCTAATATGGATTTATAACGACTGATACTGGTCACTAACCTTGTGTCCTTACTGTAACTATTCCCCTTTGATGCCTTCCTTATGTCATGTTTTTTGATCCTTTTTGTAGTCCACGAGATTGTGCTCAACCATCACTTGATGCAACAGAAAACTGCATCGCAGGGTTTTGATTAAGTTTCATTATGTAATGACTGTAGGTGATACAACACTTTGTTTCACCAGACTTGCTTTTTGTGTTCTAACTGCTTCCATTCCCTCACGGTGCAGTCAGAAAACATCATGCTCGCAGAGAAACATAAGATAGAAAAGGATCAAAATACTCAGCTTAGAAACCAAGTTGCACAACTATTGCAGCTGGAGCAAGACCAAAAATTGCAGATACAACAACGCGATTCAACAGTTCAAACTTTGCAGGTTGGTCATGTCTTGACTTTATTTCACTCGCAAACTGTGGGAGTACTTAGGATATTACTCCCTCCGTCCCTTTTTTAGTGTAGACATTTTCATTTTGGGTTGTCCCTTAATAAGTGTGTGTTTTGAAAAGTTAATGGATAAAAGTTTGTACAATTATCATTTTCCCCTTTTGAAAAGTTAGTGGGTAAAGAGTTAATGGGTAAAAGTGGAGGTAAAAGTTGATGTGAAAAGTTTAAAGTAGAGGTAAAAGTTGATGTGGAAGGTGTAATGATGATGTTTCTTTAATAAGTTGGATTTACGAAGCAACACATTTAAAAAGGGATGGAGGGAGTAGATCATAGTGCAAGGTCTCGAAATTTTCCATACATCTTTGTATTTTTATTTTCTAATTGTTTGTCCTGGGTGGTTTATTCACATCCACATATCTCCAACGATTCCGACCATCTATAGCAGATTAGCAGCTTTTTGGCCATCGATATATCTGCAAGCACTGCAATGGACTTCCACCATTGTTCTAGGAGTTGATATTCGATAGTCTTAGAAAGGCAATCTACGGTAAGGAATGTATACAAGCTGACAAAAATTGGAAGGATGAGGAGTTTATGTTTGTTTCCATATGCTTGGAAAAGGTCGAATTGATTTTATTGGGAACTGAACATAGTGTAACAACTGTTGGTGGTATCTTTGGCAAGTACACCTTACTGTTGTGGAGACATAAGATTTAAAAGCTGAGGAATATTAACTATAAAATCATGTACTCAGTCAAAGAATTCACATATTTAGATACGGGTAAAGGAAAATTTAGAAATCACACTAGAGTGCAGGGAAAGAGGTTATATATTTAGGGATGTAATCCTGAAAAGGGGGATTATTTCAAGCAGGGGCAGAACCAACTAGGGTGGGTGCTTATGTACCAACTTTGCTGTATAGAGTGGTGGCCTAAAGCATAGGGCAATAGTCGTAGCACAATAACTCGGAAGTTCGAGGTCGAATCCACAGGGAGTGCGCGAAGGAGCGCTATGTTGAAGCTTGCTTTCCTCGTAAGAGCTTTAGTGTTAGGTCCGCCAACCGTTTTGTTTGAGATTTGGGGGTGGAATTCTCTTAATTTCGAGAATGACTAACGACTATAGAATTTAGAAAATGATTTGAACAAGGCAAAGTCTAGGGGTTCAAAACAACCATAACCTAGGTTAATCTGTTCCTCCCTTGAAAACTGGCTCGGGAAGATACTCAAATGTTCCCGAACGGAAGATTTAGATAATAAACTCATTTTAAACTAGAAAAGGGTGTTCAATAAAGATTAGGGTTCTTGAAGCTATTTGACAAACATCTAGATTGATATCGCTCTAAACATCACACGTGTCGAGAAGAATAAACCCTTGGCTACGAGTGATCAAAGAGATTAACAAAACCAATTTTTGATACGTAAAAATGAACCTAACACCTTATGAAACAAGAGATGTTTGCTTTATGTCTAGAAGAACGGATTAAACCTAAGTCATGGAGTGCTAATCACCCCATGACTGAGCCTAAAACGACTACTCAAACGTGATAACGTAAGATATTACTTGAAATATAAAGGAAATAAAGAACATGAGATAAATGAAAATAAACTTGATTAATATGAAGATCCGAGTATGAATTACAACATTAACAAACAAGCAATGCACTTACAAGTTCTTGAAGAAAAATAACACTTGAGAGCTATGGAGTGTTTAGATCTTAAACTAGGGCAAAAACTAAGGAAGGACAGAGTTAAGAGAGAGAGAGAGAGAGAGAGAGAGAGAGAGAGAGAGAGAGAGAGATGGCTATTTATACACAGCCAAAACTCTCCCACAAATATCCAAAAACCTACCTATATATGGAAACTTTCCATCAATGGAAAGCCATAAAGTAGCTTAAAAGTACACGAAGTAGGCAGGTTATCGATACCCTTGCCATTTTAAAATTTCCCGTAGTTGCTAGGTATCGATACCTCTGCAATACCCCAGAGGGGTATCGATACCCTGTGTTTTGTATTTTTTTGGGACAAAAAGGTATCAATACCAAGGATGAGAGCTATTGATAACCAGGCCTTCTATGCTAGATCCTTCTTGTTTGTCACCCCTTGGCCTTGTTTGCTTCCGGACTTTTTCCAAAGCAGTTCCAAACATCGTGCGAGTTTCGGGAAGGGTAAAACTTGGTCTCGTGGATACTTGGGTACTTCCGGATTCTACCGGGAATCATTGAAAGCTCTTGGACATGTCCTTTTCATGCGTTTTACTAAAATCAAACAAAAACACACCTACGCGCAATATCAAACAATTCAAAAGATTAAATGCATTAGTGTGTGAAAAAATAGAGAGATAAGCCCGGATACATACAACATTTAGGGCTTATCACACCCCCCAACTTGGGCTTTGCTAGTCCCTAGCAAATTAAACTAAAACAACTTAAACTAATCTATGTAAACTTCCCAAGATAACCGATACGAATCATACGATAACTATGCTCAATCTACAAAAGTCTAGGCAGAGTACCGGTTATCCGTATCCTCCAATCAAATGCAACCCACGCGCACACATGCCATGAACTAAGATGAATAAACCAGGCCAACAGCAGCAGGCAAGCAATGTACATCCCAAAAAGTTTCAATTCCAGAATTCTCACAAGGATAAGTGTTGTCCCAGCAGGGCTTCCCCCCAAGTTTAGACTCTTAAGAAACAAGGTTTTTTCACCTTTTTTAACACTGACACACTGCCGCTTTCATTAAATGCACTTCACTCAGAGGTGATCTCCGAAGTTTCGTGTTTAGATTTACTCAAATGGAGTATTATGACGATAGCTGGTATTGTTATATGGTCTTGGTTAGAAGTTCACCGCAAAAGCTTGCTATGAAGTTCTGGTGCCCTCATGCTTATATGCTGCATTTGTTTTTTCACTCAGGCGATGTGAGACTTCACTTCACACCCTCACACTTATATGCTGCATTTGTTTTTTTCACTCAGGCGATGTGAGACTTCACTTCACACCCTCCCTCACTCACAACATGCTCAATTTGCAGCACCGGTTGCGTGCAAGTTAGAGACACACAACCTATCCATCCCTGGTATCCTACTATGATACTTGTTACATAGGCTTAGGTAGAATCCCTGAAAGCTACCAACTGAAGTTAGGGCGCCCTCACACTCAGGAGCTCAAGTGATTTGAGACCTCACTTGTATGTACTATATACTGTGCATATATCTGATGTGCATATTCTTTTCTTAAGCTGCGAAATTAGAGGACATTGCTGGATTGCATAAAATCTGTAAGATATGTAGCTAATAGTTCATGTTTCTCATTCCTGATTAGAATTGGTTGTGATATTTTTTGGATGTTGTTTAATATTTTTTGTACCTCACTATTGTAGGCCAAACTGAAAAGCATTGAGTCACAACTAAATGAGGCTCTTCATGCTAGGGATCTTGGCTTAGAGTCAAGGGCTGTGGCTCAACCAATTCCAAAAGCAGCAGGGGATGTGATGGATTCTATTGCAGTTACCAAGAAACTTGAAGAAGAACTATTAAAACGTGATGCCCTTATTGAGGTCCATTCCTAACAATTCTACTTGTTTACAAAGTTCTCCTGTTTTAAGTTGTCACTTTATAGTGCTTACATCTTATTGCTACACCACTTTCGTTTATTATAATGCTCATATGACACGTGGCATAGAGATGAGGTTTAACTTCCATCTTGTGTCTCTGTATACCATGAGGAGCTTGATATAGAGTTCAATTTTCACACGTGTGAATCGACTTGGGCATGAAGGGTTTGTTTAGAATTTTATATCTGAGTATTTAATCGGTTATATGACTTTTTTTTGATTGTTTCGTTTGAGGATTAGGATTCTAGTTTTTTATCCTTCTTGTAAAGGTTACCAGTACTTTGCTTGGTACTTCTGCATGCGTACTAGGTACATGAAACACGTAGTTTCATTGTTTTCTGTTCTATTGCCGTACCACATCCTTTTGAAGCCGTGCCCTTGCCAGAAATAGCAGTTTCTTTTATGCAAAAACAAAGTAAGCTTGATGAGACTTTTTTAGCATGCTTTTCGAATTAAGTTTTGCTCTATTGCTTCCTTAATGAACTAACATCAAACTATATTTGTACGTTACTTTGAGCATTAAACTGTGGTGTATATTTTTAATCAGCTAAGCCTTAAGTAACACTTCAGTTTGCTTTGTAATGGTAATTTATTGCATTCGTCATGAATGTAAGCAAACTATCTTTAACATATGTATCCCAGCCACACTCTTAACTCTTTTTTAAGTTTTTAAGGTTCTGTCGTAACGATGTATTGCTATCGTACCAGTACATATGTGCTTCATAGCCTATAAGTATGGGTTCTGGCATATGTATTATTCAGAGCTTGATTACTGAATTGAGTGTTTAAGGCTGTGTGACCTTTGTGTTCAGGGTTGTGGCCCTACTGTTTGGCTCTGGTGTTTAGAGTTTGAGGTTGTTGATGTGTTGGGCTTATATCTTTCACTTGGATAAACATTCTAATTATTTGGACCAACAGCATTAATCTCTACTGAAAATAATGCAACCTCCTTACACTACCCGATAATATGCATGGTAGGAGGTTCTACTCCTTAGCGGATCAAGCTGGTAATTTTTGGGGGGTGGCATCCGTGTGGACACCACAGTTCTATGTCCTTGATGAGGTTGGATACCTCTCTGTCTTAAAGGATGCAACATCCAGTTTGACAAAGAAAAATTTGTGTTTATGTGTGAGAGAGAGGGAGAGGTTTGGGTTTGTGATATTTTGTAGCTAGTGGTATCCAATAAGAGGTATTATGTAGCTAGTGGTCTCGGATTTGTATTTTTAACTTTTTCAGCTGACTTTTTTCCTCCTATTCTCTTGTACTTGCCATCTTTTTCAGAGATTTTTTTGTTGTTGATTAATAAAATATATTTGTGATTCCATATTACCTTCCGTTATAGAGCTATATACTACTGTCACTGAACTAAGATTATATACTCCTTTCAGTCTGGCATGTTAATTTGCCTGTATTGTCTTCTTTTGTTTTGGCAGAGGTTGCATGAAGAAAATGAGAAATTATTCGATAGATTGACAGAGAAAGCAAATTTAGTTGGATCGCCCCAGGTTCTTATTACTCTTATCTGTCTTGAAAATGCATTGTTTTAGTGTCATTGCACGAGTGTTCCTCAGTCAGGATGATTCTCGCATTTCTACCATCTTTACTTTTATTAGGTTCATTCTTTGCCTCATTCTGTGTTCTCTCTCAACTAGCATATGAAATTGCTTTTGGATCAGTATTTTAGATATGAATGGCTTTTGTTCAATCATGAACTTTTTTTTATGAAGACATTTCAAAAGGTTCTTTCAAAATTTGAACATTTTATAGTGAAATTATGTTGATGTTCCTTCTTAAAAGTGAAGTCTTTCGTTCACTTAAAAAGACTTAGCAGCCTTAAAAACCTTTTATTTCGGTAATAACCAGAAGAATTGGTAGTTTGGCTGAAATTCAACCTGAATTATCCTTAATTCTGTTTGCAATTTGATCTCGTATTCCTATCTTAAAATCCTATAAAGCTTGTCAAAACCTACTTGCACCATTCCAAGATGAAGTTCTTGCATAGGTTGTCCGTGGGAGCTTTAGAGTTGCTTTTGTTAATAGATACCTAGAGGAGGACAAGAAGTTCATCCAAGGGAGTACGATGAACCCAAAACATCTGAGAGTTAATCTACAAATCACACTCAACACACCACCCTCCAGTCTCTGGAAATATAAAACGTATCGGCCTTGTTTGTTTGGTAGTTTTATTTTAGTTTAATTTTGGAAATAGGGGTAATGAGTGGAGAGAGATAGAGGGAGAAATGAGGATAATGATTACAAAACAAAACTAAAACTAAACTAAACCATGAAACGAACAAGGCCAACAGAATCCACTTAAATGGAGAAGAAACCGAAGCCCAATAAGATGACACACTTCGTAATCTATCCCATGATGACTCAAGATACTCAAACTATCCTAAATATTGTAGCAATATCCTCCAACCAAATCATCCAAATCTGGGAAGAAATGACACGGATTCTTTAGAGCGTTTGCTTTCTCATTAGCCGGAGCCAACTAACAGATAAATATCCACCTACTGAAAAAGTTGATGCCGTAAAGTCTAGCAAAGGGCAATGCAGAAATGGATATTGAATTGATTTCTTCATTCCTCTTACACCTGATACACCGTTGAAGACAAAGATTACTGTTAGGGCCCCTGTTCTGAAGGATGTCATTGATCATGAGATTACTGTGAGCAGAAGGCCAAACTTAAATCTTAAGTTAAAGATGCACAACCACTCGCTATCTCATTTTTTTTTTGGGTAAATAATGGGGAATACTAGTGTTGTCAATGCTTTTCCACCATCACATGAAAAGATCCCCACAAGTCAAGCCACTATGCACATTAATCCCTAGAATGTTTGGACTTCGGAATCAAATTTTGACTTGTAACCAGATGGCCTACTCGTACCTAGCAAATACCGGATTGAATGACCTGTTAATGGTAGTCAAGCCACTATGGACATTAATCCCTAGAATGTGGTTTTGGACTTCAGTATCAAATTTTGACTTGTAACCAGTTGGCCTACTCGTACCGAGCAAATACCAGATTGCATAACCCATTAATGGTACTTACAAAGACCCTTTACAATAGCTTGCTCCGTGCAAGACTTCTAAAATCCATTGGGGTCCTCGTAATTATTTTGATGCTTTTCTTTTATATTTTCTTGATCAAAGAAACTAACGTTTTTCCAGATAAAGATATCACCATGATTCATGGATATCTAAGGTCACAAAGGTTGTTTCTAGTATTTTAAGTATCTTCATTTACTTTGTTGGGTTGGCACATAAATTTCAACCAAAGTTTGACGTACATGTGTTTGGCCTACAGATTAAGTAGCACATGAAGAGCCTGCAGGAAAAGGTATGTTGGCCCAACAAGCTTGCAAACACAAGCAAAGCCCACAAGAGCGACAATAGACTCTTGTGGTGTGTTGGGCCCATAACACACGCTGGACCCAAAAATTGTCTCAAAATGAGATATGTTGGGCCTACGGATTAAGTAGGCACATGAAAAGCCTGCGGAAAAAAGAAAAAGCATGTTGGCCCAACAAGCTTGCGAACACAAGCAAAGTCCACAAGAGACAATAAACTCTTGTGGTGTGTTGGGCCCATAACACATGCTGGACCCAAAAGTTGTCTCAAAATGAGATAGGTTGAGCCTGCGGATAAAAGTGGCATATGGAGCACAAGCCTACAAGTCAAAAGCACCGGCCCACATCTCATAGGGCCTACAAACCAAGCATGAGCTAATAAGAAAAATACGTTGGCTCAAATAACATGTTAAGCCCACAAATTCTGGCCCATGGTTAACTTCTGTAGAATCAACAGAGGAATATTCCAAGGATATACATCATTAGACGTTTGAAGTTCAATGAGATGGTAAGATAAGGTAACAGCATGATCTCTGGCAACAACTATTCAAAATTCAAAAGAGGGTTGTTGGCAAAACTATTCAAAATTCAAAGAAAAGGGGACCATTGGCCAAGGGATCTTATCAATGGCCCTCTATAGATAAGAGGACCATAATCAGGAAAAGGGGACTTCTGAAGGAAAATTCAACGTTTTTGTGTTACAAAATTTTCCTAAAATCCGGGAGGTTTTTCCTATCCGGAAAATTTCCCTTTTGAAGGAAAACCCTTTTTGTGTTACAAAATGTTTTGGGAAAATCCGAGCGAGTCCAATGTCCGTTGAAGGTGTTTTCAAGAGTCCATATAGAGATAATATCAAAAAATATAAGGGCTTGATCCAAGCAGTTTTTTTTACAGTTTTGCAAGATTTTTAAAATGAGGACCCTTGAAACAGCCTTTCCCGGTATGACCCAATAGTTTTTTGAAGATTGGACCCTTTTAAAATGCAAAATCTTCACCACCTAGATGGGGTCACCTGTTGGAACACATTGCTCTTTAAAAAAATGCTCGGATCACGGAGGTCTCATCGGAAGTCAAAAAAGAGTCCGGATAGGGAGTCCGGATCCTATATCCTATATATATATATATATATATATAGAGAGAGAGAGAGAGAGAGAGCGCTTATATACTCCAACCTGCAATCTTCAACAAAGCTGAAAGGCTAGTCGTTGTAACTTGGCGAGCAATAGGTAAAGGGTTCCGACCCCTCTAAGTATAGGGTTCCAACCCCTCTAAGTGTATAGGGTTCCAACCCCTCTAAGTGTATCGTCTACACTTTTGATGTAAACAAGGGTTCTAAACCCAACTATCAATAAAATCAAACTATTATTCTCTGTCCTTTTATATTTAAAGTTCTTTTTGTTCTTCATTACCAAATTAGAAATAGGAGCCTACAAAACAGACAATCAACATTGTTCGCTTGAACAATGGATACTTGGGATACGGATTTCGAATCGTAGTTCAAAATCTTTTACGGCTGAAAATTTGTATCCACAAGCATTAGAATTCTAAGCAGTTCAACAATATCAGTGTGATGATTCTTTTACTTTTCTTCCTATACAGTTTGGAGTATTTGATCTTATAACTTGAAAAAAGGGATAAATAAAATAGTGTGGCCTGGGAAACTGAGGGCCTTACTCTATTTTAATCAATTCAGTACTCTTTGGCCTGCAAAGATGAGTTAGATAAAATTAAATATATTCCTGTATTTGGTCTGGTACCCATCTTGGCCACTCCGTGGAATTTGTTTTGAAGTTTGTGCTTCTACTTTTAGTCTGCCAAGCGGTAGGTTTCTCAGATTGGTGCTCCCCCATTTTCAGGTGTCTAGTCCGTTGCCCAAAGGACCTGTTAATGCCCAGGCTCGAGACTTTGGGAGGTACAATTTCTTGTGCTCTAGAGAATGCTTGTATTTTTTTTGTGTTTTTTTGGGGGTATTAATGAGAATTTTGTTCTTCCTATTTCATATTATCTTTGACAGGACGGATAGTAATAACGGACGTTCTGCTAATATTCCCCCTTCACCTTTGGCCCTAGATAACAATCAGGGCACCATTACATTGGTTAAATCAGGTGGCGAGCAGGTCAAGACAACCCCAGCTGGAGAATATCTTACTGCTGCCCTTAATGAGTTTGATCCAGAGCAATATGACAGTCTTGCTGCCATTTCAGATGGAGCAAACAAACTTCTGATGCTGGTATGCTTACTGTCACTTTCTTTGTAGAGTCTGTGATTCCGTGTGGGAAACCATGTAAAATACACCAAGAAGGTGCTCTTTAGTAAGATAATTTGACTCTGTGTCATCATTTTGACTGTCCGTCTAAACTTCCTGCTTTGATTAAGGAAGAGGTCCTTTAGACATTATGGCTTTTGGGTTCATTTTTATTCCCTATTGGAAGAATCTGTTTTAGTGCTTAATGGTTGAAAAGGATAAGTCCAAGCAGTTGGGATTTGTTGGAGCTTGTCCCACTAGTTAATTATAACCTCTGAAGCTACTATATGAGCCTGGGCGGCCTCTCCACTCATTGCCAAGGCTCTATGTTGTTGATGCTCAGTTCCCCTTCGTTTGTCGTTGATGGTTGATAGCCGTATGTGTTAAATCGTTGTTCATCTCTCCACGTGCGGGTCAGGGGTCGCACGTGTGGTGGAGTTTTAGAGCTTGTCCCACATTGGTTAATTATGACCTCTAAAGCTAATATATGAGTATGGGCGGCCTCTCCACTCATTGCCAATTGATTTTGAGTTGGGTGCTTAAACAGGATTCTAGGCTTTGACCAGAGTAGCCGGCATTAAGTAGGGCGTCCTTGTGATTAATGCAGGTTTTAGCAGCAGTGATTAAAGCAGGTGCTTCAAGAGAGCATGAAATACTTGCTGAAATACGAGATGCAGTGTTTTCTTTCATCCGTAAGATGGAGCCAAAGAGGGTCATGGACACCATGCTTGTTTCACGTGTTAGGATTTTATACATACGATCTTTGCTTTCTAGATCACCCGAACTGCAGTCAATCAAGGTAAGAAACAGTAGCTAATTTTTTCCCTAGTATTTTGCTGTCAATATATGCTGTCACCGCACTGTTTTGAGGTGAGTTTTTTTTTTTGGTTCTACCTTCAATGTTAGGTATCTCCGGTTGAGCGCTTTTTGGAGAAGGCTAATACAGGACGCAGCAGAAGTTCCAGCCGGGGTAGCAGCCCTGGGAGATCTCCTGTGCATTACGATTCCAGCAGGAATTCTCTTGGTGAGCAGATTCAAGGTTTTAAAGTGAATATAAAGCAGGAAAAGAAGTCCAAGTTATCATCAGTTGTTCTGAAGATGCGTGGCATTGATCAGGTGGGGTATCATCTGTCCTCTCTTGCTCTCCCCCTTCTCCCCCCTTCCCCTTCTCTTTCCCCTCCTTTGGTTCTTTGCCTTAAACTTTTTATTTGTTTTTTGTCCTCTAGACTAGATTTTGGGCTTGTTTCTTATTTTTTGCCATTTAGGCGGTAGTAAGTACAATTTTATGAAATTAAGGTGGTTTGGACGTTACTATCGCAGATCGTCGATTTGGCAGTTTGGAGAATGGTGTGGTTATGGTCGATTGTAGACCAAAACTAGGGGGTGGGGTAGACCAAAACTGGATTTAGAGAATTCAGAGGCAGTATGGTAGTTCAAAGGATCTAGTTTTTTTGAATATCACGGAACATAATGCGCTGGAAGGAGCTCAATTAGAAATGGTTTCATGATGTTGCTGAACTCAATTGATTGGACTTAAGGCTCGGTTTGGTTTGGTTATAGTACTATTTAGGTAGTGACAGCACAAGGGGGGTGTCACTCTGTATACGTTTGTAGAACTGCCACTGGGCTTGTTTATAAAGTTATTTTCCGCTCTAAGTCTTCTTTTGAAACTTTTTTTTACAATTTAGCCAAGCTCTCAGTTTGGACCTGTGTAAAAAATCGGTGATTGGAGTTGGTCTAGTATCTCGGACAATCACCAGCTTTGGTCTTTTTCTTAGTGACATCATTTTGCGCGTTTGCCATCTAATTATGAATTTGCGATGTTGACTGAAATTTTCAACTCTTACGCCATGTCAATGGAGCTGAGTTTTTTTCCTGCTTTCCTTTGGTCCTCTTCATGACTAGGTTATGGCAGTAAAACTCTAGAGTTAATAGTTACACGGTCAGCCCTTGTAATAATTAAGCTTTTCTCCAATGCACCTAAAACTCATTGTGTAATGTGTCTTCTTAAATCTCTTGTGCTTTTTAACTATACATCCCTTCTTTTGTGCGTTAGAGTTTGCTTTCCAACGTACAGGAAACGTGGAGGCAGCATGTAACCGGTGGAAAGCTTAGGGAGATAACTGAAGAAGCCAAAAGTTTTGCGGTTGGAAACAAAGCTCTTGCTGCTTTATTTGTTCATACTCCAGCTGGTGAGCTGCAGCGTCAAATAAGATCTTGGCTCGCCGAGAACTTTGAGTTTCTTTCTGTCACAGGAGATGATGGTGTAGGGGGGACAGCTGGTCAATTAGAGCTTCTTTCAACTGCAATAATGGATGGTTGGATGGCTGGACTTGGGGCTGCACTACCTCCTAATACTGATGCTCTTGGCCAGCTTTTGTCCGAGTATTCAAAGCGGGTCTATAGTTCACAATTACAGCATCTGAAGGTATACCCATTACAGTAATTAGCTCTTATCATTCTATTTTCCATTGGATGTTCAATTCTAAATACATTCGTGATTGGTCTGATGGCTCAATCCAGGGGCAAGGTTAGTTATCATACTTCAAATTGAATTTGACAAGACCATGCATTTGTTTATTAGTTCCAATCATTGCTGTATGAGGAATAGGGGGTTGACATTTTCCCTCACTATTCCTCTGAATCTGTTACATATAACATACACGACAGTTCAAGTTTTACACTGGTTCAGACGTCTGGGCTCGGTCAGTTTTGGCAAACACCATTAACAATTGTGAGTGTGATCTGATTTAGACAAAGAGGCTGAGGAATTAACATGAGAAATTAAGATGATCCGTTTTCCAGTTTACAGGGCAGAATAAAACCAAAGCTCCTAATTTTTGAGGGAGAGAAGTTCACTGGACATTCCCATCTTTCCTTTTCATTTTGTTCTTAAACTTGTCTCTGACACTTTCCTCGGCTTCAAAGCCTTTACTGGTAGTGTCTGTGGTGTAGAACCGGAAAGCAATATTGAAGAAGACAAGGATAAGTAGGAAAGTAAAAAGTTAAGATATGAGGATAGAAGTTGATTTGAGAAAACGGAAGAATAAGGGATCACAATCCTAAATTAATATTCAAGTTTTCAAATCATCAAATCTTTGTAAACCCATTACAGAAGTAACAAAAGTACTAAGGCCCTCTTATAAGCAAGCCAGACAAAGGAAACCCAATAAAAGTACCATATTGAAACTCAACTTCCTAACGAAAATTAATAACCCTAAATACATTTTCAGTTTTCAGTCCATCTTCATCCAATGACAAAGAAAATCCAATGAAGTACCCTATTAAACTCAAAACTTTCTAAGGAACATTAACAATCCTAAATACATGTTCAGTTTTCAGTTCATCTTCATCCAATCCCTTGGGCATCATGGAAATATACCAAGTTAAGGCATGAGCTGTAGCAGCCCATAAACAACAGGCCATGACATATAATTACATACCTGCCATGACATAGAACTAAACATGAAAAACTTACGACATGTGACCTTCGTAACCTCCCATAATTTCACTATGCTTTGCCTACTTCCCTTGGATGGCATTTCCACTGCTTGTAAAAAAATTGGTCGCATGCATGTTGCTGTAGTCTTAAGTCAGCTACAGCTAATTAAGGGAGAGGTTTTTTTTTTTTTTTTTGAAACCATGTTCGTACTCTTTAGTTAATCCTAATATTCAAATTGTCGTTTTATCAGGATATTGCGGGTACCTTGGCAATGGAAGCTGCAGAGGACCCTGCACAAGTTGCGAAACTACGTTCAGCTCTCGAGTCTGTTGATCACAAGAGAAGGAAGGTTGTAATTTTTGTTCAAGAAACCACCTCTTCTTTGCTGTTTTTAACTCCTCTATCGCGACCCCAACCCGGGGGTTAAGGTCTCATGACCGACCAGTTATTCTAAGTCACCGTAGGCCTAATCTAAGAGAATAGTCAGAGAATTTTGTCCAAAAAGTATGGGTTTTTTTTTTCCCCCTTTTAAAAATCAAGTTTAAAAATAACATGTCAGCTGCAGAAGGTAGAAGCAGAATTTTTCCCAAGTCCAGAATAGTTCTAAATGCAGAAAAGAAATATGTGCTATCTGCACCGGTATTAAATCTACAGAAATAAAGTCAAGCTTGGGACAAACATGATGCAAATATAAGTGTATAATCAAATCTAAACAAGTTTTACATCACGTCTAGGACGCTAAGTGTCCTTTTACACTTGTACTTTAATAAGAAGTCTCTATTTTACTCACGCTTATGTTTTTTCTACTTGATTGTTATGAATATTATAATTACATAGCTTACATAAATTTTGCAGGTGCTATTTATCGTTAGATGCTGTTATTACATATAGTGGGTGATCTGGAATTAACTTTTAACCACTTGACCTAATGTTACATTACTGTTTATTTTCCTACCACTAGATATTGCAACAAATGAGAAGTGATGCTGCCTTACTTACGTTACAAGATGGTGGTTCACCGGTTAAGAATCCTTCTACTGCAGCTGAGGATGCACGCCTAGCATCATTAATATCACTAGATGGCATATTGAAGCAAGTCAAGGTTTTGACATAGCTTGTGTGTTTGTGTAATCGATGATTGGGTTCAAGAGAAGCGAGACCTGAAAATATGCATAATTCTTGCAGGATATAATTAGACAGTCCTCTGTAAGCACTCTGGTGAGAAGTAAGAAGAAGGCATTGCTTGCATCACTTGACGAACTTGCAGAACGGATGCCTTCCCTGCTTGATGTTGACCATCCATGTGCTCAGAGGCACATTGCAGATGCTCGTCGTTTGATAGAGGTATTTACTATATTCGCAATTGCTGCTTTCCTCTTTTCCTTGCTAAAAAAGAGTATCATCAATTCTACGAAGTAGTGTACATTCCTGTAGTATTATCTCCTTTTTCCTGTGCTCAGGGGTGCCAGAGATCTCCCAAATATTTTTGCATTGCAACATTTGGTGTGCAAGTTTTCTATTTGATATGCCTTGCTCAATGCCTCCAATTCTGAACCTGTGTTTCTCTAATAAAATGCTATTGCTGGTCACTCTCCTCACGGGGGACAAGTGTCCCACTTATTCGACACACCACGTGCGTATCGCTTAAATTATTTTTTAGAGGGGGACACGGCATGGGCATGCGTGTCTCATCCTAAATTATTTTTTAGAGGGGGACACGGCATGGGCATGCGTGTCTCATCCTAAATTATTTTTTAGAGGGGGACACGACATAGGCATGCGTGTCCCACATATACTCTCTCTCTCTCTCTCACACACACACACACATATATGTATGTACTGGTATATATTCGATGTATATATCTTCGTCGTTGTGTGTATATACTGACATATACTCTCTCCGTCCCACAATGTTGGTCCTCTATTCTTTTTTAGGATGTTCCAAAATATTAGTCTCTTTAAAAATGTCAACCAAAAAAGTATGTAAGTTTCCAAATTTTACCCGTTATAAATAATTAGAAATGACTCTATTAGTGAGAGTCAAGGGTAGTATTGGAAATCTAGGTTCCCAAGGGGTACATGCATTTTTAAAGCTTGTTCCCTTAAAAAGTTGGAGTCTCCAAGAGGGACCAACATTGTTCGATGGAGGGAATGTGTGTGTGTATATATATATATATATATATATATATATATATATATAGAGAGAGAGAGAGAGAGAGAGAGAGAGAGAACTCTCTAGTCCGGGACCCTTCGGTCCGGAACTCATAGTTCCGGATCAAATTTTCATGATCCGAACCGTCCAATGTGTTCAAAAGGTGTTTTCCAAGGTCCACGCGGGAAATCTTCAAAAAAAAATACCGGGAAGGGCTTGATCCATGCAATTTTTCGCAAAAACTCCATATTTACAAAATTGTGTGGATCAAGCCCTTCCCGGTATTTTTTTTTGAAGATTTCCCGCATGGACCTTGGAAAACACCTTTTGAACACATTGGACGGTTCGGATCATGAAAATTTGATCCGGAACTATGAGTTCCGGACCGAAGGGTCCCGGACTAGAGAGTTCCTCAATAACTATATATATAAATATATCATCTATGTATGCAGTTACAGTTATATACGTAGATATATACACTTTTCATTTGATATATAAAATACATACACACATATATGGAAGATATACACACAAACGATGGAGATATATATATATATATATACCGGAGATCCTGTCAAGGATCCCGGAAATCCCGGATTGAAGCATTTTGATGCTTTTAAAAATTGTTTTTGGGAAATCCGAGCCGTCCAATGTGTTCAAAAGGTGTTTTCCAAGGTCCACGCGGGAAATCTTCAAAAAAAAATACCGGGAAGGGCTTGATCCATGCAATTTTTCGCAAAAACTGCATATTTACAAAATTGTGTGGATCAAGCCCTTCCCGGTATTTGTTTTTGAAGATTTCCCGCATGGACCTTGGAAAACACCTTTTGAACACATTGGACGGCTCGGATTTCCCAAAAACAATTTTTAAAAGCATCAAAATGCTTCAATCCGGGATTTCCGGGATCCTTGACAGGATCTCCGGCGATAGTTATTTACTTATATACTTATTTTTGCCGTGTCCCCGCCGTATCCGTGTCCATTTTTTAGAAATCCCGTGTCTCTGTTCGTATTTATGTTGGCTTCCATGCTACTGATTACTTTCAAAGCGAGAGAGAAACAAATGTACTATCATATTGCATTAGAAAGCATTGAAAGATTACAAGACTAATGAAGGGGTTATATTGGCTAACCCTAATAACATAAGGACTAAACCACCCGAACATAAAAGATAAATAACAATTAAGTGAAACCCTAGCAATTTAATTGAAACCCTAAATTAGTCCTTAACAATGCAAAGCGGTGCAAAACTAGGACATGTGAATAGGAAGAAGAACCGATGCTGAATAGATGCAAATAGGAGGAAGAACCAATGCTGAACAAATGCAAATGGGAGGAAGAACAAATGCCAAATTTCTAATGCTAACAATACCAGGAGAGAGAGGAGATGCAACTAAGAGGGGGAGAGATGCGAAATCTTTGTGCCGAAATCTGATGAGAAATTGATGCTACGTAGGAGGAAGTAAAAAGTAGAAAGAAACTTTGCCATGAACAATACCCATGAACAGTGACGTTTGATGAACAGTGCCTTTGTCAAATAGTAACCAATGAACAGTGCTGCTGCTGAATAAATAGTGCCCGGCAGATGGTGGCGAGTCTTAAGGCCGCCCGTCGGAGAGCAAATATTCCGCAAGCCTAGATCTTATGGCTCTGATACCAGGGTAACTTTCAAAGCAGAGAGAGAAACAAACAAACGTACTATCATATTGTATTAGAAAGCATTGAAAGATTACAAGACTAACGAAGGAGTTATATTGGCCAACCCTAATAACATAAAAATGACTAAACAGTCTAAACTACCCCGAACATAAAAGATAAAAAACAATTGAAACCCTAACAATTTAATTGAGACCCTAACAATTGACTGAAACCCTAAATTATACTTCACCACTACATAGCTCCTCACCCATCACAGCATCGCCCCCCTAAGCACGTACACACATACACCACACTCTTTCTCTCAGCTCTATGGTTTTACATCTGGATCTGGTAACTTGTGATAATAAAATGTAATCCTAGCATTGACTAAATGTAGTGACCAAGAATTTAGATGAATTAAATAGCACGCTCACTTGCAATCTGAGACTGACCATACTTTTCAAAAGGGTTAAGAAAGTGACCCTTTTGACTGCTTGGACAAATAAGTTGGGCCCATTTCCCACATTAACAAATCCTTATCTGAACTACTTCTGGTCTTCTACACCAATCTTGTTCCAGTATTCTTCTTCAACAAATACCCTAGTTTCAGTTAAATAAAAAGCTAAGATATCTTTGTTTACAATCTCAACCCTTGTTAATTTTGGTTCCTCATTTTCTGGCATTAGCCCGAATGTTGATTGTGTTACTGTGGCTAACTGTTCTACTTATCAGTCTTTCTTGTACATGAACAACCCATGATTTTGGGGTGAATTTACAAATATAAATCCCGTGTCCTTTTGACATAGCTAGATCCATAGTTGTCAAATCGCGAATCGAATAGAGAATCGGACTGACCCTTTTTCGAATCGTGAATCGAATCGAATCGTGAATCGTAACGATTTGGTCTAAGTTTAAAAAATACTTCAAAAATGTGTCTATGCACTTGCATAATAATGATACATTGTAAAATCGACAAATTTAAGCTTAAATCAGTATTGAAGTTTTTTTCTACCATAAACTGATGATTACATGGTCTAATGGGATTGAGTGGATATTTGTACATGAAACTAAATACTATAATAAAATGGATATATGCATATAGATCTAAATATTCATTGTAAAATAAAAGCTTGGCCTTACAACTAATAATAATAAAAGTTTGTAGCCTAATAGGTACAAAACTAGTTCATATGGCAAAATTAAGGTAAAACCACTAAAGTGAATTCCCAGTAGTCAAATGTACTAATTGTGAGAAACCATGATTCACTTATAGATTCGTATCGTTTTTGCACAAATCGTGAATCGAACCGTGAATCGTATGATTCAGTACCGATTCTAGATAAACCTTGATTCACCTATAGACTCGTATTTTTTTTACTTGAATCGTGAATCGAATCGCAAATCAAATCGTGAATTGTGCGGTTCTGACAACTATGCCTAGATCCCTCCAGAACATTTTAGAAATTACATCCTCCCTCGAGAATCCTAATTGCATAACATTTTCCCCCTTTTTAGTTCACTGGTAGGTCAACAAGCAATATTTTTTTCAAATACCAAGTTTAACTCTGAAATATTGATCCACCTCTCCCCATGCCATTTGGCTCTCCCCCTTGTCTTAACCTGCTGCCAACACCTATTTATGCATATATATACACCAACACATTCTGTTGTCACTGGCAATTTTCACAGCAAACCTCAAATGGAAACCAATCGGAACTGTACCCATGAACATTACAATCAGACAGTCCATTCTTCGATGTTCCCAGTGGATCTCTCTCTCAACCCTAATTTCCAGGTGTCACATCCCAAAATGGGACGTGACCGGCCGTGAACCACATAACTAACACATGGATCACGAAGCCTAAAATAAAATAAACCGTGTAACACTAAATGACCATTTTTATAATTAAATAAAATCAAACCAAATTTTGTCTCAACATAAGCATGGGGCACACCATCCCTTGATCCAAACATTAAAATGATAACCAATAATACCATGAATCCAATAATTTACCAAAAAGGTTTAACCATGTGCGGAAGCGAAATAAATTAAATAGTAAAGCTAGGATGCAATATCCTATGGAGGTCGACACAATAACTCCCCAAGACGCCGCCATAGTCCCTCACCTATCGACTTGATTTTCCTGAAAATGGTGTTGGAACAAATCTGTCAGTTGACAAGCTCAGTGAATGACAAGCATGTATAATAAATAAAGTTCTAAAACATGGATGAAATTAAATTACCATATCATCATATTTTGGTACTCACGATATAAGAATACATTTGCCAATTTAAACAACCAAATATAAATAATTCGCTTTTCCAATTAACAATTCTAAATTTTTCAAAGAATAATTTAAGGGACACGGGAAAGTTTCGAAAGTACGTAACATACTTAAACCACTCCCCCGATCCAAAGATAATGCACTTCGAACATGCAAAAAGAGACTAACCTGTACAAAAATAGAGAATACAAAATAACTAACTATTCGAATATAACACTACATACGTAAAGCTAGAAAAGTCTTTTGCTATTAAAGTACCTGAACTATGCCTAATCCTAAATTAGATTATAATCACCATAGCCACCGTAATCCCACTCTTCAAAAACAATTCCAATCTTAAGGGTCAAAACAATCAGTACCCATAATACATTTTACTTGTACAATTCATACCACAACTAATCCAAAACCCAAATTAGTCTCCAACTCCCATTTGATTTGTACCAATCTGACTCCACGTACACATGACCTGCCCTCCTCCAAAATCACCCATGACAAATTAAACTAGGCTCAATATAAAATTAGGTTCAACATGAACTAAAGACAAAACATGCTCTAATCATCTCAACACCAGCACACCAGATTATAACTTCAAACTCATCGACATCGGTTCACCACCGCACACCACGAGACAATCAAGATCTCTCCACCAACCCCTCAACTTCAAACCCATTTACTCTCACACCACAAAAAGAATGTGTAACCCAAGAAACTCCTCCCCTCTATCAAACAACATCAATCTAAGGTAATGAAAACAATAAAATTAATTTTACGTACCGCAATGGAGGAGGAGAACACGAGTATGAGGTCCACTTTGAATAACCCTTTTCGGCTGCTCTCTCTCTCTCTCTCTCTCTCTCTCTCTCTCTGTGTGTGTGTGTGTGTGTGTGTGTGTGTGTGAGGAAACGATCCAGAACTCTTCCGCTTCGACTGTTGCGGCTCTCTTTCAAAAGTTAGGAGTTCTCTAAATGTTAACCCTAACCCTCTCTTAAATATATGACTAAGTATGACTATTAAAACTACCCACTAATCACCCACCCCCTAAATTATAGCTAACTGTTACCTTGAATAACGTAGGGAAAATATGAAAATAGAAAAAAATAATAATCAGATTAGCTTAATTCCATAATATTACTCAAAATGTCTTCTTATATATCCAAAATTACAATAATGCCAATAGCATTTGTAGGGCGCGCCAAAATAATTCACTTGGACCCAACCATAAAAGCTAAATTTCCATGCGAAATATAATTATTAGAAAAAGAAAAGTTCGGGCGTAACACCAGGAGCCCCCCACAAGGAGAGAACAATGGCATAGCTCTGACTGGTTTGGCAATCCAGTTTTTTAATTTTGGGTGGTTATAACAGTGGATGTAATGTTGGTGTGGGTTTCACTGCCATATTTTTGCGTGTTAAGTTACAACTTTCTCCTTGGTCATATATCAATTAGGCCATGTTACGATTTTGTTGTTGAGTTTTCTTAGCAAACTTGTCACTTAGTTTGTCATATGTATGCATGTTAGAGTGGAGATAAAAGAGAAATGGTGAGAGAAGGGGAAGTCGCAAAAGTGGGAACTCTTTACTGAAACACAGGCAGTGGGTTGTATACTAACCAAAGCACGATATGAAATCAGTTTCACAGGCTATCCAAATGTCCTGTATTTTGTTTTGGTTCCTTTGGCTTGTGATATAATTGAAATGTGCAGTTTTGATTGTCATTGATTTACATATTTATTGGCACCCTCTCCTGATTCTTTATCAATTGATGCAGTCGATTCCTGAGGAGGAAGACCGTTTACAAGAACCAACACATGCTCCCAAACTTTCATCAGATTTGGGATCAGCTGCCGAAATCGATGTTGCACAGTGGAATGTGCTGCAGTTTAATACGGGCTCTACCACCCCATTCATAATTAAATGTGGAGCAAACTCGAACTCTGAGCTTGTTATCAAAGCCGAGGCCAGGGTTCAAGAACCCAAAGGTGGTGAGATTGTTAGAGTTGTTCCAAAACCAACAGTTTTGGAAAACATGGGATTGGAGGAGATGAAACAGGTATTCTCTCAACTCCCTGAGGCCTTAAGCTTGCTTGCCCTTGCTAGGACTGCAGATGGGACCCGTGCTCGATACTCGAGGCTGTACAGGACTTTGGCCATGAAGGTTCCGGCATTGCGGGACCTAATTGGTGAGCTTGAAAAGGGGGGAGTGTTAAAAGATGTGAGACCCTGAGTGCAGAGTATGAAAACTTTTTGTATCTTGTATTCCTATTGTTTTGTGTTGTGTTAGGGCCTGTGTTTATATCATTTTGGAGGCTTTGGAAAGGAATTTCAAGTGGTAATTTATTGCGAGTTTCTTCACCTTTTTATCTTGCTGTTTCCGGGGAAAAACTATTTTTTACATCCACTGATGCGTGGAGAACATGCATTATCAGTTGTGATTATTGCGATCATGGACAACTGGGTTGTAAGTTATAAATATTTTAGGGTTGTAAGTGATAAATATTTTATTTCCAGTGACTGTTAGAAACCTTTATGTTGATTGATTTGTTAATTTCTAAGATTATGTTGCTACCTTATTTCTTGAGGTTTGCTCCAATCTCTAGTGATATCGTTTGGCAATCCCCAAGTTCTTATATTGTTCCAATGTCGACTTGAAAAAAAATTCGTTTTTTTTTAATTTTAAATTTTTTTTTTTGTACGTTTGTTAATTTGTGTCAAACTTTTGATTATAGATTCATCTTTGGCCGTCTTTTCTTTGATATTTCCCAAAATATTTGGGAAAAAGTCCTAATTTTATTTAATTCCGATTTCTCTCGTTGAGATGAACCTATAATCACCAAAAGTTTCACGCAAAACTAACAAATGTAAAAAGTAAATAAATAAATAAATAATTGAATAAAGACAACCAAAAAATTCTTATTAAGTTAGTTGCACTGTGCGCAGAGTCTTCAAGAGAGGCATGTTACACCGACGACTAGTAATTCCTCCATTCTTCTATACTTTTTTTGTTTGCTTGATTTTTGAATTCTGTTCATCTTCTTGGAATTTTTGTTACATTCACACTATATTTTTTTGGATTAGTAATCCCTATATGCCAAGAGAAGTCTAAAAGTAAAAAATTATAACCAAAAGCAAAAAAGAAAAAAGTTCCATTAAAGATGATAAAATATCAAATATTTGTTCTTTGTTTTTTTGTCTAAAGTGTTGTTTTATACTATGAATTTTTTCAACTTTGACCCAAATATTTTAACTCTCTTGATTCCTCTCAATGATTAATCCAAATTTTTTTTTATGAAAACAAAAAATTATGAAAAGTGAAATATGGAAAAAAAAAATCGTAAAGACAAAAAACTACAGTAATAAACAAAAAATCACCCTCATTCAAATTGCACTTTTGCCGCCCAATATAATTACTTAGGGGCTGGTCAACACAAAAAGTCGTTGCATTTGAGGCCTTATAGGTACTACTCCTGTTATATGGTACCTTCTTCATTGTAGCTTTGTGCTTTGTTGAGGAAATCTTTTCATCGTCCTGCAACAAACATTTCCTTCGACGGTAGGACTGTTTGGACACGTCTGCAAGTCACAATGTCCACGCATGAGTGTCCTTAAAAAAACTCGGAGGTTTATGACTACGCTGCACACTACACGTATTACATAAAACATATAAGACCGGAGAGAAGGGGTGATGGGTGATTTCTAGGGTTTCATATTTGGGGGAAAAATGGAGAGAGGGGGAAAGTGTTTGGGAGGGAAAAAGTTAAGCGTTTAGGAGAGTAAGTGTTATAACATATGTATATACACGTAGATATACCAGGGCAAACGTAGGATATGATAATATTGAAAACAAAAGATACATTTCGTCTAACTAACGTTAAATTATCAACGGAAATGGACGGAAAGATAAAAGAAGGGAAATATTGGAAAATTTTAGATACATAAGATGATTTGTTTATAGGCGAAATTGGTTTAGGGGTGTCTAGGTAATTAACCCTTAATTTATTTCCTAAATTTGTAGGTTGCCTCTCATTACATGGAACGGAAATTAGATTGTAGACAAGCAAAGACATGAAAACAAGCTAGTGTTCCAAAAATCAGTTGCCTAGGCGCTAGGCAGTTCTCCGCCTCCTCGCCTAGGGGCCTAGGGGTTGATCTAGGCGTCGGGCCAAGTAATTGGCCGCTAGGCATGATAATCGACTAGGGCAAAAAAAAATTGGTTTGGTAGGATTTTATTGGCTAGGCGGGATTAATCAGCAAATTAGGCTGTATTAATCGGTGTCTTCACGAAATTTTTCTAATTTGAGGGATCAACTTTTTTTGTTAGTAAGGGGTCTTAGTGTATAATACTATGCATATACAAAGTGATGGCAATATTGGCCAAATCGATGGGTATCCAGACCGTGACCGATGTTTTTTCTTGAGTCATAACTGATTTTCTCCGTGGGGCGGGGGGAGGGGGGGACCGAACGTGTTAGGTTCGGTTATCGGTTATGGGTTATATGGTACCCAACCCGATCCCCGAACCGAACCAACCCGAAACATTAAAATTACAAAAAAATACCCCTTTATATATATCCATCTCACACCTTGTTCGTTTTGGTTTCCAGACCAGTAAATTGTTACTCTCATTTCTCTCTTTACATCTCTCCAATCATTATCATTATTTTCAAAATTATTTTCATTTCTCTCTATTGAAACGTGTGCCCATTGAGCCCACAAACAAACAAAACAAACACATACTCTAACACACATTTTTACACTTTTCAATATACTTTCACATATTTCTATATACTTTTTCACACATTTCAATATATTTTTTCAACCTTAACGTGTGCCTATTGGGCTATGCACACGTTAACATTTTCCTTTTCTAATTATTATCCTCATTTTCCCTCGAATCATTACCCTAAAAAACCAAACCTAAAACCTAAATAATAAAGATACGTTTTCATTTCTCAGGAGTGTTTTAAAGTTTTAGGATAAACTGATATTCACGATTTTTTTTATGTGATGTGTTGTAAGAGAATGATCTGTCTTCATTTTTAAAACATACTCTCCGATCAACTTTTTAAATAAACATCGGTACATAATCTTCCTCTTCTCCGATCAACTTCGCTGCCTCGCTGGTCGATCTGATCTTCCTCGTCTCCGATTCACTTCGTCGTCGATCTCTCATTTTAAAATCGTAAGTCTCCTTCTCTCTCTATCTCTCTCTGTGTGTTTTCTACTCTTCGAATCCTGTATCTGTTGAGATTTGAGAATATAGGAGTTTTGGAGTGTTTTCTTGTTTGCTATGTATCTGGTATTGGGTTTGTGGTTGTGTTTCTGCCTTCTGGGTTCTTTTTGCAGCCGTTTGTTGCTGTTTTGCGATTCTAGATGCGAGAAATCAGGCTCGATAATTGCGGTTTATTACGATTTAAGTTGGATGGTGCCTCTTCTGGTTTTAGGCTAAAGCAGGCTTGGTGTTTTCTTTTGTTCAATGTTCGGGTCTTGTGCATAACTTCTTGCTTAGCTTCCTATGTTGTACTTGGGTACTCATTCGGTATGGGACAAATTTTCTCCCGGTTTGCTTATTGGGGCGGATTAGGGTATGGTAATGGTTTCGTGGTTCAGTTGGTTATGGCCCAATCCGCCCCATTGCTATACCTGATATATACACATATATCACACATATATACACACACTAAATAGCATACCCGTGCCTAAACGCATGGCTCGAACATTGGTATTCAATTTTGTTTTTGAGTGTTGTTTGCAAGGTTTGTGTACTGTGCACAAAATGAAATGAAGATTTATGTTGGGCACAAAGTTTTGCACAAATAGAGAGTATGTCAAACGGCTCCAAATTCGAAAGATTCAAAAGGAGGTTTCTATCTTTCAACTAACAATCTGAAGAAAAAGCATATAGCCTGTTACCCAAGGGAAAAAATGGCATACTTATGGTTCATTTTATTATATAGTTTTCATGCATTTGACCTTTACTCAAACAAACAAAATGTATGTTAGAATGGACGATATCCATTTACGTAATTTGAAAGGGATTGAGGGAACAAAAACATAAAAAAAACACATGCTAACATTCATAGAATTCAATGGTTTGCACATAGTTCGCTGCCTCACTACCAGGGAAGACCATTTCACAACATCATCATCATTATTATTATTATTATTTTTTGCTTGGCGAAAGTCATTACTCTTAGTTGTCGTTAGTAAGGTTTGAAGCTCAGCCAAATACATAGGAGTATATGGTGCCTACCATTAGAGTACCACTCCACTTGCCTATTTTAGGAGAAAAATTTGAAAATCAGAAAGAGGACCTCATTTATTTCTTTTTATGCTTTTCGCAAAGTTCAAGGTCCATACCATTGCTGATAAAAAAACAGTCCATACAATTGCTAGTAAAAAAAAAATGTCCGTACAATCTATAAATTACACACACACACACGACAGATAGAGACGAGAGAGAGACAAGTGAGAGAGAAGAGCAATACCTTGGAGAGAAATGAGCAACAGAGGACTACGAGAATAAAGACGACATGTTTAGATCGATTGGGCTTTGTCGATTAGGTCTTGATCGGATATATATATATATATTTTGGAACAGATTGATCAAGTTGTCCAAGTAAGTGACAAGTGGAATAGATTGATCAGGTTGTCCAAGGGAAGAACTCCCAAAGCTTGCGCCCCGAATAACAACCCCAAGCGAAACCCAAAATGGCAAAACCCAATACTAAATAAAGAAATTGCCTACCCCAATATATCTCCAATCTCGAATCCCAATGTTTAGTTAACTGATACAAATTATAATTTTGAGACTACTTGACTATATTTATTCTATGAAAAAAGAGGAGAATTGGTACCAACATCAACAAAAAACATAAGAATCAATATTACCTGAATAAGTAAATAGCAAGTACAGAACTGGAAATTCTCAACTTCACCTAAAAAATAGGAAAACAATTAGCTTGTCGAAAAAACATAAACTAACCTGTTTATACTTTTTTTATTTGTATATTTAATCGTTGTTCCAATGGGTTGATTTGCGACTGCCCTCATCAATGTTTTCTCAATGCCATCTCGAATATTCACCAAATAGCGAATTTTCATTACTAGCTACATAAAAAAGGACATTAATTGATATATTATTTATCTTTTATGACTAGAATTAATATATGTGAATTTTCTATTAGTTTTCTAGTCACACATGGTTTTTTCCTTGCATGGAAAGGGAGAGATTGCTCCAATTTGATCGCATTGGTAATTGCAAAATTGAAGCCTTCGGAGAAAAAAGTTGGGTATACAACACGTTCAAATGGCCGAATGCAATTGATTAGGTGTTGTGGAGACAATTGTATTATTGTTTTGATTAAGGATGTTGCTCCAATGGGTTGATTTGCGACTGCCCTCATCAATGCTTCCTCATTGTCATCTCGATATTCGCTATTTGTAGCCAGTGATGGAAATTTGCTATTGGTTGAATATTTGAGATGGCGATGAGGAAGCATTGATGAGGGCAGTCGCAAATCAATCCATTGGAGTAACATGCTTAATCCAAATAATAATACAATCTTCACAACACCTAATAAATAGCGTTCGGCCATGAAAACGTGTTGTATACCCAACAACTTTCTCTGAGTGCTTCAATTTTACAATTACCAATGCGATCAAATTGGATCAATCTCTCGCTTTCCAAGCAAGGAAGCAACCATGTGTGACTAGAAAATTGGTAGAAAATTCATATATTAGTTTTAGTCATAAAAGATAAATAATATATCAATTAATATCTTTTTTTTAGTCGGTGACGAAAATTTGCTATTGGGTGAATATTCGAGATGGCGATGAGGAAGCATTGATGAGGGCAGTCGCAAATTAACCTTTTGGAGTAGCGCTTAAATATATAAAAAAACTCAAAAAGTATAAACAGGTTAGTTTTTGATTTTTCGACAAGCAAATTGTTTTCTCATTTTTTAGGAGAAGTTGAGAATTTCCAGTTCTGAACTTGTTAATTTCCTTAATCAGGTGATATTAATTTTTATGTCTTTTTGTTGATGTTGATACCAATTCTCCTCTTTTTTCATAGAACAAATATAGTCAAGTAGTCTCAAAATCATAATTTGTATTCAGTTAACTATACAGTGGGATTCGAGATTAGAGATATATTAGGGGAGGCAATTTCTTTATTTAGTTATGGGTTTTGCCATTTTGGGTTTAGCTTTGGGAATTCTGTTGCTTGTTTCTCTCCAAGGTATTGTTCTCTCTCCCTCTCTTCCGTGTGTGTGTGTAATTTATAGATTGTATGGACTATTTTTTTTTATCAGCAATTGTACAGACTAAAAAGTGTTGTATATATCATATAGATAGATTGTATGGACCGTTAGCTAAGTTCTCTCTCTGTTATTTGAGGTTAGACAGGTTGTATATGGATTAAATTATGGATTATGGTTTCATCAATAATATTGCGTATTCACTCATTATAATTTTGGGGAGGGGGAAGGAGGAATTTTTTATTTAAAAAAAAAAACCAGACTAAACTCTAGGTGCGGATTAATCAACCATGCACATGCACATAGACGACTGCCCTTTCGCTAGCCTATACATATGAAATTTGTTGGATTTCACTTGCTTTTCTCTGCTTCGTCTCTACTGCAACAAAACCTATTGGAAATTACTATCAGGGGTCAACGTCTCTTTCTTCTTCCCTTAGTGTGTTCGCTTCAGATTCTCTCTCTCTTTTGTTGAAGTTGACTTTCCCTTAACTTTGCCTCAGTTAGTGAATTTGAGTGCATATTGGAATTCTTATATTTCGTGACTGAGCAATTTTTTAGAAAGTGTGTATTTGAATCCATATACAAACACAAATCATTTTTGGTTGCCCAACCAATAGAAATGGCATAAGCTAATCTTCACCTTCCCTAGCGCCAACTTCCGACCTGGGTTTACTTCGTACTAAAGTCTTGATATGAACTCCCGTGGTGAATTACAGGTGATGGTGATGATTTTTTTGTGGGAATTACAATATTTAATAGCATCTTATATTTCATTTGTTTGGTGGGAGACTTTGATATAATAGTAGCATCACTCATTGTTTTATATAGCTATCATGGCGTTGTCTTGACTATTGAATAATTTGAATCCACGACATTGCTTGAACTGTAGCCAATGTCAAGCCTTTCTCTCTCGCTCTTTTATTGAGTTCACATCTTCTTATTGTATTGGTTTAAATTTCTGTTTTGAAATTAGTGTGTTCTATTCCCTTTGTCAGTAAAGTTGTGCAACTTTTTATGTTTACTTTTCAAAGTGGACATTCTTTTTGGGGCATCCAAAAAAGGAAAGAAGGATCAACAATTTAGGACAGAGGGAGTATATAGTTTGCATACTGATGGTGATGAACCAAACCAAACCGAGCCTTATGTCCACTCAATTGGGGCCGGCTACATGAAAAGCTCTGTCAAGGGCAACTTGTTCACTTAGAAGGATCAGCAATTGGGGTTGGCAACATGAAAAGCTCTGTCAAGCTGGTCTTATGACAAATTGATGCTGATACTTTCGAAAGTTAATTGTCGATCATCATCCCATACTTTTCAAATCCATTCTCAACTGCATAATGCGAAATTGAGATTTTATTTTTAGTTTTTATTGATTTGTCCAACTGAAGGTTAAAGCATTAAAGACGAGAGTTTCTCTTTGCAGCAATAGTGGTAGGCTAATAACAATCAATTGGAGGATGAAGTGTTTCTGTTGAGCAGAATAAAAGGATGGCTCAAAATTCCTTCCAATTTATGTTGTCTCTCTAGAAGAAAAGGAAAAAAGGTATAGTTGTCAATCTGTATTTCTTTGAAGACATTTGGATTTTTCTTTGAACTTGCAAGCCATCAGAGTTGTCATTCTTTGGTTTTGCTATAGGCAAGTGGAGTGGTACTCCAATGGTAGGCACCATGTACTCCCATGCATTTGGCTGTGTTTCAAACCTCACTAAATACAACTAACAATTATGACTTTTGCCGAGCCAAAAATCAAAATAATGTTGTGAAATGGTCTTTCCTGACAGTGAGGCAGAGTACTATGTGCAAACCATTGAATTCCATGAACGTTAGTATGTGCTTTTTTATGTTTTTGGTCCCTCGATCCCTTTCAAATTACGCAAATGGATATCGTTCATTCTAACATACATTTTGTATGTTTGAGTAAAGGTCAAATGCACTAAAATTATACTAATAAAATGAACCATAAGTATGCCATTTTTTCCCCTTGGGCAACAGGCCTTGCTTTTTCTTCAGATTGTTAGTTGAAAGATAAAAACTTTTGAATCTTTCGAATTTGGAGCCGTTTGACATACTCTCAATTCGTGCAAACTTTGTGCCCAAAATAAATCTTCATTTCATTTTGTGCACACACCTTGCAAACAACACTTGAAGGCATGGCATTCTATTTACATATATATGTAGTTTTTTCTTGTAAATATTTGGAAAGAGAAAAAAAAAAAAAAAGTGCGGGAAAATAATTGTTAGCCGTTGGATCGCGTGAAGGGCATAGGATCCAACGACCTGCAACTGTTTTCCCGCACTTTTTTGTGAGGGAGCCTCACAGATATGTTCTATATATATATATATGAAAAAAAAAAGAGAGAAAAAAAAAGGGCAACTTGGTTTTGAGATTTATGACATTGAGCTTTCTTCTTTAATAAAATGAAAAAACTGGTAACCATGTGTAGTGGTGAGAATATATTACCCAAGTACATAGTGGAATAAGTATCCTTTTTCTTTCAGTCGTTCTCTGTTTTTCTTGGTTTGTGATCTTAATGTGAAGTGGTTGCACTTATTTCTAGAGGAGAAGTGAAGCCTCGTGCTTGCAATGGAGAAAGGCATTAATTGTTGCTTCTCTGTGTTGGCCTCAAATGTATACATTTGGTTCATTACTATCACGATTGCGCTTATTGTGATACGGGTTTCTTATGTCATTTACCGGAGTAGCAAACCACTTTGTACTACGGCTCCGCAACCTCGTAGTACCCTCATTGTTCTCGGTTCAGGTTTGCTTTTTTGTTTGAAGTGAACTCCACATGTTTGGACTTATTTGGAACTACCCCTAACTTTTTGATGGATTCAATCCCAATGTAGGAGGTCATACTGCAGAGATGCTCAATCTCTTATCCGTGCTGCATACAGACAGATTTACTCCTAGATTTTACATTGCAGCCGCCACAGATAATATGAGTCTTCAGAAGGCACGCTTGATTGAGAATTCTTTTATTGACAAGGTAGATTCTGTTAGAATGTTGAGGTATAGTTATTGTTTCTTACGCAAATACAAGTAAAGCTCCCATTTCATCATGGGAACAAATTCAATCTTTTCCTCCATAGGCTCACAACTGTCACCCTATATTTTTTGGGGTAGCTTTAGTCTCCTGCTACCCATCATCCAGTTTTGCACCTGGTTTCTATTGATTAACAAGTGTTGTGCTATTAGATCATCTCAGGCTCTTACCATATTTTTCCAACTCAAACTAAGGACTTTTGGGTAAATACTCTCTCCACTTCTTGAGTCAAATCTTTACCCACCTGAGTTTTTTAAATTTGAACTTTCTTTCTAATTTTTTTTTTATACCCAAATCGAGGGAGACTCAAATCTTCAGTCAAATTTTGGAAGGATAATTTGTGTCTTTCCGAATTTAAAACTGTGTGATTAGTGAAGCTTTTTATTAAATTTATTCGTAGATATGGGTTTTCTCGAGGAGAGTGTTCCATATGAAATCAATCTTTTAATTAAATTTGTACTATAATTTGATTCAAAGCTAAAGGTTAAAGATGGTCTTATTATGAGGCTAAATAAATTTCAGACTTTTTGACCTTTGATGAAGTGTATTATACACCTATTTCGTTCTATCCCTTGTCCTGAAATTTCAGGATTCAGGATGGCTGCCCCAAAGTGTAAGATATGACGCGATTGATAATTGCATTTTGAGAACTAGTAAGAAAAATGAAGCAATAAATAGTGAGATAGGAATTAAATGTAAATCTGAAGTTTTGGCTGGAAATGTGTCTTTGTAAATCTGAAGTTTTGGCTGGAAATGTTTCTTCCTCACTAAAACTCGCTTCCAAAATAGAGTTCACTTGGAGGTTGAGTTTTTTTTTCTTTGACATGCTGGATGTTCGCTCCAATTGATTGGTCTTAAGACTCGGTTTGATTTGGTTTGGTTTTTTTAGGATGGAAATTTACGGTAATGGTGCATCTGAAGAAAGGGTACTTTAGTAGTCTTAGTGTCATGGTTCTGAGGAATTTGAATCCAGAAAACTCTGTTCATCTAGCTTCTGAAGTGTCATCGACATGGGTGGATTATGTTTGATTTTATACTGAAATAAGTTCTCTACTGCATTGGGGATCCTCAAATTTTTTGCTGGTTACGATTGACTAACTATATATTAAAATAGTTTTTGGTTCCTGTAGACGGTGGTAGAAAATGCTCAGTTTATGCAAATATACCGAAGCCGTGAAGTAGGCCAGTCTTACTTGACCTCTGTTGGGACAACCCTAATGGCTATTGCTCATGCTCTCTGGCTAATGATTAAAATCAGACCCCAAGTGGTACTAGATCTCCACTGTACCTTCTTCTTTTTGTTTTAAACATACAGTGTTCTGTTTTTAGTTTCTTTCTTCCACTTCAATATGCTATTTGATAAATTCTTTTTTGGATTCTGTGATAGATTCTATGCAACGGCCCCGGAACTTGTGTACCTCTATGTGTGATTGCATTCTTCTTCAAGGTCAGTACACTTCGTCTCTGAGAGTTTTTATATGTGCTTAATTTCCACCCTGGTTTTGGCTGGCTTGATACATCAACTCGATTCTTGATTTCTTTATACCGGCGATGAAGTTTATTGAGAAACTTTTGAATGTTATTGACAGGTTGTGGGTATTAGATGGTCATCTACTTTTTATGTTGAAAGTATAGCAAGGGTGAGGAGGTTATCTTTAAGTGGCTTGCTTCTTTACAAGTTATGCATGGCAGATCAATTCTTTGTTCAATGGCCACAACTACAAAGGAAATATCCTCGAGCTCAGTATGTGGGTTGCCTCATGTAGTTGATTCAGTACTGACCTCCCAATTTTTCTCTCATGTAACCTGCATTCTTTTTTTTTTTTTTTTTTGAGAAAATTTTATTAATCCAATTGTGTTGTCGCCATTACATGGGTGAAAGGCGCCAGTGATAGCCCAGTTTGTACTTTTCTTTTTGTGTTTGTCAGGTGTAACTGTGTTCTGTTTTGTAGGCTTGAAGTTAAGGCGTGACAGATTAACTTCTTTTAGGTAATCCACATTCTTTGAACATATGCTAAATGTGCCTTGTGAAGGAGATATTGTTCCATTCTCTTATTCTCATTAACCTCAGACCTTCCTCTTTTTTGGATTTTGTTGTGACACTATTTGTTGACTACACTTCTCGTAAAAAATATTTGACATTTCTATGTTTATTGATATCCGAATTACTATAATTTTTCATAAGTTTATTGTTCTCAATGAGTTCTTAGAAATGAAATATTTCAGTTGTCAATCTGGATCCGAAAGTGCCTATGCAATGCCTAATAACTGAACTTTTCAGGAATCGGAGACGACCAATTCCTAAGTTGATTGTATCTTGTTTTTCATTCCCACACTCATGGTTCATGAACAGAGTTGTTGGTTCATGCTCCTTAATTTGACAAAACAAAATCAGAAACCAAACTGACCACATATTTTACAGTAACATTGAACACCCTACACACCCAGGGGTTGCCCAGCGGTTAGGGCGAGTGCCTGACTTTGGGGGTAATCCTCTTAGTCGAGTTCGATTCCCCACGAGTTTGAGTACATGTCTAAGTGGGGGCCGTGATTTACTGTGTGGGTTGCGCTAGCTCTCTTCCAAGGTTTCGGTTGAGTGGGTTTAGTAGCTTTGTTTTTTTTAGAAAAGTTGAACAAGTTCTCGGTTATCAAAAAAAAAACATTGACTACCCTTGCGTAACTTTGTGTGGAGCTCTCGTTTAATGCCTGTGTGAAACTAATTCTGTAATTTTTTGCCACCTTAAATTATTGTTGTGCTATCTTTGTTTATCTTTTCTAGAATTTTGTCAGGTTCATGTTAAATTCTTTTAATTGGTCATTCATCTAGACGAGGAAAAATAAAAAAGTCAAAACTCGCGACCAAAAGCAAAAAAGAAAAAGGTTCACTAAAGACGAAAAAAGTTTGAAACATGTCTTTTTTTTTTTTTGGTCTTTGGAGTTATATCTCAACTTTTTTCAAACTCGATTCTTTTCTTAAATTTTATTTGGTTCCTTTCGTTGAGCCAAATGATTGCTTCTAGAATTTTTTACGAAAAGTTGAACAAGGAATTACAAAAAAATAAGAATGTAAATCTCATCCTATTTACTTTGAGAGAAATTGTTTCATGTCGAGTCTCTACCTTTATCATTTATCAAGTTTATAAACATGTTTAAAATCAGGTTTGTAGATATCCGATTGCCAGTATTTTTGGTGCAGTTGATGTTCTCGATGACTTCCAAAAGTTGAACAAGTTCAATCATCTAACTGCATCCAAAAATAACTCCCAAAATACCTGAAACTGGACCGTCTAGTCTTGAAGTGGGGCTGAAGACAATCCAATTGTATCACGTTATTCTGAATGGAAAATTCAATGTGAATTCCTATGTTTGCAGATTTGAATCAAACAGCAAAAGATAGCATGAATATTGCATCTCCAAAAAATCAAGAACTTACACAAGGGCTGTCCTAAAGGAAAGACCTTAACTACGCAAGACTGGGCTGCATCTCCAAAAAATGTGAGGACTTGATGAACCAACCTCAACATATTCACAGAGTTGTTGAGAAGTATAGTGCTGCAGAAATTGCAAGCAATCGCCTACGAGTTGAAACCTCAATTTGGGCAGCCCGGTATCTTGTGTCTCATACGAGATTGCTTTTAGAGGTCACGATGAAAGTGCCGAATCATTGAACTGCGGATTTTTTTGGGATTTGGTTGCTTTTCAAGGAGATTGTAATGAAAAAGATTGCTGAAGTTGTGTTGAATAATGCTCAGAAAAAAATGACATCTACACATCACCACAAATGCCATCTACACATCACCACAACTCCAGAAAGAAATTTTGCATATTTATGCAACCAAAGTGAATAAGGTGCGCAATTCGTGAGGGAATTGGTGATGCGAAGTTTTTCATAATTATTGATGAAGCTCGTGACGAGTCAAAGAGGGAACAAATGTCGATAGTTTTGAGATTTGTTGACAAAGAGGGCATTCTTCGTGAGCGCTTTTTTGGACTTGTTCATGTTTCCAATACGGGTTGCATTGACTCTGAAAAAGGTGATATGTTTTGTTTTGTCCAATCACTGTTTAGATGTTCTTGATATTCGGGGGCCAGAATATGATGATGCAAGCAATATGAGGACTAAGTGGAATGGCTTACAAGCTTTGATAATGCGTGATTGTCCATATGCTTACTTCGTTCATTGCTTAGCACATCGTTTGCAATTAACACTAGTTACGGCATCTAAGGAAGTTTTCTCCATCTTTGAATTCTTTGGGAAATTGACATATATTATCAATGTTGTCGGTGGTTCATGTAAACGCAATGATGAATTAAAAGCTACTAAAGCTTCTAAAATTGAATATTTCATCTCAATTGATGAGCTTGAGACTGGGAGTGGAAAAAATCAAATTGGCACTGTGTGTCGGCCGTCAAATACTCGTTGGAGCTCTCATTTGAAGTCTATTTCTTGCTTGATAGACATGTTTAGTCCATCATGTGAAGTTTTACACAATATTATGGAAGATGGAACTACTTTCAATGATCGCAACATGGCAAATTCAACTCATAAATCATTGAGCTCCTTTGAATTTGTCTTCATCTTGAATCTTATTCAAGAAATTATTGCATATTGTGCAAAACTTCAGAAATTGAGACGTAATCTCAAGATTTAATAAATGTTATTCATCTTGTCTCATCAACTAAAAGCTTTCTTTAGAAATTGAGAGATGAGGGATGGGATCCTCTAATTGCTAAAGTGAGAGAGTTTTGTGTGGATATCCCAGATATGAGTGCCCGTTACATTTGTAGGCAAGGTCGAGCTTGTGGACATCAAGATGAGCTTACAACTGAGCATTATCGAGTTGAGACTTTTTATGCTGCAATTGAGAATAAAGTAGTCGTTTCAATGAGCGTTTGATGGAGTTGATTACTCTTAGCTTGACTTTGGATCCTTGGGAGCATGAATCATTTAGGATGGATGATGTTTGTAGTTAGAACTCCAGAGTTCCAAGCTTTACGAACTTCCTCACTATAATCAAAATGTAGTTAGAACTCCAGAGTTTCAAGCTTTACCAACTGTTTCTGAACTGTGTAAATGGTTGATGAAGACTAGGAGATCAACAATCTACCACCTTGTTTACCGAGTGATCATACTTGTCCTTACTCTTTTTGTTTCCACCCCATTGGCAGAACGATCTTTTTCGACAATGAAGATTATCAAAACTAGGCTTCAGAACAAAATGGAAGATGAATTTCTCTCGAACTCTGCAGTTATATACATCAAAAGGGGAAATTGCAATGAAATTTAGTTTAGAGTCAATCATAGATAATTTTTGAGATTTGAGAACACGTTGGTTTGCACTTGATAGATTGTTAAGTTATTTTTGTTTTATTTTGATGGATGATCAATCTTGGAAAATGATTAATCCTGCCTCTGTCAGTGAAAGTAACTATGTTACTTTCAAATCAACGTAACTATAGTTAATTAACGTAACTATAGTTATGCTCAATTTAACTCCAAAAATGACTTTGCTAAAGAAACTTTCCCGTCAAGTTTAAACTCGCGGTTTATTGAATAGTGGTTGGAAAAGATGTTCGATAAGTTTGGCATAAATTCTTTTGCCTTAAAGACCTTATTATTTGCTTCTAGTGATCTTTTCTTTAGTTTTTGGTCAAAATTTTTGGAATCGATTATTCATTTCGAGAATGGAAATAAAGAAATGTGTAAAAATATGAATCAACATTGAACAAAGTTTAGATAAGTCGACATTAAAGATAAAAAAGACAATAAATGTTTCAATTTTTGATCGGTGGTCCCCATTGGCGCTTTGTACTCGCTTAGCCTTTGGTTCTTTAACTCTGCTTATATTTATCTGTCTGTGACTCTGTGTCGTTTATTCAGATGTTCAAAACCCTCATGCCGGTCGCCGATTACTCAATTGTTCGTGGATACTCTTGGTTCATATATATAGCAATAATGCATGGGTGATTTAGGGGCCATTTGGCCCCCATGTTCCAATTGAAGAACCTTTTAGGCAAACGAAGATGATCACTTTTTTCACACAATCCTTCTCATCTTCTTTTCCTTTGACTTAAAACTCATGTTTTCATGAATTCTAAGAGAAGTTATTCTTCTCATATCCATTAACTGAACAGAGTTGGTTCAACACATTTGGCGCCGGAAGCCAACTCTGAAAATGTATCCTAATTTTGTTAAAAAAATAGAAAGAAAATGATTATTAAATTATTAAAAAAAAAACCCTAAACAATCCTTTTTTGGGGGATCTTTATTGAAATTATTAAATTACCCTTACCCTATGAGTCACTTTTTTTCATATGAAGGGCAATTTGGTACTTTCAAGTGAATAAAGACAAAAAGTGAATTGTTTGGGGATAAAGAGGGTGTGGAAATTATTTCCCAATCAAAATAGCAAATAATGAAAACGAATATATAAGCGTATGTAATTGCTATGGGATGCCCCTTATTTTTTCAAAGTTCAAGCTAAGAAAAAGTAAGAAAGAAGAAAATCTTTTAGCTGTTGTAAATATATACTATTTTGGTTCAAATGATATCTCTTGTAACTTGTTCACCGAAGTTGGGGCTTACACTTTAGTGGGCCTACAATCATGTGTTAGAAATCATTTGAAAAACTCAGCCTAACATATATGGCTTCTACCAAAATTCAGAGGCCCTTGATTAGGCTTTAAATGGGGCTTGGAAGCCGCCGACCTTGTTTGGTTTGGTTTTTGGATAGTGATTGAAGGTAGAAAATAGGTTAATGATTGGAAATAAGAGGATTACAGAGAGATAGAGAGAGAAATGAGAACAATAATTGAAAATATGGGTAATAATTTGAGAGAAATGTGAGAAAGGATTGGATAATAATTAGAAAAATCGATCTCAAAATCCAAATCGAAAAAGGTGGCCGCTTCTTCGGCTTACCCCGTGAACCCCGTGAGCTGGTTCTTTAAAAATGTCGTGATGGCCATTAGTATGAATGACAAAAAATTTCGGGAAGGGTATCTGGCCCATTAACCGTTTCGCGTTTTTTTTTTTCTAACTTTATTAATTAAAACGTGCATTTTTCAACTTTATTTCAAAACTACGTGAAAACGTGTTTAGAAATCACGTCTTCTTAAAAACGTGTTTGAGAAACATGCTTTCTCCATTGATTAAGACGATAAACCAAAAAATTAAATAAAAGCATGTTTAAGCTTTTACAAGTCGTGTTTGGAAGACTCGCTTTTGTGCTAAACCTGGTTCAGACCCATCATTCACTTCAGGTGGGTTAGTGTAATTTGCCCTAATACCTTCATCTCCGAATCACCCAGACAAACGTCTTCACCGCCGCCGACCTATTTCCGGTGAAGGAAACTCCAACTGTGAGTCGACAGAGAATGTCGTCTTCACTGACGTGCACAAAACTGACTTTGTGTACTGTATCAGCAGTCCTGGTACAGATCATCGGTCTCTCACTCTTTGTTCTAGGGTTTTTCCCCGTCAAACCTGCTCTCCCCGGATTTAGGTACCGACTTTCCCCTCCTACCCACTCTTTGCTTCCCGATACTGGATAACTTTGCCGCAAAAAGGTTGATTTTTACTTCTCTTTTAAACATTTTTTTAAAATTTTATTTTATGTTTTGATTGTTTTAGTGGTCCGGAGAGCTTTCGACCACCTGGGTTTGATTCAGTTGAAGATCAGAATGTGTCAAATCTGCGTCCTGATCAGCTCAAGTCATTGTACCAGGTTATTTTTTGTCTCTTAGCGGTTGGAATGTTAGATTAGATGTAATGGTTGATGTGATTATTCAGAGCTCCTGGAGCTCTGCCATGTGGTGCTATAGGGACATAGGGTCTTTCCACCAATGTGTGAGCCACATAACACAATGGGTCCTTCCAGACACTTTGTAGTGGAACCCACACCAATGTGTAGTAGAGAAGGGACGTGGAGCACCACACGGCGGAGCTCATAGAGCAATTAATTTTTAGTCTGTCTACTATAACCTGGAAGAAATCTCCACAGAGTCCCCTATTGTTCTAGCTTGTGATGTTTATCGATCTTCAGTTTAACTTGGTGTTTGTAATGCAGGAGTTATATGAGATCCCTCCTTCATTTGATCGATTAATCTTGATGGTATGTGGTTTAATTTTCACGTGCCCACTTTCAATCTTTTTTTTTCTTTTCTTTTCCATCTGATAAGTAAATAAATATATTAGAAACATGGCATTTAAGGGAATGCCGCCCAAGTACAAAAAAAGGTGATTACAAACAGGCCCCATACCCTCCAATTAGTATGAAAATGATAAAACCAGTCTATGAATTGGTCAAGGGAAGTATTACATTCCCCGTTGCCCCAACTATACAAGCTAATAGTAAAAAACTCTTGATCCTAAACAAAGGCTGTTCCACCCCTTCAAAATATCTCATGTTCCTCTCACACCATATTATCCACATCAAGCAAAGATGGATCATGACCGAAACATGCTGCTACTTTTACCCACTCTAGCACCTCTCCACGCGATTAAGAGCTACTTTTATAGAGGATTAAGAGCTACTTTCAATCTTTTATAGAGGATAAACTTCAATATGTGATGACATAGGTTATTGATGGTCTTCCAGCAGAATTCGTGCTTGGAAGGGATGGTCGGCCCCCTTCCATGCTTATTGAGGAAGATATGCCTTATACGCAGTCGTTGCTAGCTAGTGGAATGGCAGTTGGGTTCCATGCGAAGGCTGCTCCTCCAACTGTCACAATGCCTCGATTGAAGGTCAGGTTTTACAATTTTGATGGATGTGCTTCAGTTAATTCAGTCTGAGGCATTTTGTCCTCATCCTGTTATTTTGTTGTAGCAGGCTATGGTGTCGGGGGCAATTGGTGGATTCTTGGATGTGGCTTTCAATTTCAACACACAAGCTCTTTTGGATGACAATCTTATACGTCAGTTTTCAAACTTGTGTTTACATTATATATTATTTGATCTTGGGTAGGTATGTTTGTTATGTGTGTGTTGGAATGTAAGTATTTGTTGAATATGTCTGTGGTGTAGGTCAGTTCTTTAATATTGGTTGGGAAATGGTGATGCTTGGTGATGAAACATGGCTCAAGTTGTTTCCAGGATTATTCAAAAGGCACGATGGAGTTAGTAGTTTCTATGTAAGTTATCTCCCAACGTTCAAAAAAAACATAATAATAAAAAATTCCCCATCACTAAGTCTATTTTGGAAAACAGGAAAAATATTTCCATTTTTTTTGGCACTACGATTGTCACAGTTCATTCAAGATGGTTATACCTTGTATTTTCCCCTTTCCTATAAAGTGTTGAAATGTCTGTATACTGGCCCTGTATGCGGTTGCATACTGCACAAACTTCTATAATATTCAGCTGAAGTTCTTTACTGAGAACATATCATAGCGAAAATGGGGTTTTCCTCTCATTTGTGATGTCAGTTTTCAAGAAGCACCCATAAATATTCCTGGTTGCTTGAAACACTGCTCCATTCAACAAATGCATTGAGAATCCTAGGTCTTTGATACACAACGCTTGGAACACCGCCACAACTTAGACCAATAATCTGAAAAATTTGGGTTCTCTCAGTCATATTGGGATCTCAGTCACCAATCCCATGACACCATGAAACATTGGTCCAGATACTTCAGTTTCCCCTTCATTGACTCCATATTCCCCTCCGCGATGGTTCCCAAATTGCACATCATTCACCAGCTCTGGAATCCAAACTGAGGGCCACTTCCTTTCCTTCCCCGTAGAACGTCCTTTCCCCAATCCAACATTACCGTTACGTAGCAGGCACCTCAAGTCAACCTTCCAAACATCCCACAATCAAAATAATCCAACAATTTTGGTGCTGAATGTTCTAATTTGATCTCTGCTAGTAAAGAATGTAGTTGTTTGCTGTGTCAATCCTATCAACGTGTCTAGGATTTAGCTAACTGATAATTTTGCATTTCTTTGAGATTTCAGGGCATGAAAGTTTTTGGCTAACTTACAGAAACTGTTCACATTTCTTCAAATCATGGTTTTTGTTGTATGTTCTTGCAAAAGGTTAAGGATACCGTACAAGTGGATTACAATGTTTCTCGGCACTTGGGAGATGAGCTTAACAGGACTGATTGGAATCTTCTGGTAATTAATGTCCTTTTAGTTGTCAATAATTTCTCCCCGACATGCTTCCTTAGTTTGCAGAGCATGTCTCAACTTCTGATTGTCGTGATAGTGCAACACAGTAATACTCACAAATATATGGATAATATCATGGCAATCTCTCGACATTAGCATCTAAAGTAAGGCTACAGCTTTTGAACCATATTTTGCTTTGTTATCTAATCCAAAACAACCTCTTCTTGAGCAAGAATCTAGGGTTTCAATTTATATCAGGTCATCATCGACGGTTTGATTTTCATTCACTTTCTTACACATCTCTTCACAAACCATATTTATGTTATTTTGAGCTTGTGTGGCATGTAGTATATGCGCAAGATTATAGTACTTGGGTACTCTTAGTGTACTTCTCTTTTTTAAGTAGGAAAGAACTTTGCTAGAGGAGGAATGATTAGGAGGCAACAAGAATGGGGTAGCAGAAACGAAAATTAAGGAGAGCTACTAAGAAATTTTTCTCAAAACAATTGTGAAGTACACCATCTTTATTCTCAACTCTGAGAAGTGAAGCCTAACCTGGGGATTGCGTTGGCACCCCATGTGCATGATCACAGTCTCCCCAAAGTACAATATGATGAAATCCCATTAAGGACGTTTCTCAAATGCCTGCCAAGAGCTAGAATTTCCCCTTGAGAGTGAAAGTTTCAAAATTGTTTCCAACTGATCTAGGGGATACGAGCTGTCCAATATAGTTTGTAATTTCAGTTTAACATCTGTTTCATATATATAACAATAATAGAGTAGGTTCTCCTTTGACTCACAAAACACTTTTCTGCCATGACACAATTGTCACTGATTTTGTCATTCCAGATTCTTCACTATCTTGGTTTGGATCACGTTGGGCATATTGGGGGGCGCAGTAGGTAACACCGTAACAGCTCTATTGTTTGTGCTTACCTTTGTATCATTTGTGTACTTCTGTTGATACTTCAACTATTCCAGTGTGTTCATGGGCTCAAAACTTAAGGAGATGGATGAAGTGATCAAGATGATCCACTTGAGCCTGTGTCAAGACAATGATCAAGGGAGGACACTTCTGGTTTGTGCTGCTTCTTCCTGGCTTTTTGCTGTTAGTGGCTTCTAAGTATTTTTCTTACCCAAGTAGTTGGGGGCTAGCATTTTAGCAATAAAATGTTGTGTGGCATAGAAAATGAAAAATGACAAGATCATATGAGCAAAATTAAGAGGAAGAGATAATTGGATCATTTTATTAGATTTGAGATTCATGATAACCTATAATCAGTCATGGTATGAAAATCAGATGATTTTACACTCATAAAAATGGGTAATTGTTTTCCGGTCTACATTATCAAATTAAGCGTGCTAGCCAATTTGAACTATGCTATTATAGGTTCTTAAGATTAAACATGTTTTAACACCCATGATTCTGAGAAGTTATATGTGCTGGTGTGTGTATGACCTGTTAATTTGGATGGTTCCATTTATTATAATGCTGGTGTGTTCTCCACACAATACAAACCTGTTCAACCAAACAACTCGTCATCCTCTTTTCATAGACATGTGCTTTTGGTCCAAGAGCAAGTATTACCGCAAGTATGTTTTGTTTTTAAGGAAAACAATGAGTCATTGAGACCACTTTTGCAATTCGAAACATGAAAATAGCGAATAGGGTGTTAGATATGAAGGACATCTATTTATCAACTTATTTTTCAGTTTTTGAATGCGAACTTAGATGAAAGTGCACTTTGGCCTCCAATGTATCTACTCTTTATCTTGATTGTAGAGCTTTACCTGCATCTGCAATTCTACACGTTATCACAGCATTTGTGACTGCGCACAAAAGTGATGATTTTTTTTTCTTATAAAGCTTTGATACACCCAAACCTGACCTATGGAATTGTCTTCATTATTGTGGGGATATAGGTTACTTTTGTCCTGTTCTGTTTTCTTATATCAAGTTCCATCCTTATAGAAACACTGGCCTGGTCATGATATTGATAACCCCCAACTACGGTCTTTAAATATGAAAACCATTTTCGTATCAATGCAAGGCTATATCATTTGATTTTTTGTTTCCATTGAAAAAGTTTTTTTGGATCGTGTTTCCAATGAAAAAGTTATTAAAATAATTTACCAGTCTTCTATATATTACTGAATAGCAATTTGATGCAATCTTGCGTGTTTCTCCTATGGAAGGAAGCGAATATAGTATGTACTCACATTCTGTTGTCGGAATTTGTAGATGGTGGTTAGTGATCATGGAATGACTGAGAATGGTAATCATGGGGGCTCTTCATATGAGGAAACTGACTCCTTGGTGATTCTTGTTGGTCTGAAACCTAAGTCCTATGATTATCCATTGGTAACCCATAGCACAATTCACCAGGTATTTGAATTGTAGATTCTATGTTTCTGTTTTACCACCATGGATCTGTTAATAATTGTTATCTGTAGTAAACTGTACAAGCAACTCTTTTCAAAAGATTTTTCCGCTGCTTATGTTTGTATACCTAGCTTTAGATGTTATGCTTTATTATTGTTTGCGTTTTGTTTTGTTGATCCAGGTTGATATCGCTCCTACGCTAGCCCTTCTTTTTGGTGTGCCGATACCTAAGAATAATGTTGGAAAGTTGATTTCAGAAGCTTTTGATTCTTTGACAGGTGGGTTTTGTTCTTTTTGTAATTTGTCTTTTTGGTACAATTTTATGCATAACATACTAAGTGGGTAGTGGCTGTAGCTCTAAATTAATGTTCCATGTGTGCAAAGAAACACGTGGATGAAATGTTTTCTTACTCCTTACGAAAGTGAAGGGATGCTTTGAGAAATCACTCTAAGATAACCTCTTGAGATATGACTAAGTATTGAGTGAATAGTTTCGAAACAAGCTTACCACAATATTCGATGATGAAATGTTTTTATTTTGTTTTTAAACTTCAAAAAATATTGATTGGAGGCAGAATAGGAGGGGTACTCTTGAGATTCTATGCTCACGTCTGGCGAGAACTGGGTATGGGTTAGTAAAACGAACCAAACGAAACCAAAATGAGCATTATGACTCAATCAATTGAAGTTGGCTATGTGAATGCATTCACGTCATTTCTCATGTGTCAAGGATATGTTTAAGGGTGAGCTCTTAAGGAGGACAGTAAAATGTTCTTCAGATTGGAATGTAGTATAGGAAGTAGACTTAGAGGTTATAAGTTAAAGATTTAAATCTGCCGGCATGGCACTTTATGTTTGCTATCTTAATATCTCCCCGCAAGCGGCAAGCCTAGATGCTTGCTGATGTCAGATGTTGCAAAGATTGTGCTTGTGGTATTTTGTTGCATATTCTAGTACAAGTAGCAACCATCGTTATGGTAATAGTGGCGTCTTTTCATTTCAAGTAATTTTCGTACTTCACTTGTTCACGAGCTTGACTAGCCAAACCAAGTTATCTTCATATTTGACTTGTTTACGGTCTTAAAAAGGATATGGGGCTCGGTTTGTTATTAAAGCATTGTATTTCTTAGATGTTCAATTCCAGAATGGCTGTTATTGAAGTTACGAAAAATTGTCATTAGGTTCCATGAGGCATGAACTGTTTCAGTCTTGGTAGTCAGATTTACGGTGATTTACTTGATATGATTGTAATAACTTAGGCGGTGCAGGGACTAGAGCAAGATATTTGAAACTGGAAAGTGCTCCTGGATTCCTTTGTGGTTGTAGGTTACCTACTATTGTAGCATAATTCCGCAAGGATAGAAAATGATGCATGCACTGAAATTTTTGGTTTAGAGGAAATTATAGGACAAACATTGTCCAGTGATACCCAGTTTCTGATTTTACTCTTCTCAAAATATAAAGGAGGATACGGAATGCTGAAAAAAATAAAGAGATTGTATCATTATTATATTTAGCGGTTTCACTCCCTCATTCCCATTTTAATAGTCCCTTTTCACTGTTCTGGATATCTCAAAAAATTTTCTACAGTTTCTAATTTATATTTCCTGGTGATTTTGAAAACTGTCTAGAAGCACGAATTGAGAACTTTTGAGTGGTACAAAAAAGATATACTCCCTTTGTTCCTGAATGATAGTCCCTTACACTCTCTTACCATTCTTCAAATCAAAAAATGAAGTACTTCTGTGTACTTCAATTCGGTGCGAAAAAATTCTGAAAATTATACACGGAAGTACTTAATTTTTTTTTATTTGAAAAATGACTCAACTTTTCGTAGTGGACTATCATTTAGGAACGGTGGGAGTATTTGTTTTTTTGTTAAAAATTACATTACTTGCTGACTCTCTTAAAGAGTACGATTTCTGAAAAAAGGCAGTTAAAGTGGTATGGAAGGGAGTATTGGCATAGTATCTGGTTGTTGTTTTACTCATCTCATGCTACCTTCATAGTATTTGACCTATATAGTGTTGCACTTCCCTTCTACAGATGACCAACTACTGAGAATATTAGAGTTGAATTCGTGGCAGCTACTCAGATTACTTCAAGTACAGATACATGGTTTAACTTGTGCAAATTCATGTGATGTACTCAGCAATGATCCAGGCATCACTGAATGCAATGGTGGAGATCAGGAGATGCTTTGTTGCTTGTTTGCAAAGGCTGTTGCTCTGCACAAATCGTGGAAGTCTAAAAGAGTGTCTCGGTAGTTTATATTTGAGGAATAATTACTCTATATTATTTAGCCATGTAAATTTAGAAAAACTTTGAATGGTTGCTTCTTTTACATCGCATATAGGTCTATTAGTGGAGATGAGCATCACAAGACTGTTTTGGCATATGATGATTTTCTAGGAGCTGCAAGCAAGTGGTTATCAGGCAGAGCAACTTATGTAAGTGTCTCCTCTTCCAACAATTACTGAATTTTGATCCTTTTTCATTCACAGACAGACAGGCTAGGATGAAAAGCACATTTATCGTATTCCTGCATATACCTTACTTTCTTAATCCTTATTTTTACACCTTTTCTTGACATAATGCAGAAACCTGCTGGCCTACTTACTTCTGGAGTTGCTGCAATGGTCTTCTCATGCTTTGTATTCGTAGGGCTTCTTTTCCGACTAGACCAAGAAGTTCACCCATGCAAAATCTATCTTCTTTCTGACGTGAGGGACATTGTGCATAACTGGCATTTCGACGAGACTTATGTTCTGGCTATTATCTTCATCCTTGTTTTGAGTATGGGATCTAGTTCTATGGTCGAGGAAGAGCAATATATATGGCATTTCTTGACTTCCACGTTTTACTTGGTTTTACTCCGCAAAACATTTCAGTCCCTTGTAGCAAGAACTGGGCAAAGTTTTACTACCTTGATTAAAGGACAAAACAGAAGTAGCTATATTCAAGTATTTTCTATCATTCTTATTCTCACTACTGGGAGGATTATGAGAGGTTGGCATCAGGGTGGTGTTAACTGGGCTCATCTTCCCGACATTTCAAAGTGGCTGGGGCAAGCAGGAAGATGTTATGTAAAACCTCTTCAGCTGGTTTCTTGGGTTCTTATAATGAGCTTAGGCGTATATTCTCTTTTTCCATTACAGTCAAAGAAATATTTTGCTATGATAACTGGATTCACATTTCTAGTCTCAGGGGCGTTGGTTCTGCAACATATCATAGAATACCAGGACACTTCATTGGCAGATGGTTCTAACTCAACGGTGCAAATAATTTATGCCCTTCTAGGGGTTTCCACACTTGGGGCTTTTTTTTGCTTACCTTGGCTAATTCCTGTTCCAAACCCCAAGATCTTATCGGTCCATACTGGTAGCTTGTCAAGTAATTTTCTTGCTGACCTCAGAATGAAGTTTCTGGTTCAGGGATTTCGAGATTCTATTTATGTTATTGGTTGGGCATACATACATCATTGGTGTCTCCTACAGTTGTTGCTACAACAACCTACAAATTCAATGCCTGTATTATTTCTCCTTGTGCAAATTCTGGCCAGTATGTATTGTTGTTCTAAAGGTAGGATACATCTCAAGCAGTGGGTTGAGGTAAGTCTTACTCAGAATATCGGTTAGTTTTGAATTTTTCTTGAGCTGAGATCATGTTAAACTAATCAATACCGGATCTGCTAAAGTATGAGATATTAATAGCCTTAATAATTTGTCAAATTTTGCAAACAGTATAATGCATAAGTTTATGATGCTCTATGAAATTACTAAAACCTCAGCTTGTTATGAAGTGAGAAGTTACAAATCTGAGGGCGGAGACTGTGCAAATAAAGCTAGGCATGGGACCACATTTGTTATGGTGTTTGTGACACCATATTCATCTTCTAAGGAATTTCTGGTTGCTGAAAAAGAATTGTATCAGTGGAAAGTTTAATATGTTCAGCATTGGTCATAGTCTTTTATATATCATATTCAGTTTGGGATACGTTATAATTGCAAGTAAACTGGAGGACATCTGGCATTTTCTGTCTTGATTCACAGTTTCTCTTTGATTAAGGATCTGGTCACTTCAGTACATTTTCAGTTTTGATTTACCACAGCTAACTTTAAAGTAGATTAGCATATTGTCCTCATGCTGCATACTTCCGCTATACACTTTTGTTTGTATTATGCTTATAGATCGTGGTATACTTTCTCCCAACCTGTACCTCTAATCATTTGGGAGTTCGGGTTCATGTATTTCATTAGCACCATTGACTGGGTGAGAATTGGTAATCATGATATGCAAAAATTCTCACATGAACATACATGCTCATGCACAAGGCGTGTATTCATGTACACTGATCTCTAATGGATGATTTAGGTTTTTAACAAATTACTATGAAGGACTTGGATGTGTTCCAAATGTCAAGTGGGTGTGCCTAGTTTTAATTGTCTGGTTTGCAGTAGGTCTTAAGTGCATTTAAGCGCTAACTGTGCATACTATTATTCTCTTTGGTTTTCCTAGGTTGCTGGACTATATTATTTGGGATTGGCAGGGCACTTTGCTCTTGGTAACACCAACACTCTTGCTACTATTGATGTTGCCGGAGCTTTCATTGTAATTCCTCAGTTCCTAACCTGGCATTGTTGATTAATGACGATTTGTGGTGCTCAAACCTTTCTAATTTCATTTGTTTGAAAAATTCTTTAGGCTTATTTGTTTTTCACGTGTTTGTTTCTATTCGCAGGGCATTTCAAGTCACTCCACATTGCTTTCTGGCATCTTAATGTTCATAATCACTTATGCATCCCCCATGCTAGCGCTTCTTAGCATGGTGATGTATATGTCCCTAAAGGAAACATGCGGTCTTGTGAATGCACAGGAGGTAGATATCGGGCATTTTCTGAAGATGACTGTGGGCTTTCCTTGTCTGGTTCCACTGGGCTTGAATTCCATTGTTTTGGTAGCATACACAATTGTTTTGCTGCTTATGAGGAATCATTTATTTGTATGGAGCGTCTTCTCTCCAAAGTAAGTATTTATTTCTTAGATGAAAGTCCATTGGAATTGGATTCGTAATAAACCAGCATGTGGCATCCTGTCCTTGGTGAGGGGCGATTAATGTGTTGTAACTCACGTAGTTGTTTGACATCCTCTGCCGATGGCTTATTGTAGTCTTGCAAAATGAAGGATCAGCAAATTGCTGATGTTGGAAGCCCATTCCTTGTCTTCTTTCTTTTCCCCCTTTTTGGGGTTGTAGTTATTCAAATGGGAACTGAACTGCGCATGTCTTCCCCTGTTAATAAGTGCTCTAAAAAGTTCAAGGAGATTGGCTGATTGGTCAGCATGAGGGAGTTGATGAACCACTCGAACCTTAATGGCACATTCCAATATGATAAGGAAATCTTCGATCGAATTTTTTATAATGAAAGTTGTAGCATCTCTCCTCAATTATGGTCCTATTTAATCCTCTTAGCTAGAAAACAGCTATTTTGAATTTCAAGGGTTTGGTGGTTGTGATTAAGGCAGTCCCTAAACGGAGCAGCAACAGTAGACTTACTCATGATTGTCTTTTGTGCCATTGTTCCTTTCCTTTACTAACCAATTTGCCAATATGGATTTTATCAGATAAACTTTGCTTGGAATTAATTTGAATGCACTCTACTGCTTTTTTCAGAAAGAACTGCAGTTACTGTATCGGGATTCCAATAGATTTATGCATTATCTTTTTTGAGCTCTTTTACATTGGACTTGCTTATTTCTTGTGGCACTAATGAGTTGCATTGTTTCCCCAGGTATCTGTATGTCTGTGCCACAACTGTTTGCATATATACAGGAGTATCTGTTGTTTATTTAACTGCAATATATGCATCTTTGGTGTTTGCCTTCCGAAGTAGATACGCTGCAGTGCTACGTCAGAGATGACTGAATTGTGTCCACACTGCTCCAATGAGCCCCTTCAATTCTGCACACAAATACATGTCAACTATTCGTATCAGGCTTTGTTTAGCCCTGGAAAAGTCTTGTAGGAGTTTTCTTGTAGGGGAAGAAGAAAAGTGCAAAGAAATGGTAAGCAGCTTTTCATGTATCTATTTCTAGTTTTTCTTTTAGATGAATTGTAATGATTGTATAGCATTGACTTGACATTCTTTTTTCACCACCCCAATCCCCGTTTCACATAAAAAATAGTTCCGGAAGTTTTACAGCTTTCAGTTTTGTATTTCCAATTTCATTACGATAGTTTTTTTTTCATCAGAGAGATTGTTCTTAGCACCATGTGTCCTCATGCATGTTATTGTTGATTTTTGAATGATAAGGGCAAGGAAAGAATTCCATTGACATCGTTGAACATTATATTTGTGTCTTTTAGTCTGAGATGATTGCATTAGGTCCATTAAATTTCTTTTTAATCATCTCTTAGGTTTTAGTTTGTCCATCTCGAAATTCTTGAGCTTTGCAAAAAATTATTGTTCTCTATAACGTTTTAGTTTTGTTTATTGATATCGTATTCAGTTGTAGAGTTCTGTTTGATTCCTTAAGATTGCTTGTGGTACAGCCAGTCACCTCCAGCATATTCTCTACCAATAATTTTCGTTAGCCCTCATCTGAGAATTCGAGAAGCGTCTTACTCCTACTAAATTCCTGTTATCTTTTGTCAAAAGCTTTACTAGTAGATTTCAACCTTTTATAAAATGTATACAGGATATGTATGGACAAGGATATGAGATTTTGAGGCTTAAAATACAAAGAGGAAAAAAGTACCATCATGTCATTGCACTGGGCACTTCTCCTCTAAAGGTGTCTTTAACTTTTCATCACTCTCTTGTGATTTATTTTGTGCCCATCAAGGTCTCAGGCCTATTTATTTTACTGGGTGTGGTCAACAAGGGTAGTTTGTGGATGTATAAAAAGAAATAGGACTTATCAAATAATCATATTTTAGGATGGGATATAACCCTAATATATTTTGGAAAATGACTTGACGCCAAATGCCCCTTCATTTGAGTTTTTCTTTTTCCTGACCCCTCTATGGGCAAATTTGTCTCCTCAGTTCTTGGGTTTGATCCTTAGGATCCAATTTTAGTGCTTTCTGATTATGTTTAGGAAGGGACATAGATATTGTTGAACCAACAAATTCATATGTAATAGCGAACGACTTCTCTCAAATCAGCCAGACGTCCAATCATGCGAGAGCGCCGCTGGGTCCTTCACTTCTGGCGCCTAATGTGATTCAGAGAAAATGAAGTGGATCTCTAAGTGACTGGAGATAATGTGATTCAGAGAAAATGAAGTGGCACAATGTTTTCACCTTATCGAAACCTTTTCTTGTGCCACAATGTTTTCACCTTGGCTTTGCGGTTGAGTCATAACCCCTCCTTTTGTGCATCTACACATTTTTTGCTTGTGTCTAGCAATCACACTAATAGGTTGTTCATATTTGCATTTGACTGGCAGTCTAGTTGAGAAGTTGAACCAACAGGTACTTATTCTCCACACAAGCTACATGTCATCCAACTCACAGAAACCTTGATCGCTTACTCTGTATAATGCACATAAAAAGTTTCTTTCCTTTGCCCCCAAACCATAAACATTATCTCCTTCAACTCGACTGAAACCTAGCTTTTTACAAAAATGGCTGCCACTTTTGATCATCTTTTCCTTCTTCTCTCTCTCATCATCGCTTTTTCGCTTTCCAGCACCCATACAACTATGGCAGCCCGCCATCTGTTACAAACACAGCCAGCAGTTCCATCAATGCCAAAAGTAAGCCTACCTCCATTGCCCACAATGCCAGCCACCACTTTGCCAACGGCCCCACCAACCTTGCCTAAGCCAACCACGATGCCGCCTCTTCCAAGTACTTAAATCCCTACCTTGCCAACCATGCCCACAGCCCCAAAGGTGACACTTCCCCCTCTTCCGGCCACTTCATTTCCCAGTATTCCGACAACCATCCCGTCAATTCGTACCATTACAACGATGATGCCGACAATTCCTTTACTCTCTCCTCCCCCCTCGATCACCAGCCCTTGAGTTATCCTGATATTTGCATCATACTTCTATTCCCATTTCCCTGGGTGATCTCACATCATTCATGAGGTGCCTACCGGTGTGTTTCGAGTCTTAATTTGCTTGTACTATGACTTTTAGAAGGCCTGACCGTAGTACTGTACTGTATTTATAAGTCAACAGAAGACAAATTCTCTATGGTTGCATTTTTTTTTTGTGATCTGATTAAAAGGCTTTTGTTAACGAGTTGATTTAGATTGTTCTGAAAATGGCATGTATCAACGCTTGATGAGGTGAAAAGGCAAGCTGAGGCTAGGCAGCATGTTGAGACGAAGTTTTTGAAGGTGCCATGAAGGTGGTAGCCTGTGGAAACTAAATCTGTCTGAGTTGAGATCTATAATGCTAGGTTTTCCTAGTGTTGATGATGTTTTTTGGGAGTGTAGGGTTAGTCAAGTATATAGACTAAGGCCTGTTTGATTCAAGAAAGTTGGGATGGGATAACATGCTGTCTAATCTGGCAGCATGTTGAGACGCGTTTGGTTCCCGAAGGTGGTAGATTACCTAATACCGAAGATCTAATTTAGTTTTCCTAGTGTTGATGATGTTATCCCATGGGGTGTGGGACTATTTAGTCCTGGATAAGAGAACAAACGAAGGCATTGTTTCTTTTGCTGACTCCAGGCGGTAGGCTACTCCATCACCTAGATATTTGTAGTTGAAAAACACGTGGATGCCCAAGGTTAACCAAGGGCTGAGATTTAATGAAAAACACGTGGATGCCAATTAGCTTTTTTATCCGTGTGTTTTGCAGATAGTATACTTTATCCGGATATGGATTTGCTTTTCAATATAATTTACTTGTGCATTGAAAATATTCTAGTCTAATGTATTAAAAATACATGAATCGTTTTGTTTTATTTCTTTAGGCTACAACAATACTCATATGCTTGTTTTTCAAATTATAAAAGAAGGCTTATTTACTATTTTAGTCCCTGCAAAATACATCAAGTTTTAATTTCGTCCTTACAAAATATTTTGTGTCAATTTCGTTCTTTTAGTTTCAGACAAATTTCAATTTTGCCTTTCTTTCAAGTTAATGATACTATGTTTTCGCGTTTCTTAAATAGGAAAAAACACTATGGGATGGAGAGAGTATCTATCATTGTGGGATTTATAAGTATTGCTTTCATTTTATTTTGTTATTGGCTCCTTTTAGGTTGGAAAAATTGGCCCAAATCTATCTTCTCCCCGTGTGTGTGTGTTATTGATTAGCCTAGAGGGGGTGTAGAAGCTATCCGTAACCCAAATGCCTCTACAGAGGCTCAAACCCTGGTCCCTGGTCTCCCCTTGTAGAAGAACCAGGAGATAACTGCTAGGCTACAAGTCTTGGTTATCAAAAGCATCTACTATAGGAACTATATGGTATATTCTAAAAAGTTCTCTCCAGCAAGTTCTTTTTTTTTTTTTTTTTAAAGAAATCATAAACTGAAATAGACTAGCGATGACAACTCAGAAGGGTCCAAAAAAATAAAAATAAAAAAAATAAAAAAGAAACAAGGCTAGTATAAAAGGCTGCAAGAAATTAGCTTTGTGGACGAACCCATCAGACACACACTCGTGAAGGAGTGACCAGATTTACACTTTTTGAAGTTCGTTCCCGCCGTAGGTTGAAGGATCACCACCGGATTTGCTGAAGTTGTCGCCATCATCGCTGTTGGAGAGCTAAAAAAAATCTGTCGGCAAGGCCAATCAGATCTAAGAGCCAAAACCTAGAGTTGGTTCTCTAGATCTCGGCCCCCAAGTCCAAAACTGATGGGTGAGGGGGTGGTCTTCTTGCCATAAGGAGAGTCTCTCAACCTCTCACAACCATGAGGAGAGGAGAGAGCCCGAGCGGTTGGGGGATGGAGAGGGGAGGGAGAAGGAAGAGAGATCAGAGGGAGAGGAAGGGGAAGGGGGTTGGGGGTGGGAACCCAGCCATCCAATCCAAATTCTCTCGAGCTCTCTCAGCAACTTGTATCTCCAATCCAGCAAGTCTTTTCAATAGGCTGAAAAGTTGGAGCTTTACTTTTAGCTCTTTTATAATCAAAACTTAAGTTTTGGAAGAAGGGTTGGAGATACACTTAAGGTCCAATTTTACATCCTTCACTGTATCACATTGAAGAAGATGCAAAAATATTTCAATAGATGGAGGAGAAAATGCAACTACATGTTTAATATAAGACACAAGCGTGTATAGAAGTACAAACACGGACACCGGAATGTGACACATTAATTCTAAATAAACGGGGACACGAATGTGGCAGGTGCGTAGGGCACAGCAAAAACAAAAAATTAATTTTGATTAATATGAAAATTGGATCCAGAAAACAGCCCAAATTGAGAAACCAACACTTAGCACAACCATAAAAATTAATACTGTCATCACATAATTAATCCATGAGGTACACAACTGGTAAGCATGTTATAAATTTTAACCCTCAAAATAAGTTAGTTTTTTACATTATGAAGTAACACCAAGCCTTGTCCCCAAAATAAAAGTCTCTCCCTTGAGAAAAGCGTGTCCCAAGCGCGTCCTTATAAAATTAAAGTTTTATTATGAACAATTCAAGTAACATGTCCCACACGTATTATCTTTTGAGTTTTTGACGTGTTAGTGGCCCTCCGACATATCTGACATGGATACAACAATCACTTAAGTGTGTCGATGCTTCATAGAACGTTTGTATGTGCCGTGAATTCGTGGGATGTGGTTGATCCAACCATATCCCCTCATTTCTTGTATCTACAAACATGTTGCATGTGTCAAGCAACCATATGAATTTGCATGGCAATCTAGTTGAGAAGTTGAACTAACAAGTACTTGTTCTCCACACTTACCCAGCCACATCCCATCCAACTCATAGAAACCTTCACCACTTTCTCCCTACAAATACCAATCAAAATCTTCATTCCCTTCACCTCAAGCCACAATCATATCTCCTTCTCCTTACCTGAAACACATCTCTTTAAAACAATGGCAGCATCTTCTGATCATCTTTGCCTTCTTCTCTCCCTAGTCATCGCGTTTTCGCTTTCCAGCATCCACACGACTATGGCGGCCCGCCACCTATTACAACAGCCGGCAGTTCCGTCAATGCCGACAGTAGGCGCCCTACCTCCACTTCCGGCGATGCCAACAATGCCCAAGCCCGCCACACTGCCGCCACTACCAGCCACCCCTCTTCCAACGCTCCCTACGGCCGCACCAACTTTGCCTACACCGACTACATTGCCGCCACTGCCAGCAGCCACCCCTCTGCCTACACTCCCTACGGCCGCACCAACCTTGCCTAAGCCGACTACGTTGCCGCCTTTGCCAAGCACTCAAATACCAACATTGCCAAAGATGACACTTCCCCCACTTCCGGCCACTTCACTTCCCAATATTCCGACCACAATCCCTTCGATTCCGAACATGCCCACGACAATGCCAACCAACCCTTTCGCTCCACCCCCATCATCATAAACCAGCCCTTGAGACATCTTTCCATTCATGAGGTGTCTATCCACTGTGTGTGGAGTATTTATTTGGTGCATTATTGGGTTTGTTTTTCTATCTCAGGCTGGGATTGTGAAATTTTTATGCTTCTTTTGATTTGTAATTTTGTGTCCTCTTTGGGTTTCCTTTTGTTTTTCTTTTGTATGTCATCTTTGGCAGTTGCCCATATGAGTATTATTTCATTTGGTTATTATGTTTAATTTTGTGATTCTTTGAAACATCCCAATCCTAAATATTGGAGATGTTTTGAAATCTCGAAGTGAGCTAATTTTGTTTTTATCCCTTAAACTATTACCAATGTTTCTGCTTCGTCCTCAAACTATCAATTTAACCCATAGCATACCTAAATTATTCGATTACAACCCATTAAGTCCTTCCGTTAGCGAATTCTCGAAAATTATACAGAAAATCCCCCAATTTTAGGTTTCCTTGCGGATTTGGGAGGGAAAAAGGGACACTTCCGCCTTACCTCACAAACACCTTCATTACAAACCAGACAAAATGTAATTTCTTAAAAAAAAATTACACCCAGCTTTTGTAAAAAGAAAAACACTTTACCTAGCTTAATTCAAAGGAACCCTATTCGACAAACCAAACTTGATTTTGTAAAAGATGGTTCTTGAGGAAGGATCGAACGTGGTTTGTTGAGAATGGGACCAATGGGTCGTGATTGCTCCCAATCTTCGACATTCCAAGAAAAAAATAAACAGAGGAACCAGAACATTGGGCATTTCTTAGGGTTTCTCCTTTAATGCCTCGTTCGATTGTACTTATACCCTTACAAAGCTCAACTTGTGCTCTACTGTTTGAGTGATCAAATGGAAACCCTAGGGCAATGAAGGGGTGCTATGGTAGTCTTTGGGAACAAAGTTTTAGAGGAGCGAAGTCCATTTTGCCCTCCCAAATTCGCATGGAAACCTAAAATTTGGAATTTACCGTTCAGTCTGTGAGAATCCGCTAATGGAAGGAATAAATGGGTTGCAATCGATCGAATGGTTTAGGTACGAAATAAAAATTGATTGTTTTTTTTTATTTTTAAATCGAGTCCATTGGTGATAGTTTTTGAAAATGGGTCAAGATTTCAATACAAAAACGAAAGAAGAAACTACTTGACTCCAAAATGATAGTTTAAGGGACACAACTTTTGAAAAAATAAATTCCTACAAAAACAAAATTAGCTAGCCTAATCAATCCAACCCATTAAAACTCAAATGAAATCTAAAAAAAAATCCAAAATTTTGCCCAGACTAAAAACAAAATAAACTATAAAAGCCTTGTGGAACTGAATAATTCACCACGAAGACTCAATTCCCCAAGTCGCTTTTACACATTCAAAATTATCCTCAAAAAGCCAAAGAACAGATGCTGACCACCACTCCTTTTTGCTTCATATTCGAAAGGGGGCCGAGTAAGCGTCAAACCTTGGTCAAAATTCAAAAAGAAATTTTCTCGAAGGAGGAGGCGGGGGTTGCCATGGTTTGGAATGTGGAATTTTAGTCCATATGAAGTTTTGTGAGGAGGGGCGAGTTAATTGATTTTTAACTTCCAAGGTGGGGGAATTTTTCATAAAATCGTTCGTGCCAAGAAGGTAGAGGGAGTGAAGAAGGTCAAAGGAGAGGGGGTGTGATGGTAGATTCAATGCGGCCATGGGAAACCCTAGAAGAAGAAGTATCTTTAGGTCCGACAAGAAACTTGTTGCTAAAGACAAAATTGATTGTTTCTTCCTATAGAAACCTTGGTGATAGTTTAAGGGACACAAAAAGAAATTTGAATAACAAGGGCCACTTAGCCAAAAATCCAAAACATTTGACATTTTTAAAGGGCAGGACAAAGAATTTTTTAAAAATTAGTGACACTTCACTAATTTTTTTTTGGTCTCCGGAAGTGCTCGGCGAGGGTGGGGTGGTGGTCACCGGAGATGGGGTGGGTGATTTTTTTGAATTTTATGTTCGAAATTTGAATTTTTAAAAATTAGTGACACTTCACTAATTTTTTTGTTTTCCGCCAAATTTGGTGGTCGGTATCGGTGGAGTGGTGATTTTTTTGAATTTTATGTTTGAAATTTGAATTTTTAAAAATTAGTGAATTTTTTTTTTTTATGTTCGATTTTGTTCGATTAAAAAAAGGAATTCCTTCCTTTTAAAAATGGCAAATGTTTTTTGTTTTTATGTTCAATTGCAAAAGTTCATTGCCCTTCCCTTTAAAAATGTCAAATGTTTTGGATTTTTGGCTAAGTGGCCCAAAATATCCTTACAATCCGCCTTGATTTCGCAAACAAAATTATAATTTTGTGAATACTGTCTTAATTTTTTACAGAGACTAAAAAGATGAAATTGAATTATTTAATAAGCAATTGGTGTAAAATTTATCTACAGATACAATTTTTTTTGCCTACAGAAAATGGATCTTTTTTTTAAAAAAAAAAAAAAGCTAACAAACTGGGATGAAGTATCTATCAATGGGATTTAGATGAAGTATCTATCAAAGGATGTTTAGGTTGGAAAAATAGGCTGAAATCTATCTTCTGATCTGTTCTATCTTCACCTACCTCCAATCCACTCTTCATCTGTTTGGCTTAAAAACTCTCTCTACATATCCTTCTAGTGTGACCTTCAAGATGTAAACATGCGTCAATGGACGAACAAGAAAATACATCCATGTGTTGATATATATATATATATATATATATATATATATACAGGGTCACCCTCAACGGATGGGGTAATTTTGAACTTTTTCTTAGTCATAGGATGGGGAATCTCGGCGATTACCGTCAAATGTTTTTAATTTTTAAGGGTCACCGATTGATCGTGTAAAAAACTACTCGGAAGGGCTTGGATTCGAAATTTTTTCGATAAATTATATCAAAAGGTTATTAAAAAACCGCCCAATGAAGTGTTTAGTATTTTTATTTTAAAAATTCCTCGCGTTGGCCGTTGAAAACATTTTTTAAAGACTTACAAAACGTGACAAAATTCTTAATAAAATCAAATCAGCCACCATGGAGGAATTTCTAAAAATTAAAAACTTAGATTTTTGTTCCATGTGACAATTTACTCTTACTGTTAATTGATACTTTAGCGAAAGGCTAGGTGTGTTCCCATGTTGAATTACCCAGTCCCGGACAATAATTTCGTCCCATCCATGAGCACTCTCTTCTTAACTCTCACTAGATATTTTTGATGGGGTGATAAAATTAATTTCTTCTTCAATTTTGGGGTTCAATTTCAAGGAGTTTAGTCTTTTTGGACATGTATGGTACAAAGATAAATTTAGGCATTTTGAGTTTTTTATTTACACTTTCAAATTATAAGGTTTTAGTGGTTTAACACTTTCATGGGTAACCTAGGGTTTTAGGCACTTTCATAGGGTACCATAGGGTTTAGATTTAATTTCATTAGGTTTGGGGGTTAGGCACTTAGCACAAAGATTTTTGGAATGTGTTAAAGAAGTTTTTCATTTTACATTTATAAATTAAATTTTAAATACCATATAAAAATGGATTGAAGTAATACAATTGATTTAAAAGGAAAGTATCTTTTTGTTTTTTACAAAAAATATTTTTCTACTCGGAGATGGAGCAAAAAGTTGTATCTTTGAGGACTTCCTCCAACATTTTGATTTTTACCAGAATTAAAAAAAAATTTTTCATAACAATAGTAGAAAATTTTAACGTTTGAGGACTTCAATTTCTATTTTTGATAGCCACTTTTTAAATGGTTATATCTTATAATTTATAATGTTTTACAATTTTAAAAAATATTATTTTATAGAATTAATTTATTAAACAAGAATTCACCTTGGAAATAATTACTTAAAATTTAAATATGACTTTTGTTATCCGGTTGCAAAACGAGGGACAAAATTTTAAATGAGAGGCGAGGGGCCTTTTGAAACCAACAACTTTTTGCACCCAAGGTCTGTGGATAACCACCCCCAAATTCTGTTGATCCAGCCATTATGTTCACCTATTATTTGGCCAAATTTGACTTACTATTTTTTTTTTTTTTCATCTCGATGTTTTTTGTGGATCTTTGTCAATTAAACTACATATCAATAAAATTTTCTTGATTCACATGAACAAAAACATTTTTGACTACTCTTTCATTACACAACCTCATTCTTTAATTCTATCCAAATTGCAAATATGTTGACAGGCAAAAAGCAAGAGGTATTCTGTTATGGTTTTTAAAATAAAAATAAAAAAATTCCATGGCAATCTAGTTGAGAAGTTGAACTAACAGGTACTTTCTCTACACTTACCCAGCCACATCTCATCCAACTCATAGAAACCTTCACCACGTTCTCCCTACAAATACCCATCAAAATCTTCATTCCCTTCACCTCAAACCACAATCATATCTCCTTCTCCTCACCTGAAACACATCTCTTTAAAACAATGGCAGCATCTTCTGATCATCTTTGCCTTCTTCTCTCCCTAGTCATCACGTTTTCGCTTTCCAGCATCACACGACTATGGCGGCCCGCCACCTATTACAACAAACACAGCCGGCAGTTCCGTCAATGCCGAAAGTAGGTGCCCTACCTCCACTTCCGGCTATGCCAACAATGCCTACGCCAACTACGTTGCCGCCTCTGCCAGCCACCCCTCTGCCTACACTCCCTACAGCCGCACCAACTTTGCCTACGCCAACTACGCTGCCGCCACTCCCAGCAGCCACCCCTCTGCCTACACTCCCAGCAGCCACCCCTCTGCCTACACTCCCTACCGCCGCACCAACTTTGCCTAAGCCGACTGCGTTGCCGCCTCTGCCAAGCACTCAAATACCAACATTGCCCACCATGCCCACAGCCCCAAAGATGACACTTCCCCCACTTCCTGCCACAATCCCTTCAATTCCGACCATGCCCACGACGACCCCGACCAACCCTTTCTTGGCTCCACCCCCATCAAAATAACCAGCCCTTGAGACATCATTTCCATTCATTGGCATTTTCTTTCACAGTATGCATGATTTGATATTCATGAGGTGGTCTATCCAGTGTGTGCGGAGACTTGAGTGCGTTATGCATTATTTGCCATTTGTTGTATTTTGTTTTTTGATATGGTCATTTTGTATTGTGATGCTTTGAAACTTCCCATATTGGAGCCTTTTCTTTTTTTGATTTACAAAACTAATTTTGATCTTATTATTATACTAAAGAAATTGGTTTTCTTTTTAAAATGGATTTTATTCGTTTTGTTTGACAATGGGAATCAATCCACTAGATGGCAGTTGCCCAAATGTGAGCCAGCCATTTGATATTAATTAGACCCGTTATATAGAACATGTTACAAAAAATTGAACGTCAAAACCAGAACACAATTCCATTGATACATAGTACAATTCCACTGATTAATGAAAATCGAACGGAGTCATGTTAAAACCACAGTCTCCTTAAACTGGATTCGCCGTCTACCGAGGGTGTTGTAGGTTATTCGTTGTCCATCTCTCAGGATAAAATGGTTTAACCACGAACGTCCGAACACCTCCATTGAATGACTTGGCGAATTGAACCTTGTTTGTCTCTCTCACAAAAAAGCGTGTTTCTGGAACGTGAACTTGAAAATCTCGTAGTCTTCTCAATTTCGGGATACACAAATATAAGCAAGGAGAGACTCTTGAGCACCCAAGCCACCATCAATATCGAAACTGCCACTATGAATATTGACATGAAGTCTGCCATCATTTCACATAATGGGAGGGTCTTCTATAGCTGCACTAATCAATAACTTGAGAACTTTTCGGTTGTCTCGGAAGACTCTCTGAATTCTCCGGTTTCAAACATCCGAAATTCCTTCCTGTAATTTCCAACAGAACATTAAGTTACGTAATGCACTAACACACTTATCATTCTTGGACATAAAGAATACGTACACCAGAAAAGAAAATGCATGTGAAGATGGCTTAGGAATGATCTTGATATCTCACACATACACAGGATGGATCCAGGAATTCACCCCAGTGAGGGCACCTTGTTAATTACAATCGTGAAATTTTTTCTTAGTTAATGATCTAACTAAATTAAGACATTCATTGTGAATATAAGTTTTTTTTTTTTTGATCAACAGTCAATTCTCATTCAAAAACAGCCCAGAGGCGATACAAGATTTCATCACAAAGGCGATCAAAAAAGATTTCATCACAAAGAATAGGAGAGAGTCAAAACTATCAAACAATAGACGCGGGCATAAATACATAGCTCGAAGGGCACCTTATAAGGCCGAGAAGCAGTCGGACTAAGAACCTGTCCGATGTTGGTAGTAGAATGTCCAAAAGAAACACCCAACTCTAACCAGAATACGCACAAGATGAAATCGGAGGATAAAACATCAAAATAAAAACCAACTAAAATAACAACTAGTCAGAACTCAAATCAACTGCCTCCCCGAGTCAACCCATCTCTGAGTTCACCGAGTCACGTCAAATAGCTTGGAGATCATGCCAAGTCGTTTCTCCGATAGAGAATCAGTCTCAAAGACCCCATAGCCGCCGCCTTCGGAATCTGGAGTCATTTATTCATCGGAGGGTGCACGGCTGCCCTAGCATCACCACCACTCCAGATCTGAACCAAGGCGGAGAAGAATGATCGGCTAGCGGTAGAAATTGCGGCAGAGGGGGTAGGAGAAGGCAACGTTGGTGTGCTTTAGGCGGAGGCAACAGTGGCGGGCGTTAGGCGGAGGTGAAAGGGTGGTGGTCAGCGTGGTGGAAAAGGGGGAAGGTCGAAGGTAAAAGGGACGGTGGTAGAGATCTGGGCCAGTGGTGAGGATAGGGCGGCAGGCGGTGGGGAAGAAGGGGAGGAGGTGGGTCGAGAAGAAAGAGAGAGGCGGGCCTCCCCCAAGAAAACAGAGGGTTGCGGGAGGTAGGGAAGGAGGTAGGTAAGGAGGTAGGTTAGGGATAAAACCCTAAAAGGCAAAAGAAGAGAGAGAGAAGAGAGAAAGATATGGAATATAAGTTTATAATGAATACTCCTCTCCGTCCTTTTTAAGTGTTTAGATGTTCCATTTTGGGTGAAATAGGTGTGGGTTTGAAAAGTTAATGGGTAGGTACAATTATCATTTTGCCATTTTGAGTTAGTGGGTAAAGTGTTAATGGGTAGGGAGGATAGGTTTGGAAAAACCCTAAAAGGCTCTCAAGAAGAGAGAGAGGCTCTCAAGTAGAGAGAGAAATTGTATATGTGAATATAAGTTTATAATGAATACTTTTTATTAAAAAAGAAAAAAAAAATGAGTACACATTCTTAGACAAAACTTTTAGTGTATGGTTTACCTTGACATTTACAAGTCTATAAAATGATCGAGATGGTTTTATTGATATTTTTAAAAAATATTTCCCCACAACTGTTAAAAATCAAGAAAATTAAAAGATAAATTTTCCAAATAAACAAATAATATATAAACCAGCCAATGAAAGTTGAAGCACAAAATTAACTCTAGATCTACATTTTATTTTTGAAATATTTATGAGTGTGTATGCTAAACATAGCATTATATTACATAATTATACTAAATATATTATAATATTATATTTTTTTTAGTATTGAGCGGGGTCAGCGGGGGCACGTGAGCCTTTGGATCCGTCCCTGCACACACGAGGTTAATTTGAGTTCAATTCGGATTTGAAATCTCGAAGTGTGATAATGCTAATCGATCTTTACCAAGGGAAAAATTTCGAGAGATCCCATTAGAACACTACGCTGGTTGCAGCTAAACAAGTACAAACAGAACTAGCAAAGAAAGAGAAAATTTTATGGGGCAAATAATTCCCCAATCAGAAAACCTCCAAATGAGAAAATTCGGGGGAAATATACACCCCTTGTTTGGGATGTAATCTATGCCCCTTACGGATTTTTGTGGCACATTTTAATGAATTTTTGTTGTCCGATATACTAATTTTAATTTGTGGTGGTCCATTGCATGAATTTTTGCTGTCAACATATGAATTTTTATGGTCCGTTTATGAGATTTTGTGAGATTTTGTGGTCAAATATAATAAATGCAGATGGATTTTTGCTGTTATTTTTATGTATTTTTGTGGTCTAACATATAAAATATTGTGGTCCAAACCGTCCAAACTATGAATAATGTGGTTTAAAAAGCAGACGTGGTTTAAAAAAACCACACAAAAGTTATATATTTATAAGTTTTTGTGATTCAAAAGAATTACCTAGAAAAAGCCTGAGCTCGCTTAAGAAAAGTGGAAATTGAAGCAAATCGATCAATAGAGTGAATGGCTCGGACATGGAGCGAAAAGTTTTATCTTTGAGGACTTCCTCAGCTTCTACGACTTTGAAACAACTAGAAAATAACAAAATGAAGCCATTGATTTTGAACAACTGCACAACAGGGTTGTCATTCGGGAAAATTTCAAAAAAACCCCCAAACTTTGACCTCAATGTCTCAAAGGCTCCTGAACTTTAATAAACTTCAATTACACTCCTAAACTATGGCTCCGTTAATCAATTATACTTTTTAAAAATCTTAAATTGGTAAGAGAATACGCTGAGTTGGACAAACAACTCCGTTAACTTCTCCATCAACTCTCTCTCTCACATATGATAATCCCATCTTGAACTAGGGAGTGGAACTCAAATGAAGGAAAAATTTCCCTTTTGAAAAACTGGAAAAATTATTTGTTCAATTTTTTTTTTTGTGAATAAGAATTGAAAGATGGAAAACCTCATATAGTCGATCTCACAAACATCAAGGTGATTTTAGGCGAGTAATTCCAACGTAAAAATAAGTGATCATCATATATAGGCATCCTGAACACACCTTCTTAAAATCGAAAAAGTTGAAGAATAAACCCAGACAAAAAAAAATGGGCAAAAATAATTTTGAGAGAGATGTAATCGCAAAATCCAGCTAATGGACGAACTATATTTCATTGATCCACGATTCCTTTTAAAAATGCAAAAAAACTTTGATTTAATTTGGTCCAATGATAGCATCCCTTTCAATGCTCTCCATCCTTTTTGACGTGGTATCGGACATTCTATTCCAAATATAAAAAGAAAGAATAAACCCTCGAGACTGTTTCAAAGCACACACAGCACCTTTCCGGAACAACTCGATCCCGACCTGAACCCTAACATTTGGGGAAAAAGTAGAGTTGACAATCGGTGGATGGCAAAGATTGAAATGTACTTCTTGACGATTTGAGAAGAAGAAAAAAACCCGAAATTTAATACATCTTGAACTTCTACACCATTGATGGATGAATTCCACTTTGGAGTTTGAGGGAGAGTTATGAATTGGAATGCACATGTGGCACCACCGAAAAATTTTCGAGCCATGTGTTTTATTTAACGGAAATTGGAGCCCGAAAAATATTTTGTTACCAATTTAACGGGCTGGGAAAGAAAAAGAATAATTGATTAACAGCAATAATTTAGGAGTGTAATTGAAGTTTATTAAAGTTCAAGCCTTTGAGACATTAAGGTCAAAGTTTGGAAGGTTTTTGAAATTTTCCCTTGTCATTCACACAAATGGTCTACAAACTTCGGGGTGTTCACTGTGTTAACTCCAAAAAAATTGATTTTTCAGCAGCATGTGATGTGTTGTGAGAGAATGACTGTTTCAGGTGTTTGGAAAAAAGCAGCAATTTGTTAGTAGAACACACCAATGGATTAATCAAGTCCGAGATTGAGTTTCGACAAGCATTTAAATGAGCTTAGAGCATCCGCATCGTGAGTTAAAAATGTGGTGTTATATGATACAAAAGTGTAAAAAAATGGGTCCATTTTGTGTTTATTATGATAATATATGACAAATGTGTTGTTGGGTAATGAAATTAAAGGTGTTGTTAGAGTGTTGTTAAAAGATAAAAAAGAAAGTCCAAACTTTTTCCCTTGCTCTCTCCTCTCTCCTTCCTTCTCCCTTTCTCTTTCCTTCCTTTTTCCGTTTCTCTCTCCCCTCTCCTGACAGATTCCCATGTCATCAGCACCTTTTTCTCTCTCTTTCCTCTCCCTCTCTTCGGTTTACTCAATAGTTTAACTGTGGCTCCGTTTAAATGTAGTTGCTGACAGCAACACAATTATAAATACAACTAATTAATGTTGCTGCAATGTGAGGCCCACTTAACATTTCACTAATTAGACCATTGGGACACAAATGAAGGAAAATGTTTGCTAACTGAACTATTTCATACCTTATTTCGTACACAAACTCCATTATTAGAGCTGCCCTTATTTGTTATGAATTTTTCTCTACTACAAATTAAAAGTTTTGGTGTTCAATTATTGGATTTTGTTGTAGCCTTCATGAATTTTTCATGACTTCATCAACAAACAAAACCAATCCTTCGATTTCATACCAGTTGTCTTTGGAGATTCTTTCTCACTACAACTGCGTCAAACATCCCAACAAAGGCAAGATTAGGAATCGAAATTCTCAATTGAGAATTTCCCTACGAGGATCATGTGAGGCTTTTAATGTGGACGTGCAAACATGTTAATGGGTTGATCCAATGGTCCACAACAATGCTTCCTTCTTTAGTTGTGGACGTGCAAACATGTTAATGGGTTGATCCAATGGTCCACAACAATGCTTCCTTCTTTAGCAAAACGACACCATTTTACAAAGTAATTATCTTTGTCATCTTCTTCCTTTGCATACTATTCCCTCTGTTGCAACTTGTTGGTCATTCTTTTCTTCTATAGATGTTTCGAAATGAACGTCTATTTTGAAAAGTTGTGCAACATTACCCTTTAGCCTTTTTTTTTTTATTACATTTAAAGTGTCATATACAAAGCGTTAAAATATGAGCAAACGGAACTAGTCAATACCAATGAAATTTTCTATCATTCTATTCATAAAAATTCGCTTCTCAAAACACATAAATGCTAAGTAACCGAAAGCGTACCCTAAAAATTACCCGAAAAGTGAAATCAATGGTTCAGATAAATATCCAAGTGAATCCGAATCACTGATTTTATTTTGCGGGTACCTTTTCTGAGTATTTAGCATCGTTGGGGGAAAAAAAAAAAAAAGGGGGCAAGCAATGGAGTAGTAGGTTGTTCATACTATTTACATGGCAATTCCTTTCCCAAAAAAAAAAATTCCATGGCAAACTCGTTGAGAAGTTGAACTAACAGGTACTTCTCTACACTTACGCAGCCACATCCCATCCAACCCATAGAAACCTTCACCACTTTCACCCTACAAATACCCATCAATAACTTCATTCCCTTCGGCTTCACCTCAAACCCCAATCATAATCTCCTTCTATCCTCAACTGAAACCCCAGCTCTTTACAACAATGGCAGCAGCTTCTGATCATCTTTGCCTTCTTCTCTCCCTAGTCATCGCGTTTTCGCTTTCCAGCATCCACACGACTATGGCGGCCCGCCACCTATTACAACAAACACAGCCGACAGTTCCATCAATGCCGAAAGTAGGTGCCCTACCTCCACTTCCGGCGATGCCAACAATACCCAAACCCGCTGCGTTGCCGCCGCTGCCAGCCACTCCTCTTCCAACGCTCCCTACAGCCGCACCAACTTTGCCTAATGTCGGCTGACTTGATTGCCGCCTCTGCCAAGCACTCAAATGCCAACATTGCCTTTTGTCCCACAGCCCCAAAGATGACACTTCCCCACTTTTTTGCCAAATCCCTTCGATTCCGACCATTGGGACGATGCCGACCAACCGTTTTAAACACATCTAAATGACCAGTCCTTGAGACATTTTCCAAAAAAATCTTTATTCCCATTGGGATATGTGGAGGTCCGGACGTTATTCCGTAAAAGGTTTCCTATCCAGTAGGTGCTGAGTATTTATGCCATTATTGTATTTCTTTTCTACCAGGGATTGGGAAATTATATGTTTCATTTCCGTTGTTGTAATTTTGTGATGTTATTAGATGGGTTGGATTGGTTGGCATTGGATTTTTCTTTTCCTTTTCTCCTTGTCATTTTGGATAATTGCCCATGTGGACTTCTCCTCTAAAGTTTGGATCTTCAATTTTCTCATTTTTGGCCTTAAATTAGAGACATTTTATATCTTTCAATCTATAATGTTTTTCAATCCCCTTTGTATAATAGAATTAAGAAGACCAATAGAACAAGATGCATATCTTTGCCATTTCAATCAAATTAAGATGCATATCTTGCCATTTCAAAAACAAATGGGCGATCAAAAATTGGGGTCAAAAATTGGTAGTCAATCTAGCTAAATTCTGATTTGGTTATTTTGAAAAAGATGATCCCAATCTCTCTGATGAGAAGCTTCATTTCAAATCAGTTTGAGACTCCAAAACTCGGACATACTATTTTATTCCGACATCCGAGCCAAAAAATGGTAAGTTTGGAAAATTGCACAATATATAAGATCTCAATCTATATCTCCATCAAAGAGTACAAGAGAAGGCAAGGAAGTTTGGAGGAAAAAATCAATTTGAATGGCTTAAATTAGAAGCAAGGAGAGATATTAGGAATGCAAAAACATTCAAAAATTTGGGAACCATACATGCTCAAACAAGTATAAAGTAGTGGATGGTTAAGAAATTAAAGGCATTGAAAAATGGCAAGGCTAATATTCAACAGATATCTCAGCGATTTGGTTTTTTGATCTTCCAAAAGATCCCATTTCTAAAGTTCAAATCAAAGTCATGGAGGTTTAATTCTCTTTTGATTATCTTTTGTGACAAACAAGTAACACAATCTCGAAAAATGGCTTTTAAACTTTGTTGAGAGATAAAACCATGGAATGGTGAACAAGCCTCCGTGAAGAGAGGTTTATTCCAAAATCTCATGTTTTGGAATGCCAATCAATGCATGTTCATGTTTCCAAACATTTAAAAACATTGGATTTTGTTTTATAGAAATCCATTTTATTCTTGTGGATGAGAATACTCTAAAAGAAAAATCATATAGATTGAAAGGTATGTTACTAATTTTAAAAATAAATTCAAAAGATTTCGGGAAGAAAAATGATATAATAATTCAAAGACAATATTTAGAATTGAGGAAGATTTTTATTTTATTTTAATAGCAAAACTCATCCTATTAACCTTTAAAGGGTTCAAAGATTAAAGAAGGTGAGGATGAAAAGGCTCAAAATTAGGAGGGCAAGAATGAGAATCCAATGCCATGAAGGTAAAAATGAAAAGGTGGCCTGTGTCCCCTCCAAAGGGTGGCTCTCGGTGTAGTTGTCCAACAATTCCACCAACTCAAACTTCTCCTCTTCGGTTTGAATCTTCAACTCCAAAAACTCACATGAACCCTTTGGTGAGGATTCCAACCCCATATTAACTCAAAATGGTTATATGGCACAACTTTATGAAGAGGGATTAGAAACCAAAGGTCATGGTGGTAATGCATCAATAGAAATGAACATTAATCCTATCAATGTGGAATAGTATTGGTGAGGATCAAGCATTGATTGTTTTGACACATCAACGGGAATAATCTTCAAGACAATCATCCAGGTTGTTATCTCAACAAATGTAGCTTTAAATGAAGAATGTGAACCAAATAAAAGTGAGATTAATGAGTAGTGTGTCCACATGCTAAATGCCGAAAAAATAGCATTTCTTCTATCTCCAACTTTAAAATGTTCAAGGTAAGAAAAGGAGGAAAAATATTGATGAAATATTAGGAATTCAAAGGTGAACAAGTGGAACCAAAAGGGAAGGAAGGGCAATAAGAAATGTGTGGTCCTAAGATCAGAAATGCAATTTAGTGCTTTGCTTTTTTCAGCATCATCTCAACTATTAGCAATAGAAATAAAATCATCCTCAGTGAAGCCCAAACCATTCGTCCAAGAGATGAATAAACTAATTGGGTATAATTATGATGGCGAGGATGAGGAGGTGATAAGAAGATTGCCCACTGGAGGCTCTAGAAAAGGAAGATGTGAAAGGTTAATTAGACCTCCTCACAAAATAGTTAAAGTCTTTTGGTTGTATCAATCTGGCTAGAGGTTTAGTTGTTGTAATCTTTTGGAATTGTTGTTATATCTTGTTGTGTTGCTTCAGGGAAGTTGGAAGTTCATTTGGTGGATATAATTTTGGAAAGGGAGGATGTGTTCTTGATTTTCATTCCCAAATCCTGATTAGGAGAAGAGGGTTCAAAAAGAGATGTTTGGGTTTGATTGTTTGCTAGTCCATGGGGAGTGCTTATTTTTCTTGGATGGTGTATAATAGTGACGATCTTAGCTAAACTTGCTTTCAGATCTCTATGGCCAAGATTTTATCAGGCAATGGCAAAGAGGTCTTTAGGTTTTGGAGGAGGAGCAGTTGAGTGTTTCCCAGTTGTTTGGTTGTCTAATCAGGAAGCCTTCATGCCTTATCTCGAGACAATGAAGGAATTTGACAATGGTTTCAATTCAATGAATGGCTTAAATTTGAGCCTTTGTCAGCCAGTAATAAAAAAAAAATTTACATCATATTATATCCTCATAACACTAGAACTGTATTCGTTTCATTAACAATGGGAATCAATAATGGGCATAATTTGGACTTGATATTACATTAACGTCATTCTTGGTTAGGTAATGGACTTAACTTATCAATTATCATTCTTTGATATAAAGCATAAATTAAATTAAAAGGCATGTGAAAATGGACTTAGGCATATGATTCCGACAGATATCTCACGCGAGGTTTGAGTACAATTCGGATTTGAAATCTCGTTTTCCAAAGATCCCATTACGGTCGATTCGGGTAAGAAAGTCATGGAGGTTTAATTCTCTTCTCTTTCTTCTTGTGACATTCGTAACAGGAATTCGAGATTATGGAGTTGAATGCTTTGTTGAGAGTTAAATATTATGGAAGAAAGAGATATAATATCCGTACCCCAGTTGAAGAAATACTTTAGAATTGGAGGGATTGTTTATAATTTTATTTTTAATTACATAAAATATTAATATGGATCTTGTTTTATATCTTCAATGAGTTCTAAAATAAATTTTTTCAAAAGTACATAATATATTATAGATTGAAAATTATTTTTTATTTAAAAATAAAGTCAAAAAGTGAAAGTGGGCATTTAAAAAGGGACGTAGGAAGTAATATATATAAAGAAATATTTAGAATTGGAGGGACCATTTTTATTTTATTTTTAATAGCAAAAAATATTATTAACCTTTAAAGGAGGTACAAAGATTAATAAGGAGAGGATGAAAAGGCATCAAAATTAGGGAGGGCAATCCCTCAATAGAGAATCACATGCCACATCCAAATCCAAAAGAGAGCAAGGCAAGATGCCTACTCAATAACTCAAAAGTAGTATCAGATTTAGCAGGAGGACATGCCCACCAACTAAACCAACACATGCTACAACAGTCAATTACATAAGTGAGAGATACATAAGAGAGCTAGAGCAATGACTAACTAGCACATCAGGAAACATTGAAACCCTGCAAAGAATTATAGTTGTTGCAGCAATTCTAGCATCGTTGACAGACTTTGTATTCTTCTATCCTCAGTATTTTAGCTCCAGAAAATACGTAACCGATATGCTTGAACTCCAGAAAGAAATTAGATGGAATCAAGTATGCTTTGCAATCTGTAAATGAAATCCTCAACAGAATATTTCTCTCCACCTCCACCCTCTTTGGTTTTGACCCATAAAGCAACTCTAATTTTAATAATCTCAGTAGTTTCCTCCCAAATAGGGGCTTTGTTTTCGAAGACATAAGCATTTCTTGAGCTCCAAATAGATCACATGACAGCTAAAGGAATGCAATCCCAGATTATTTTTTTTCTTTGGCTTCATGCTCCAACTATTCCACCATAACAGTAATTCAACCATTGATTTAGGGGTCACCCATTGGATGCCCCACCAGAGTAGAATATGAGACCAAACATTCCAGACATTTTCACAATGCAACAAAAGATGGTCAAGAGATTCAGAGTACATATACCACAAAATTTGCAATTTGCCTCAGTAACAGTCTGAATGATGCCAATATTCAGCAGGTATTCTAAAGTTTTAATCTTCCCCAAAGGCACCAACCAACCAAAGCACTAAATTCTATAAGGTGCCACATTCCTCCAAATCAAGTCATAAGCAACTCCCTCCGTCCCAATTTAATTGCTCACTACGGTTATGTGTGCCTTTTTAAAACTCTTATAATTTTCAATCTATAATGTACTTTATATGCAATATAGATTTTATTTGATGGATCTCAATTAGTTCTATAAGACAAAATTTTCAAAAACTTTAAAAACACCACAAATAAAAAGTTATAAACGTTTAAAAATAGCACGGATATTCGTAGTGAGCAAATAAATTGGGACAGAGCCGGGGAGTATTAGATAGAATTGCTTGGGGACTGACCAACTAATACATGGACTTAACTGAGAAGACACTTGAGCTATTAGAATTGGAGGGAGTTGAGATTTCTGAGCAGGAATTTGAAGCTCTTGATGAATTAGAGGTAGGTGTGCCTCTCTTTCAGTGGAGTTCTGATTAAGTTTTCGTTGTTTGTTGTTGTTGGTAGTTTGGTGTTTGGTTGTTTGGCTTCTGTTTTTGGGTTTTCTCTATGTTTGTTTGTTGCTTCAGGCTGTGTAGATTCTCTTTTCTGATGTTGAGATTTTTTTGATGCTGCTGGTTTTGCGCTTTTTTTTTTTATTTTTTTATAGTTTAGAGGGAAGAGCTTCTAGGTCTGATGCCGAGGGTTTTTTTTGTTGCTGCTAGTTTTATTTTTTTCGTAGTTTGTTTAAAGGGAGGAGCTTCTAAGGTGGTTTTTTTTATTTCTTGCTATAGTTTTTTAGGGGTGTTTTTTGTGGTCTTCCTCCTGTGTATCTTGTTTAAGAGTTTTGGTTGTCTGGGGTGTTTTTTTTTTCCTGTGCTCTAGCTGGTATCTTACCATCCTTGTAGTATCTTGGGTCCTTGGTGTTCTTAGTCTCAAACTAGTTAATTTCTGTAATTTGTTTTCAAAGATTAATAAATTTTTTGCCGATCAAGAAAACCGCGCAGGTTGTAGCTAAACAAGTACAAACAGAACTAGCAAAGAAAGAGAAAAATTGAAGGGGCAAAAAATTCCCCTATCAAAAAACCTCAAAATGAATTAATTTGGGGGAAAAACTTCAATAGACACTCTTTGTTTGGGATGTAATGTATGCCCCCTCTCACGAATTTTTGTCGCACATTTTATTGATTTTTTGTTACTTGAGATATTAATTTTGTGGTGGTTTCATTTCATGAATTTTTGCTGTCAACATATGAATTTCTGTGGTCTGTGTTATGAGATTTTGTGGTCAAAATAAAATAAACACACATGAACTTTTGTGGTTATTTTTACTTATTGTTATGGTCTAACATATAAATTTTTGGGGTCCAATCTATGAGAAGGCTTGTCCTTCACACAAGGTCTGCAAACTCGACCGTGCGAATTAATCAAGTCCGCAATGAGTTTTCCAACAAGCCTTACAACAAGCTTATTTGATATGATTTTTTTTAGTGTTGGTTATAAATTTTTCTGACCAAGACACAAAATTTTGGTGTTCAAGTGCGAGATTTTCTTGTAGTTCACAATTTTTTGTGGCTCTAAATACAAATTAAATTGCATATATGTCGTAAGCTCCATTGTAGGAGTCTGTATGGTAGCCTTGTCCGAAATTCGGTTCATGACTTCAACAACAAACAAATCCTTTGATTTCATACCGGTCATCTTTGAGATATTCTTTCTCACCACAACCACGTCAAACATCTCATAAATCTTAACCACTGATTTCACTTTCGGGGTACATTTTCTCAGTGTCTAGCATCGCTGCCCAAAAGATGGCAAGCAAAGGAGTAGTAGGTTGCTCATATTTGAATTTGCATGGAAATTCCTTTCAACAAAAAGAATAAAAAATAAAAAAATCCATGGCAATCTAGTTGAGAAGTTGAACTAACAGGTATTTCTCAACACTTACCCAGCCACATCCTATCCAACTCATAGAAACCTTCACCACTTTCTCCCTACAAATACCCATCAATAACTTCATTCCCTTCACTTCAAACCACAAGAATAATCTCCTTCTATCCTCAACTGAAAACCCAGCTCTTCACAGCAATGGCAGCAGCTTCTGATCATCTTTGCCTTCTTCTTTCCCTAGTCATCGCGTTTTCGTTTTGCAGCATCCACACGACTATGGCAGCCCGCCACCTATTACAACAGCCGGCAGTTCCGTCAATGCCGAATGTAGGCGCCCTACCTCCACTTCCGGCAATGCCAACAATGCCCAAACCAGCCGCACTGCCGCCACTGCCAGCCACTCCTCTTCCAACGCTCCCTACGGCCGCTCCAACTTTGCCTACACCGACTACGTTGCCGCCACTGCCAGCAGCCACCCCTCTGCCTACACTCCCCACGGCCGCACCAACCTTGCCTAAGCCGACTACGTTGCCGCCTTTGCCAAGCACTCAAATTCCAACATTGCCAGCAGCCCCAAAGATGACACTTCCCCCACTTCCGGCCACTTCACTTCCCAATATTCCGACAACAATCCCTACAATTCCGACCATGCCCACGACGATGCCAACCAACCCTTTTGCTCCACCTCCATCGTCATAAACCAGCCCTTGAGACATCATTTCCATTCTTTCATTACAAGTATCACATGACATTCATGAGGTGTGTTTGGAGTCTTCACTTCATTGTACTGCCACAGCTTTTAGGAGGCTTGATTTGTTTTCTACGTCAGGGATCGTGAAATTGTTGTGTTTCTTTTGTTTTTGTTTTTTTTTTATTTCATTTTATTTTGTTTGTCATTGTTTGCAGTTGGCCATATGAGTGTTATACTATTATTTCATTTGGTTATGATGCTTTGGAACATTCCCAATCTCGATCCCTTTGTTGGAGCCTCATTCATCAGCCTTAATATTAGAGAATTAGGGTTGGAGATGCTCTTAAGCCTCCATACATCCTCATCCCATAATTTTACTTTAAATGGATCATATGGTATAGGAAAAGTTTCTCCGAAAATATTCAGAAAAGTGAAATAAACAGTTTAACATTTTCGGAGAAATGAACCATTCCTGATGTTTTCGGAAATTTTTTCATATATCCTAACATTTTTGTTTAGTTTATTAAGGGAGTTCCAACTTTTTATAGGAACATAATAGAAAAAAAAAATCTCTTTTTTTTTTATCAACTTCTCAAAGTCTACCGATTTTTTTTTATTGATATGGAGTATTTGGAATCTACAAAAGTTTACGATTTGACTTTTAAAGCAGACGAGTAGTTTCGCACATCCCAAAATAGAACAATGAAGAAAAAAAAAATTGGACAGAGTGTTTTGTGTTCTTGAATAGACTTTTAATAATAGTGTCCAGGAAAAGTTTCTCCAGAATTGTTCAGGAAAGAGAAACGACTTTTCATGAACTTTTTTTTTTTATCAGCAACAAAAGATTTATTAAAACTCGACAAAGAGTACATTGAGATAAGATAGAGAAACCATAACACAAGGATGCGATACATCTAGGGAGAAAATAAATGCAAAGCCAACAAAGAAAAGGAAAAGAAATCCATTTGGTAGCTTGTCCCGATGTGAAATTAGGACAAAAGTATGTTCAACCTCCCATAAGGAAAAATATTCAAATCTAAGCACCATTAGCATCACAAATAGGTTCAAGCTTTGATAGCACCACCATCAACAGAAGGAAATCTTAGACTTTAGAGTACAAAACAAATACAAGCCGACATTTTTCTTATGAAAACTTTTCCTGTATCTTAACATTTTTCGTTGGCCGATTGATGATGAGTCAAGTTTCGTTTTTTGAAGGCGCTCTTTAATAATTAATTACCATGAACTTGACCCCAGGTTCTAGAGCACATTATAGTACTAATTTCACATGTAATCATTTGTTGGTGTCCTTTTGTTTTCGTTCATTTTTATTTGCGGGATCATACAAAAAGACTCTTTTCAATTAATCAATCAATCAATCAGCGTCTTTTCATCAATTTTGCAACTGAAATACTCGGAAATAGAAGTACATGTACATTTTTTAGTTCAACGGTTTTATGTAGGAAAAATCTTGAGGTACTGATAGTCGTTTCCGTTTTGTGGATTGATGTTTAATTAGTCTTTAAAAAAAGGAGCAAGTCAAAGTTTGAAATGGCAGAGTCAAAAGCTTGGAAGGTGAACAAACTTTGATCCACAACTCCACGGCAAGCCACATCTCACCAAACTGACATTTTCCTTAGGCTCCTTTGGCAAAAAAAAAGTTCTCAATTGTTTTTTTTTTTTTTTCGTTTGTCTTTATTCAAAAAAAATTTGCATTTGTTAGTTTTGCGTCAAGTTTTTGTGGTTTATGGATTCGTCTCGACGAGACGAATCCAAAGAGTATAAAATTATGGTCAAAAGTAATAATTTTTTGAATAAAACCCAAAATAAACCAGTTTATTAGTTTAATTATGGTTTTATTAAAAAAATAATAGTTTCGACCATAATTTTATAATCTTTGAATTCGTCTCGTCGAGACGAATCCATAAATCACGAAAACTAACTGACGCAAAACTAACAAATGTAATTTTTTTTTTGAATAAAAACAAAACCAAAAAACCAAAAAACCGTTTTTCCTTTTTTTTCCAAAGGAGCCCTTACTAATAAAATATAAAAACATGGCCTTTTAGTATCATTTCTTCCCTATACAACCCGTAACCTTTTTTTTTATTAATTAGAGGAAAATTTCTGTAACGACCCGAATTTTCGGGAATAAAAATTTCGTTTATAAAATTGGTTTTTCACATTTTCTCTAATAAATTTCTTAAAATTATTTTAGTAAATGCTATTTTGGGTCAATAATTATTTTTGTGCTAGTATCAATATATGATTTTTACTAGTATTCTTTCCATTTATTTCTAGATTTTTCCTAGATTATCATGTGCTTGTAGGAAGGAGGGAGGAAACTTCCCACATACTTGGTCACCAAGTATTAGTGCATATGCTTCATTAATATAGGAAACTTCTTAGCAATTGGGGGCACATGGGGAACATTTTAGTGCACATGGAGAGAGAGAGAGAGAGAGAGAGAGAGAGAGAGAGAGAGAAGGGTACCCAATTTTGCTCTAAAGTTGCCCAAGATTCTTTCCTTGAAGCCTAGTTTGACATGCACATGCATTGTGCTTGAATATGAGCACATGCTACAAGCCTATGCCTACACTAGACTAGAAGACTTGGCCTCCAAGGTTCCAAGAAACATGGTTCCATGTTTTAGGGAAGAATATTCCCCCTATATTTAGCCCACTAAGGCTACCCCCTAGCTATTTATTGCATGCACATGCATATTGTGTGTATTAGTTCTAAAAACACCCCATAACTAAGGTGACCATGCAAAAATCTACACAACAAGAGGCATATTTTTCCCCCACTATAGTTTCTCACCTTGGTTCCATGCATCTTCCCACAATTACTTTGCTTGCAAGTATAGAACAACCTAGGACCTAGCCTAGACTTAGAGTGCAAGGTGTGACCTACATTGTACTTAACCATGTGCCAATTAATTGCACCATTTATTCTTCCCCCCTACATGAAACTTTCGGCCAAGAGGGGTGTGTGTACAGAAATTTCAAGAGGGAGAGAGAGGGTTCTCTTTTGCTATAAATAGCCTACTATTTGTTCTCTTTTGGACCACTCTATACCTTTCTTTATTTGTTTATCTCCAAAATTCCCAACAAACTACCAACTTCTACCACCACATAGCCAACTTATTTAGGCCCTAATTAATTTCTTACTAAGTTAATTAGTAAGAAATTTAGGAAGATTAAGGAGCCTCTACACCAAAGGATTGCTAATCGGCTTCCGGTTTACACCCGGAAATTAAGGTAGTTTACTAAACTAATCTTCTAATTAGTTATTTCTAGTTCTATTATGTTGTTCTAATTAAGTTTCTAAGCATGATTTTAGAGTTTGATTGAGTTCGTTTATGCATGTATTAAGTTACTAATTAAGCATGTTTCTTAGTGTTTAAGAAAGAGGATTTCATGTTGAAAGATTAACAAGAATGTTAATGAGGTTCTAATTAGAGTAGTTCTTCATGAAATTAGAAGTTGATTAGAAGTTAATTAGAAGTTGATTAGAAGTGATTAGAAGTGATTAGAAGTGATTAGAAGTTAATTAGAAGTTGATTAGAAGTGATTAGAAGTTGATTAGAAGAGATTACAAGATGTGTATTTTTCAAGACAAGGTTCTAGTATTATTATGTTAATATTTCATGGAAGAACTAGTTAATCATTGTTGATTAAATCAATGGTTGTTGTTTAAGATGATCTTTCCCAAATAATAGATTTACTTTATTTAGTGAGGTATTTGTTTCTTACTAGAAAGAAATGTCTAGTATTTTATGGAAATTTTTTTTGTAAGAAAGTATGGAGTTTTTAATAAGTAAATATAAAGAGAGAGTTTTCATAAATGTTTCCTAGAAAGCTTTTTACTAATTTATTGTGAGTATATTTTTATGATGAAAAGAAGAGAAGTAATGGAGTTGAATAAGATTTTCTAGAAAGAAAATTGTGAATTTACTAGATATGGAAAAGGTTGTTTTATTTAAGTTTAGTAGAAATAAAGTTTTCTAGAAATAAAAAGAGTATATTTTTGAAAGATTAAATATTTTAGAGAGTTCATAATTTGTGAGATAAGTCTATGGCAAGAAATTCTAGAAAAAGAAGTTTTGATTAAATTATTTTTAGAGAGAGCAAGTTGACTAATTTTATTTCTTTTGAAAGAAATAAAATAGTTTTGAAAGAGGACAAGGAGAAATGGGATTTTTGATGAGAATTAATATTTGAGAGAATTGAGAAATATTATTTTTGGAGAAAGTTGGTGTATTTAAATGTATGATTTTATGTGGGAAAGTTTCTAGAGGAAATATTATATTTTAGAGAGTTGATGTATTTTAAATGTAGGATTTTATTGTGAGAAATATGTATTTGGAGAAATATGATTTTAGAGAGGAATTATGGAATATTGCATGGGCATGATTTTGAGCATGTGACATTGAGCACGTACATAATACGTTACGACACCGGATGTGAAATTGAATAGCTGTTAATGAGAAAATAGAGATGAGAATGAAAATGAGTTTTGAATTGAGAAATGAAATTTTAGAGAAATGAAATGAAATTTTCGGGAGATGTAATGAAATGAAATGAAATTGTCGGGAGATGTAATGAAATGAAATGAGATGAGACGAATTTGTTGCCACCTCAAGTTCGCCGAGAGAACTCGAAGGAATGGTTTTAATGCGGTAGTGCAGCGACAGCACCACTTCCAGTTCGCGGAGAGAACTAGGATGTTTGGGTTAAGCGTGCACAACACACGGTGAACGGACTTGCAAACAGGCTGTTAAGTTCGGTGATGCAAGACAACCGGGACCGTGTCGTGTGAGTCGCGGGGTGGACGGACCGTGTAAACAGGCTGTTAAGTTCGGTGATGCACGACAACCGGGACCTCGAGCGGAAAGGTTGGTACCGTCAGCTGAAAGGAGGCGTAAACGGATCAATAACTTTCGAGTGGTGTGAGATAATTGACCTGGTTTAAATTTGAAGAAGAATGCCGAAAATGGGAAATTGATATGAGACACTGTTTGAGAAACTGATACGAGTTACTGTTTTGAGAAACTGACACGAGACACTGTTTTGAAACACTAAAATGAATTACTTTTACTGCGCATGTTTACTATGATCCGTATGGACACGCACAATGCATTTCATGGTTTTCCCGTTAACAAGTCTGCATTACTGTCTTTGAGCTTATTGTTCTAATTGCTAGTTAGAGATTGGGTAGTGTAGTCTACTGGGCGTTATCGCTCACGGTGTTGCACTTGTGTAACCCTGGCATAATACCATGATGTTGCTCTGCGACTCTGACGTATTATGCCAGACTATAGAGATGAACAGGAGGAGTACTATGGCTTGAAGGCCTACGGAGCAGAGCAGGATTCCGCCGGAATGGTCGACCGCGCGATGGAATAGAGAAACCTAGTCAACCCTGTAGAGAATGATTGTATTTGACAGGAAGATTTATGTAATTTCTTTTGGGTTACTGTTGTAAAACCCTATTTATTATTTATGTATTCATTATTAACAAACTCAAATTTTGGGGGCGTTACAATTTCCATTCAAGAAACACCATCCGGCACTTAAAAAGAATTACATGCGAAATAAAACGAATAAAAACTCCGCAATAAAGCATAAAAGCAGAAATTTTCTATACACCTAGACACCATCCTCATGCTCTAAACACATACCTTAACTACTTAGCTTACCGGAATAGATATCGGCAATAGTGCACTACAAAGATCAAAGGGAACACCATAAGAAATGGGAGATTCAATTCAATGAAGAGAACCATTACACGCAGTCGAAACTAAAAAAACAGGCTCTGTTCGTTTTCCAGTTTAGTTTTAGTTTTAGTTTTGATGACATCATCATTTCTCTCATTTCTCTCTCTATCTCTCTTTACTCATTACACCTGATGACATCATCAAAACTAAATTAAACTATCTAACCAAACACAGCCAAAGAAACTCTTCGCCCACCACTATCACCCACCGGATTTGGAGAAAGAAGGCCGGGGACAAGCCGCCAGGCTGGGGAAACAAGACGGGAAATCACTCCACAATAAAACAGTTCAACCAGAACCCCACCACCGGCAACTCGCTGGCAGCGACCAATAGTCAACAAGATGAAAGAAAAGGCCAGCGATCAGAAAACTCCACCACCAAAACCTGTTGCCGGTGACCTCGAAACTTTTCATTTGTCTTTCAACTCGAAGACACACAAACGCCTCTTCCTAAATCAACTGAATCGAGTCGAGCCTTGCTGAAACCGAGTGACAAGCTCTTCGCGAATATCTCAGTTCATTTGTAACCCCAAATTTAAATCAATGAAGCAAGCACAATGAATATTAGGGTGAGTTTAGCCTGACTTTTTTACACCATACTTTTCGCCTTGATGGGAGGAATCGAAAAAATATAAAAATATAGTACAAAACTGAAAACAAAATCATAAATAAGCACGATTAATACTAGGGCGAGTTTAGCCTAATTTTTCTTACACCATATGTATTTTTCATCTCGATGAGAAGAACGGAAATTTATATAAAATATACTAAAATTAAAAAAATTCATATAAGATGAAAAAAAAAACTCAAAAAGTCTATCTTTTTACTTTTTGAATCTTTTTTGTTGTCTTATATAAACTTTTTTCCAATATGTTCTATATTTTTATGCTTCTTTTATTCCTCTCATCGAGCTGAATAGTGTGATGTAAAAAATATACCAAAATCTATTAAAAATTAAGAAAAAAATAACAAAAAAATCTTGCCAAAAAATTCATAAAAAGTTGGGAATGATTCGTATATGGATCTTTCTATTGACAGCCCACTGGGTTGACAATAAGACAAAAAGAAGATAAAAAAAATACACACACTCCATTGTACCTTTTACACTTTTATAATTCACTCTTCACACATTTCAATACACTTTTAAACCTTAACGACAGTCTGAGGCTGATTTTAGAATTTTCTAACCTATACATCCACCGACCACACATCCAAGCAGACCCATCTCACATACGTGTAGACCCCATCCTATGTGGTTGAAGGTGTGGTTGGTGGTGTTTTTGTAGCATTGATGTAAAAAGGCCAAACTCACCTTCGGCCATTTTTACTAAATACTTTAGTTTTTAGCTTCAAAACTGTACTTTGCCACCATTCCTCAAATTTTGAAAAACACTTTATGTGATGCAATCCACCAGATCCTTCAAACTGTAATATTTCATTACTTTTTATATATCTTTAGTTTTATAGATCTAAATGTAAAATGATACTACATCTCTTATATTTAAGAAATATTTAGGCAACTCTACTTTATTGGTCAATTACAATTTTTTAAGAATACTAATTTTAATATGGTTGGGTGATATTCAATAATTTTTTAATTTCGTATCTTCAACATAAATACTTCAAGTTGATCTAAGAAAAACATAAGCGATGAGATTGTGTTTTGTTGTAAAACATGTGAAAATGAGTTACATATTTATAGGCAAAGTTGCGTAGAATAAAAAAAAAAAAAAGAAAGACTTTTTTTTTGCTCATATTGATTGCATACATAAAAAAAAGAGAAATTTAATTAGCCATCCTCTTTCAATAATATCTTTAGGATGCTACCCCATGGCTTTTGAATCTTTATGATTCCATCCTATAATTTGAATTTGGACCATTATGCCCCTATTATGTATTTTGTTATTATATTATATAATATAATATTAGTATATTATATAATAGTAATTTATGATCCTGGAAAACTTCATGTCCTAGTTTAGTGGCATTTATTAGGCAATCAGTTACGCTATAATTCCGTCCAAGCAATTAACCAATATCTAGTCCTCTTTCCTTTATTCTTGTTTGAATATATTTGTTCACCTTTCCTTAACTTGAGGAGTTTTTAAATTTGAAAATATCAAATCCTATACATGTGTACAACCAACGTCTTGTGGCTCATTTTCATTCCACCATCTATAGTCCATTGATCCATAAGGCATTTTGTGGGTAGCAAAGAGGTTGGAAGTAATAAATTCATCAAGCAACTTCGGGGGTGTCTAAAAAACTTTTGTAAAATGGGGTGTCTAAAAGGTATTCTTTTATACATTTTTTGAGTTCCCGTGTTGTGTAACAATTATAGATCAAACTCTCTGAATTTTTTCCATCATCACGCCCATTTCGATGGATGTTTTCAAACTTACGGATAATCCATTTTCTATACTGGAAAATGCAGACATGGGAGACATTTTTTTTTAATATATTTAATATGGCATCCCAGTTCACTATTGAAATGGATTTTTACAACAGGACAACACTTGTTACGATTTAATCAACACAGTCCACGTGGCTGGCTTGTTTTGAGTTATGTGTCATGACAATTCAATTCACCATGTTTGTCTATTAAGCTTCGTTCCCGATTTTCCATCAGTAGTTTTAACCCCTGCAAAACAATGTAAAACAACTCATAAGTTCATTCCTTTAAAAAATGAGAAATCATTAAACCATGTCAAATAATTTCACCTTATCTCATGCTAAATCAATAATCCATGTACAAAATCACCTAGAATGAACTCCTGGGCTTCAAATTAAATAAGGTGGATTTTTGTTATACCATATTTGACCTCTTTATGATATTTGAGTTTATTTCACATGGTACACTAGGTCACCATATTTTTTACAATTTTTACTCCAAATAAATGGTGAGTCAATCAAACAATCAAATTTTCTAATTTTCTAATAAACATAAACCATTAAAAATTAATAAAAATTAAAAATCACCAAAAAGCCCCAAGTTTAGATTATTTTTAACAACAACAAGATAATTGAGCATAATAGATGCAAAAATTTATTATGTTATCCATGAAATGGAAAACCAACACTAAAGAAATTACGACCAAAAATGCCCACCAAAAAATTTAGTTGCCAAAAGTATAGCCATTGCCGAAAAAAAACTTTGGTCGCAAAATGTATGGCCAATCCCGACTAAAATAATTTAGTCGGCAAATGTAAAAGCATTTCCCGACCAAATGGAGCTTTAGTCGGGAAAAGTTGGTACTTATGCCAACTACCTTTATTAGTCGGGGAAAGTTGAATGTTTGCCGACTAAATATTTTTTGGTCGGCATATACACTCATTGGCGACTAAACTTTTGTTGGCAAAAGATACAATTGCCTACCAATTGACGAGGATGTAAAACAACTCATTTTTTTGGATGAGAAATCATTAAACCATGTGGCATATTTCACCTTATCTCATTAAATCAATTATTTGGTTTTTTCTAATAAATGAGCACCTATTATGTTATAAACATAGTACATGAAAATGGAAAACCAAAACCCCCAAGTTTAGATTATTTCTTAACAACAACAAGATAATTACATTATGTTATCCATGAAATGGAAAACCAACACTAAAAAATTACACAAATTGGCGACCAAAAAAAAAAATTTAGTTGCCAAAAGTATAGCCATTGCCGACTAAAAAACTTTGGTCGCAAAATGTATATGGCCAATCCCGACTAAAATAATTTAGTCGGCAAATGTATAGCATTTCCCGACCAAATGGAGCTTTAGTGAAAAGTTGGTACTTATGCCAACTACCTTTATTTAGTCGGGAAAGTTGAATGTTTGCCGACTAAATATTTTTTGGTCGGCATATACACTCATTGGCGACTAAACTTTTGTTGGCAAAAGATACAATTGCCTACCAATTGACGAGGGATGTGGCCGATTTTTTTGGATGAGGAAATTGCCACGTGGCATATTTTATTGCCGACTAATTATTTGGTCGGGAAAACCAACCTTTAATATATTTAATATGGCATCCCATTCACTATTGAAATGGATTTTTACAACGAGACAACACTTGTTACGATTTAATCAACACACCACGTGGTCGGCTTGTTTTGAGTTATGTGTCATGACAATTCAATTCACCATGTTTGTCTATTAAGCTTCGTTCCCGATTTTCCATCAGTAGTTTTAACCCCTGCAAAACAATGTAAAACAACTCATAAGTTCATTCCTTTAAAAAATGAGAAATCATTAAACCATGTCAAATAATTTCACCTTATCTCATGCTAAATCAATAATCCATGTACAAAATCACCTAGAATGAACTCCTGGCTTCAAATTAAATAAGGTGGATTTTTGTTATACCATATTTGACCTCTTTATGATATTTGAGTTTATTTCACATGGTACACTAGGTCACCATATTTTTACAATTTTTACTCCAAATAAATGGTGAGTCAATCAAACAATCAAATTTTCTAATAAACATAGTACTATGGAAGGTTAATAAACCATTAAAAATCACCAAAACCCCCCAAGTTTAGATTATTTCTTAACAACAACAAGATAATAGAGCACCTATTATGTTATCCATGAAATGGAAAACCAACACTACAAGAAATTACACAATTGGCGACCAAAAATGCCGACCAAAAAAATTTAGTTGCCAAAAAGTATAGCCATTGCCAACTAAAAAACTTTGGTCGCAAAATGTATGGCCAATCCCGACTAAAATAATTTAGCCGGCAAATGTATAGATTATTTTCCGACCAAATGGAGCTTTAGTAAAAAAGTTAAAAATGCCAAAACTACCTTTATTTATTTCTTAACAAAAGATGAATGTTTGCACTAAATATTATTTGGAAAACCAACACTACATATACACTCATTGGCGACTAAACTTTTAGTTGGCAAAAGATACAATTGCCTACCAAAAAACTTGACGCAAAATGTATGGCGATTTTTTTGGATGAGGAAATTGCCACGTAGATATTTTATTGCCGACTAATTATTTGGTCGGGAAAACCAACCTTTAATATATTTAATATGGCATCCCAGTTCACTATTGAAATGGATTTTTACAACAGACAACACTTGTTACGATTTAATCAACATACCCACGTGGGTGGCTTGTTTTGAGTTATGTGTCATGACAATTCAATTCACCATGTTTGTCTATTAAGCTTCGTTCCCGATTTTCCATCGTGTTTTAACCCCGCAAAACAATGTAAAACAACTCATAAGTTCATTCCTTTAAAAAATGAGAAATCATTAAACCATGTCAAATAATTTCACCTTATCTCATGCTAAATCAATAATCCATGTACAAAATCACCTAGAATGAACTCCTGGGCTTCAAATTAAATAAGGTGGATTTTTGTTATACCATATTTGACCTCTTTATGATATTTGAGTTTATTTCACATGGTACACTAGGTCACCATATTTTTTACAATTTTTACTCCAAATAAATGGTGAGTCAATCAAACAATCAAATTTTCTAATAAACATAGTACTATGGAAGGTTAATAAACCATTAAAAATCACCAAAACCCCCCAAGTTTAGATTATTTCTTAACAACAACAAGATAATAGAGCACCTATTATGTTATCCATGAAATGGAAAACCAACACTACAAGAAATTACACAATTGGCGACCAAAAATGCCGACCAAAAAAATTTAGTTGCCAAAAAGTATAGCCATTGCCGACTAAAAACTTTGGTCGCAAAATGTATAGCCAATCCCGACTAAAATAATTTAGTCGGCAAATGTATAGCATTTCCGGACCAAATGGAGCTTTAGTCGGGAAAAGTTGGTACTTATGCCAACTACCTTTATTTAGTCGGGGAAAGTTGAATGTTTGCCGACTAAATATTTTTTGGTCGGCATATACACTCATTGGCGACTAAACTTTTGTTGGCAAAAGATACAATTGCCTACCAATTGACGAGGGATGTGGCCGGATTTTTTTGGATGAGGAAATTGCCACGTGGCATATTTTATTGCCGACTAATTATTTGGTCGGGAAAACCAACCTTTAATATATTTAATATGGCATCCCAGTTCACTATTGAAATGGATTTTTACAACAGGACAACACTTGTTACGATTTAATCAACACACTCCACGTGGCTGGCTTGTTTTGAGTTATGTGTCATGACAATTCAATTCACCATGTTTGTCTATTAAGCTTCGTTCCCGATTTTCCATCAGTAGTTTTAACCCCTGCAAAACAATGTAAAACAACTCATAAGTTCATTCCTTTAAAAAATGAGAAATCATTAAACCATGTCAAATAATTTCACCTTATCTCATGCTAAATCAATAATCCATGTACAAAATCACCTAGAATGAACTCCTGGGCTTCAAATTAAATAAGGTGGATTTTTGTTATACCATATTTGACCTCTTTATGATATTTGAGTTTATTTCACATGGTACACTAGGTCACCATATTTTTACAATTTTTACTCCAAATAAATGGTGAGTCAATCAAACAATCAAATTTTCTAATAAACATAGTACTATGGAAGGTTAATAAACCATTAAAAATCACCAAAACCCCCCAAGTTTAGATTATTTCTTAACAACAACAAGATAATAGAGCACCTATTATGTTATCCATGAAATGGAAAACCAACACTACAAGAAATTACACAATTGGCGACCAAAAATGCCGACCAAAAAATTTAGTTGCCAAAAAGTATAGCCATTGCCGACTAAAAACTTTGGTCGCAAAATGTATAGCCAATCCCGACTAAAATAATTTAGTCGGCAAATGTATAGCATTTCCGGACCAAATGGAGCTTTAGTCGGGAAAAGTTGGTACTTATGCCAACTACCTTTATTTAGTCGGGGAAAGTTGAATGTTTGCCGACTAAATATTTTTTGGTCGGCATATACACTCATTGGCGACTAAACTTTTGTTGGCAAAAGATACAATTGCCTACCAATTGACGAGGGATGTGGCCGGATTTTTTGGATGAGGAAATTGCCACGTGGCATATTTTATTGCCGACTAATTATTTGGTCGGGAAAACCAACCTTTAATATATTTAATATGGCATCCCGTTCACTATTGAAATGGATTTTTACAACGGACAACACTTGTTACGATTTAATCAACACAGTCCACGTGGCTGGCTTGTTTTGAGTTATGTGTCATGACAATTCAATTCACCATGTTTGTCTATTAAGCTTCGTTCCCGATTTTCCATCAGTAGTTTTAACCCCTGCAAAACAATGTAAAACAACTCATAAGTTCATTCCTTTAAAAATGACAAATCATTAAACCATGTCAAATAATTTCACCTTATCTCATGCTAAATCAATAATCCATGTACAAAATCACCTAGAATGAACTCCTGGGCTTCAAATTAAATAAGGTGGATTTTTGTTATACCATATTTGACCTCTTTATGATATTTGAGTTTATTTCACATGGTACACTAGGTCACCATATCTTTTACAATTTTTACTCCAAATAAATGGTGAGTCAATCAAACAATCAAATTTTCTAATTAACATGGTACTATGGAAGGTTAATAAACCATTAAAAATCACCAAAACCCCCCAAGTTTAGATTATTTCTTAACAACAACAAGATAATAGAGCACCTATTATGTTATCCATGAAATGGAAAACCAACACTACAAGAAATTACGCAATTGGCGACCAAAAATGCCGACCAAAAAAATTTAGTTGCCAAAAGTATAGCCATTGCCGACTAAAAAACTTTGGTCGCAAAATGTATGGCCAATCCCGACTAAAATAATTTAGTCGGCAAATGTATAGCATTTCCGACCAAATGGAGCTTTAGTCGGGAAAAGTTGGTACTTATGCCAACTACCTTTATTTAGTCGGGAAAGTTGAATGTTTGCCGACTAAATATTTTTTGGTCGGCATATACACTCATTGGCGACTAAACTTTTGTTGGCAAAAGATACAATTGCCTACCAATTGACGAGGGATGTGGCGGATTTTTTTGGATGAGGAAATTGCCACGTGGCATATTTTATTGCCGACTAATTATTTGGTCGGAAAACCAACCTTTAATATATTTAATATGGCATCCCAATTCACTATTGAAATGGATTTTTACAACAGACAACACTTGTTACGATTTAATCAACACAAATCCACGTGGGCGGCTTGTTTTGAGTTATGTGTCATGACAATTCAATTCACCATGTTTGTCTATTAAGCTTCGTTCCCGATTTTCCATCGTAGTTTTAACCCCCGCAAAACAATGTAAAACAACTCATAAGTTCATTCCTTTAAAAATGAGAAATCATTAAACCATGTCAAATAATTTCACCTTATCTCATGCTAAATCAATAATCCATGTACAAAATCACCTAGAATGAACTCCTGGGCTTCAAATTAAATAAGGTGGATTTTTGTTATACCATATTTGACCTCTTTATGATATTTGAGTTTATTTCACATGGTACACTAGGTCACCATATTTTTTACAATTTTTACTCCAAATAAATGGTGAGTCAATCAAACAATCAAATTTTCTAATAAACATAGTACTATGGAAGGTTAATAAACCATTAAAAATCACCAAAACCCCCCAAGTTTAGATTATTTCTTAACAACAACAAGATAATAGAGCACCTATTATGTTATCCATGAAATGGAAAACCAACACTACAAGAAATTACACAATTGGCGACCAAAAATGCCGACCAAAAAAATTTAGTTGCCAAAAAGTATAGCCATTGCCGACTAAAAAACTTTGGTCGCAAAATGTATGGCCAATCCCGACTAAAATAATTTAGTCGGCAAATGTATAGCATTTCCGGACCAAATGGAGCTTTAGTCGGGAAAAGTTGGTACTTATGCCAACTACCTTTATTTAGTCGGGGAAAGTTGAATGTTTGCCGACTAAATATTTTTTGGTCGGCATATACACTCATTGGCGACTAAACTTTTGTTGGCAAAAGATACAATTGCCTACCAATTGACGAGGGATGTGGCCGGATTTTTTTGGATGAGGAAATTGCCACGTGGCATATTTTATTGCCGACTAATTATTTGGTCGGGAAAACCAACCTTTAATATATTTAATATGGCATCCCAGTTCACTATTGAAATGGATTTTTACAACAGGACAACACTTGTTACGATTTAATCAACACAGTCCACGTGGCTGGCTTGTTTTGAGTTATGTGTCATGACAATTCAATTCACCATGTTTGTCTATTAAGCTTCGTTCCCGATTTTCCATCAATAGTTTTAACCCCTGCAAAACAATGTAAAACAACTCATAAGTTCATTCCTTTAAAAAATGAGAAATCATTAAACCATGTCAAATAATTTCACCTTATCTCATGCTAAATCAATAATCCATGTACAAAATCACCTAGAATGAACTCCTGGCTTCAAATTAAATAAGGTGGATTTTTGTTATACCATATTTGACCTCTTTATGATATTTGAGTTTATTTCACATGGTACACTAGGTCACCATATTTTTACAATTTTTACTCCAAATAAATGGTGAGTCAATCAAACAATCAAATTTTCTAATAAACATAGTACTATGGAAGGTTAATAAACCATTAAAAATCACCAAAACCCCCAAGTTTAGATTATTTCTTAACAACAACAAGATAATAGAGCACCTATTATGTTATCCATGAAATGGAAAACCAACACTACAAGAAATTACACAATTGCGACCAAAAATGCCGACCAAAAAATTTAGTTGCCAAAAGTATAGCCATTGCCGACTAAAAAAACTTTGGTCGCAAAATGTATGGCCAATCCCGACTAAAATAATTTAGTCGGCAAATGTATAGCATTTCCCGGACCAAATGGAGCTTTAGTCGGGAAAAGTTGGTACTTATGCCAACTACCTTTATTTAGTCGGGAAAGTTGAATGTTTGCCGACTAAATATTTTTTGGTCGGCATATACACTCATTGGCGACTAAACTTTTGTTGGCAAAAGATACAATTGCCTACCAATTGACGAGGGATGTGGCCGGATTTTTTTGGATGAGGAAATTGCCACGTGGCATATTTTATTGCCGACTAATTATTTGGTCGGGAAAACCAACCTTTAATATATTTAATATGGCATCCCAAATTCACTATTGAAATGGATTTTTACAACAGACAACACTTGTTACGATTTAATCAACACAAAATTCCACGTGGTGGCTTGTTTTGAGTTATGTGTCATGACAATTCAATTCACCATGTTTGTCTATTAAGCTTCGTTCCCGATTTTCCATCAGTAGTTTTAACCCCTGCAAAACAATGTAAAACAACTCATAAGTTCATTCCTTTAAAAAATGAGAAATCATTAAACCATGTCAAATAATTTCACCTTATCTCATGCTAAATCAATAATCCATGTACAAAATCACCTAGAATGAACTCCTGGGCTTCAAATTAAATAAGGTGGATTTTTGTTATACCATATTTGACCTCTTTATGATATTTGAGTTTATTTCACATGGTACACTAGGTCACCATATTTTTACAATTTTTACTCCAAATAAATGGTGAGTCAATCAAACAATCAAATTTTCTAATAAACATAGTACTATGGAAGGTTAATAAACCATTAAAAATCACCAAAACCCCCCAAGTTTAGATTATTTCTTAACAACAACAAGATAATAGAGCACCTATTATGTTATCCATGAAATGGAAAACCAACACTACAAGAAATTACACAATTGGCGACCAAAATGCCGACCAAAAAATTTAGTTGCCAAAAAGTATAGCCATTGCCGACTAAAAAACTTTGGTCGCAAAATGTATGGCCAATCCCGACTAAAATAATTTAGTCGGCAAATGTATAGCATTTCCGACCAAATGGAGCTTTAGTCGGGAAAAGTTGGTACTTATGCCAACTACCTTTATTTAGTCGGGAAAGTTGAATGTTTGCCGACTAAATATTTTTTGGTCGGCATATACACTCATTGGCGACTAAACTTTTGTTGGCAAAAGATACAATTGCCTACCAATTGACGAGGGATGTGGCCGGATTTTTTTGGATGAGGAAATTGCCACGTGGCATATTTTATTGCCGACTAATTATTTGGTCGGGAAAACCAACCTTTAATATATTTAATATGGCATCCCAGTTCACTATTGAAATGGATTTTTACAACAGACAACACTTGTTACGATTTAATCAACACACCCAGTCCACGTGGCTGGCTTGTTTTGAGTTATGTGTCATGACAATTCAATTCACCATGTTTGTCTATTAAGCTTCGTTCCCGATTTTCCATCAGTAGTTTTAACCCCTGCAAAACAATGTAAAACAACTCATAAGTTCATTCCTTTAAAAAATGAGAAATCATTAAACCATGTCAAATAATTTCACCTTATCTCATGCTAAATCAATAATCCATGTACAAAATCACCTAGAATGAACTCCTGGGCTTCAAATTAAATAAGGTGGATTTTTGTTATACCATATTTGACCTCTTTATGATATTTGAGTTTATTTCACATGGTACACTAGGTCACCATATTTTTTACAATTTTTACTCCAAATAAATGGTGAGTCAATCAAACAATCAAATTTTCTAATAAACATAGTACTATGGAAGGTTAATAAACCATTAAAAATCACCAAAACCCCCCAAGTTTAGATTATTTCTTAACAACAACAAGATAATAGAGCACCTATTATGTTATCCATGAAATGGAAAACCAACACTACAAGAAATTACACAATTGGCGACCAAAAATGCCGACCAAAAAAATTTAGTTGCCAAAAAGTATAGCCATTGCCGACTAAAAAACTTTGGTCGCAAAATGTATGTATGGCCAATCCCGACTAAAATAATTTAGTCGGCAAATGTATAGCATTTCCCGACCAAATGGAGCTTTAGTCGGGAAAAGTTGGTACTTATGCCAACTACCTTTATTTAGTCGGGGAAAGTTGAATGTTTGCCGACTAAATATTTTTTGGTCGGCATATACACTCATTGGCGACTAAACTTTTGTTGGCAAAAGATACAATTGCCTACCAATTGACGAGGGATGTGGCCGGATTTTTTTGGATGAGGAAATTGCCACGTGGCATATTTTATTGCCGACTAATTATTTGGTCGGGAAAACCAACCTTTAATATATTTAATATGGCATCCCAGTTCACTATTGAAATGGATTTTTACAACAGGACAACACTTGTTACGATTTAATCAACACAGTCCACGTGGCTGGCTTGTTTTGAGTTATGTGTCATGACAATTCAATTCACCATGTTTGTCTATTAAGCTTCGTTCCCGATTTTCCATCAGTAGTTTTAACCCCTGCAAAACAATGTAAAACAACTCATAAGTTCATTCCTTTAAAAAATGAGAAATCATTAAACCATGTCAAATAATTTCACCTTATCTCATGCTAAATCAATAATCCATGTACAAAATCACCTAGAATGAACTCCTGGGCTTCAAATTAAATAAGGTGGATTTTTGTTATACCATATTTGACCTCTTTATGATATTTGAGTTTATTTCACATGGTACACTAGGTCACCATATTTTTTACAATTTTTACTCCAAATAAATGGTGAGTCAATCAAACAATCAAATTTTCTAATAAACATAGTACTATGGAAGGTTAATAAACCATTAAAAATCACCAAAACCCCCCAAGTTTAGATTATTTCTTAACAACAACAAGATAATAGAGCACCTATTATGTTATCCATGAAATGGAAAACCAACACTACAAGAAATTACACAATTGGCGACCAAAAATGCCGACCAAAAAATTTAGTTGCCAAAAAGTATAGCCATTGCCGACTAAAAACTTTGGTCGCAAAATGTATAGGCCAATCCCGACTAAAATAATTTAGTCGGCAAATGTATAGCATTTCCCGACCAAATGGAGCTTTAGTCGGGAAAAGTTGGTACTTATGCCAACTACCTTTATTTAGTCGGGAAAGTTGAATGTTTGCCGACTAAATATTTTTGGTCGGCATATACACTCATTGGCGACTAAACTTTTGTTGGCAAAAGATACAATTGCCTACCAATTGACGAGGGATGTGGCCGGATTTTTTTGGATGAGGAAATTGCCACGTGGCATATTTTATTGCCGACTAATTATTTGGTCGGGAAAACCAACCTTTATATATTTAATATGGCATCCCACCACTATTGAAATGGATTTTTACAACAGACAACACTTGTTACGATTTAATCAACACACCCACGTGGGGCTTTGTTTTGAGTTATGTGTCATGACAATTCAATTCACCATGTTTGTCTATTAAGCTTCGTTTCCCGATTTTCCATCAGTAGTTTTAACCCCTGCAAAACAATGTAAAACAACTCATAAGTTCATTCCTTTAAAAAATGAGAAATCATTAAACCATGTCAAATAATTTCACCTTATCTCATGCTAAATCAATAATCCATGTACAAAATCACCTAGAATGAACTCCTGGCTTCAAATTAAATAAGGTGGATTTTTGTTATACCATATTTGACCTCTTTATGATATTTGAGTTTATTTCACATGGTACACTAGGTCACCATATTTTTTACAATTTTTACTCCAAATAAATGGTGAGTCAATCAAACAATCAAATTTTCTAATAAACATAGTACTATGGAAGGTTAATAAACCATTAAAAATCACCAAAACCCCCCAAGTTTAGATTATTTCTTAACAACAACAAGATAATAGAGCACCTATTATGTTATCCATGAAATGGAAAACCAACACTACAAGAAATTACACAATTGGCGACCAAAAATGCCGACCAAAAAAATTTAGTTGCCAAAAGTATAGCCATTGCCGACTAAAAAACTTTGGTCGCAAAATGTATGGCCAATCCCGACTAAAATAATTTAGTCGGCAAATGTATAGCATTTCCCGACCAAATGGAGCTTTAGTCGGGAAAAGTTGGTACTTATGCCAACTACCTTTATTTAGTCGGGGAAAGTTGAATGTTTGCCGACTAAATATTTTTTGGTCGGCATATACACTCATTGGCGACTAAACTTTTGTTGGCAAAAGATACAATTGCCTACCAATTGACGAGGGATGTGGCCGGATTTTTTTGGATGAGGAAATTGCCACGTGGCATATTTTATTGCCGACTAATTATTTGCCTTGACTAATTGTTTTGGTTTTTATGCCGACTAAATATTTAGTCGGAAAATACCTTTTGCCAACCAAATTTATTTTAGTTAAATACATTTGCCTCGGCAATTGTGAAATTTCTTGTAGTGCATTCCTTTTCCGACCAAATTTTTTTTTTTAAAACGTTAGTCTCTAGTTAAATTTCTTGTTAATAACTATACTTTGAATCAAGTTAAATTATGTTAAAATTATAAACAAATATGTCAAAATTATAAACCATATAATTTTTAAATCAGAATGGTGAATTATTGGACCACCATTTTCCCGTCCATCGTCCACTTTGCTTCTGGCGGCGCAGAAAACCAATGGAACATGCTAAAGTAGTTTACCATAAAAAATTTAAACCAGAACGGTGGATTAGTCCTCCATTTTCATTGGGAATCAATTGAAACACAATTTTGTATTGATTCATGCTTAACAACATCTGTACACTCCAAAATCAAGGAAAATCCATGTAATACATATTAGTGGTTCATCAAACCCAAAAAAACATGGACGACTAAAAAACTGGGTACAAAACTTACGGGCCATGTCTTGGTTCATGGACGAAACTTTGTTTAGGGCCAGTGACGCCGCCGACTAGGATTCGCCGCCGACTAGGACTCCTCGCCGTTTAGGACCAATGACGCCCCCAGAAAGGTAACGAGTTTGGGACGGTCGTTGGTCTTTTCCGTCGTGCAAGACCTCGTCACAACCACCACGACACTACCAACGCAAATGGGATGGTGCGATTTTGGAAATTTCCGAGAGTAGGATGGTGAATGAGCCTTTCTCTGGGTCGTGGATGAAGTTTGTTACCGTCAAATTAGGGATTTTGGGAGATTTCGGGTGGGATCGATTTTTGGGATCGTTTTCGGATGATTCTGTTGGCCGAAAAATCTGGAAAGGAAGATTGGGATGGGTTTTCCAGCAAAACGTGGCTGAAAAATTAGGGCTTCGGTGAGTTGGTTGTGGTGGGGTTTGGGACGGTTACGGGGGTGGGGTTTGGGACGATTGGGGACGGTTTTGGGGGTGGGGGTTTGGGACGGTGCAACAGTCTTGTGTAAAGGGGAAAGTTGAAGAGTTTAAAAGGAAAAAAAAGGTAATGGATTAAGTTTGTTGGGGAGTTTTTTTGGGATGATTTGTAACTGCCATATTTTTAAATATAAAGTGGCAAATTATTATAGAAGGGCTATTTTGGTATTATATAAATCTCAAGATGATATCATAAACATTCAAAACCCATGGGATGGGATCCTAAGGATTTTATTTGTTTGGGATAGTGAATTAACTCCCCCAAAAAAAAAAATACTTATTTTACAAATTTATAGACAAAGTAGTGAAACATGACTTTTTTTGTTGCCAAATAAAATATTTGTTAGTATTTAGGAGTAGTAATAGTATTGTAACAACAAAGATTAAAGAAAAGTGAAGGAAAAAAAAAAACTGCCAATGCAATTAAATAGTACAAAGAACTAATACATTACTTGTATTTTGGAATTTGAGGGGTAGGGTATTCTTAAAATTTAAAGAGAGAAAAAAGAAATTTGAAGGGTTTCCATTCAAGTTGTATCGAGTATCAACTATATTTCTAATTTGAAAACTAAAGGAACCACAAGCAAGATAGCATATTATGGTATCCATCAGTCGTAGAAAAAATTAAGTGGATCGCGTATCAGTAGGCATTTAATCGGATGAAAAATATCATTAAAAAAAACACAAATTGGGTCCCGATTGACAAGCTTTCTAAACTCGATCGAGAAGAAAGTTTACACAATTGATTTCATCAATAGGAACAACAAAATCAACGGCTCGATTGGAAAAATATTGTTTTTATTTTGCATTATTTTGTGTTTATTTTAAGGAATGCATATGATTGATAGTTGAGTAGATGTCAACCTAGTTGGGATGTATTCAAATTATATTGATGCATTTCTTATTTAATCACATTTATTGTATTACAAAGTTCAAGTATAATAAAATGTTTGGAGAAAATTTAGTGTAACCTTATGTGTTTGGAGAAAATTTATTTAGTGGGACCCTTTCCACTAACTCATGAATAGACCCCTATATTCGGGGATTCGGGGACTGGGTGGATCGGGGACGGGGCGGAGCGAGGCGGGGATGGATTGGGGAACGGATTCGGAGCGGATTCGTGGCAGGGACATGCCTATCTCCACCCCCTACCCGATCCCTAAACATTTTTAAAAAAAATCCTCATATCCTATCCAATCTCCAAACAGATCTCCATATTGCCGATCCGTTCGGATTGAAAATTGGATCAGATTCGAACGGATCAGAGGAAATGGCCAACCCTAGTCATATGGACTCCTTATCGTGAGCTTCACGAAATAATGATATTTGAGTACCCTCGTAGACACGACTGGTTTAGTCGAACCGTTGAAAGTTGGCTAGTGATTTTCGTACTGGAAAATGATTCGCGTACACCACATGCACACCAGCACATCCCGACCGTCCAAAAGCTTTTTTCGACGTTTCAGATTTGAAATGAATTCTTACCGGTAAGAATTAACTCTTACCGGTAAGAATTCATTTCAAATCCAGACCATCGATTCCTGAAATGGAGGATCGGAATGTGCTGGTGTTCATTTGGTGTGCGCGTAGAATTGTTCTTTCGTACTTTGCCGTTTATATTGATTGTGTTTGGGGCCCACGAGGGAAAAGGTCAGTAACGGCATCTCCCTCCCCTCCCTCTCATACTTTTGATGCGGTGACACGGCAAGTCTGTTTTCCCCACAAATTCTCTCTGCTCTCATTTTTGCTCATTTAATTCTTCACCCATGGAAGTCAATCAGAGGACCCCACCAAAAAAGTGAAACGGGCCCAGGTTTTGGAATCCCAGTCAAACCTAACATTTGAAAATTCGAAAATGATAAAGGAACTGACCGGTTTACACCGATGGGGTACCGACGGCGTCGCCGACGCCGTTGTGGGTCCCAAACGATCGATCCGAGCTGTTCATCGTTCTCAGAATTGAATTCCGAGTGGGCCCACGCGAGAATCGAGGCAATCGGACGGCTGTATGAGCTCGATCCAAAATCACCCCATTTCATTCAAAATTTATCGATCGTTTGGGACGCACAACGGCGTCGGCGACGCCGTCGGTACCCCATCGGTGCAAACCGATCGGTCCCAATAGAAGGGTTCTTGAAAATTAATGGCCATTGTTTTATTAAAAAAAAATGCTACTTATACATTTTATTTTAAAAAAAATTAGAGTGTGATTATCAAAATTTGGTATGCTAAAATCAATTACCTATTTTAATTGGTGAAAGTCGACCTATTTTTTCTTGGGTCCGGCTATTTACCACCCAATAGGTGTTCTAAAATACCGCCGTACTAAACAATATTTTAACTTGGCCACGCAAAACTTGAACCTGCCGGCCCTTTTGGCACGTCATTCAATGACATTCTACTACTCGGACCAGTCTACCGCCTCTAGGATTTTTTTGTTTAGCTAACAATTTTCTTCTTTTGTATCTTTATTTTTCAGTTGTCAAATGTGTAAATTTGAAAATAAAAAATTACTCTTTCTGTCCCAAATTTCTGAACTTTTGTGAAAAGTTGTGCAATTTTGAGATAAATTATACATAATTTTTTACAACTCTTTGCTTCATATTAAAGAACTCATTAAGTACTTTAATTTGGTATAAAATTGTTTAAATAATGATGCACGTGAGTTTTTTTTTTTTTTGGCCGAAAATTACACATGTTTTCGTAGTGGGTGGACAATTTAACTAAATTTAACTTATAAGGCCTTCTTTCCCATGCGCTAAAATGGAAAATCCCAGTGTAAAATAAACTGGTTGATTTCTCATAAAAGCACATGGGATAAAATGGGAATTTCCATAGTTGATTTTATTAGATTTTCCATTTCAACATACGGGGAACAAGGCTTTAAAGCAAAAAAGAGTAATACTCCTAGTAAGATAGAGATTTTTCATTGGATAAAATCTGCTAAATTCAACATTTGTTGTCTCAATTTCCTCCTGTGTAAACCCAAAAATCATTACACATGGTTTCGCGATTGACCCATAAACCATTATACATCTCCAATGAGATAAGTTAGTGATAAGTTAGAAGAGATTTCCAAATGGTTTTACTAATTTGATCCCCAATTGATTACCAAGCAGTGGAAAAGAATTTGGAGAAACTTTTTAACAGAAAATTGGTGTAAAGGCCAAGTTTGGTGCTTTAAATGGTGTTTAGTCCAGCCTAACTTATTTTAATGCTTCCAATACATTGATAAGAAATATTTGATGGCTCAAGGACAAAACTAGACAAAAATACCCTTAATCAACCCCACCACTCACGCGCACATGTGGAGGAATCTTCTGCGTACAAAACGAAAGGCGGGTGTTGCAGATTACCCAATCCCGACTAGCCATGAGAGTGAAAGCGCCATGTGAGTATTGAAATGTGAAAGCAACGGGTGAGTACTGAAAGCGACAGGTGAATAGTGAAAGAGCAGATTTCCTACCTGTCAGTCTCTCTCTCTCATGCGTGGGCCATGGGTGGGTGGGACAAAATTAATTTCTCTCTCTTCAATTTTGGGGTTCAATTTTAGGGAGTTTAGGCTCTTTGAGGTAGGGTATAGTGGGTTTAGGCATTTTGGGTTTAGCCACTTAGGGTGCACTTTCCATTATAGGGTTTTAGCTGTTTAGGCACTTTCATAGGATACCCTAGTATTTTAGGCACTTTCATAGTGTACCCTGGGGTTTAGGTTTAGGGTGCACTTTCCAATTATAGGGTTTTAGTGGTTTATGCACTTTCATAGAATACCCTAGCGTTTTAGGCACTTTCATAGGATACCCTAAGGTCTTAGGCATTTTCATAGGGTACCCTGGGATTTAGGTTTAGGCACTTTCATTAGGTTTGGGGGTTTCGGCACTTTCATTGGCTAGTGGGGGCATTTTTGGAATGTGTAGGTGATTTGTCATTTTGGCATTAAAAAAAAAGTTGATGTCCTAATTAAGTAAAGATCCTTTTACTATGTCCTTCCAAAAAACGGACCCATTTTTTAATGCATTGTTATATGTATATGAGAATGAGAGGGATGGATTAGATAGAATTGCGGACAAAGAGATAATGGGGAACGAAATGGGGAAAGAGAGGAGATAGTCGGTGCAAGGAGATTTCCTTCCGATCGACTTGGGAGAGAGATCAATAACAAAACGGTAAAATGACTAACGGAGTTTTCGGCCAAAAGTCATTTTACCTCTATTTTAGGAAATAATTTTACTTCTATTTGCACAACAAAACACTGAAAAATAAGTAAAATATTTTATAGGAAAACGTTTTACATCCAAACAAACGGAGCCGTAAAGTGTGAAACACAAGTAGCATTATTGTTTTTCTAATACAAATTTAAACACAAATACATTCGGAGCCTTTCGATGCACGTTGAGATACTCCGGTATTGGATGTCAGTTTATCTAACATTCTACATTTTTATTGATTGCTAACCCGAATTCTACTTGGTAATGCCCCCACCCGAGCAAAATGTGACTCGCATTTCAAAGTCCCAAAATTAAGGAAGAGCTAGCCCACCATTGGCAATGTCAAAGGCAAGGCCAGACCAAGTCTAGTAGAAGGCAATGACTGTATTGACATAATTAGCTGAGCGAGTAAGCGACTAAGAGCATCCTCGTCAGGGGAGGCAAATCCCCCTGATGGCTAAGTTGTTGAGTGAAAAGAGGAAAAACCCTCAAAATCAGACTCAACAAATTTTTTGTAAATCTGCAAAAGTTATAACTTTGCTACAGTAACTCGGTAAATTCTTTGAGGCACTATTCACAGGTTAAAGCAATTCTCTCTCCTGACTTCCTGAATAGAGAGTCTGATTTTGTGAGTTTTTTAAAAAGTGACTTATTAATTTATAAAAGGTGTTTTTGAGGTTAAATTTGGCCCAATTTTTGTTGAGTCTGATAAGATGCTCTAAGAAATTTCTTTCTAGTAAAACCAAAACTGACAAATGGTCGCATCAAGATTGGCCCACCATTGGAGCTTTATTTTTCTTTGTTTTGGGTGTAAGCCCACATTCATGTTATTCAGGCCCATTCAATATGGTTAGTTGATAGTTATGACATGTGGCGACAAATGACAACATGTGAGAAATAAGAGGAACCTATAACTACTTAATAAGAACGTGAATTGAAAATTTGTGCAAGTGGTGGCTAGCTCATGCGGTTGAGCTTTTGGATGTCCACACGCATGCGGTTGAGCTTTTGGATGTCTCACACTGCATTCCGAGATCGAGTCTTATTCCCCCTCGCGTGACAAAATCGAGCATTGCACTACAAGGTTGTGCAAAGAATCTAGAATAATTCTCATATATGGATCATATGGGACACTTGACATGCATATCTCAATATTCTGGTCGTAACAACATATACATGTAGCCAGGTTCGAGAGCAACTTCAGCAAAATTAGGCTAGTGGTTGGAAAGCAAAAGCTCCAAAGGCTAGTCCCGGCCGTATGGCTATGAAAACAAATCATTGTGCAGCATTGCAAAGGGTCCAGCAGCACCATACAATGAATTACTTGTCAATTTCAATTTTGAAACTCTGATTTATATCAACTTTCAATTTGAATGCTTATCTTCTATTTCCTTATTATCAAGCTTCGGCTTCCTATTTAACTTTATTTCACACTTTTTTTCCGAACGAAATCATTTGTTTTTAGTAGGTGTCATCCCCACGTACTTGAGCTAGGTCTGTCAATGGACCAGATTGGATCCGAATCCGATCCAGATCTAATCCTATAAATCCGAATCCAATATTTCCGATCCGATATTTCGAATACAATTCAAATCTGATCCAGGTAAATCCAAATCCGATCTGATTAAAATCCGAATCCAAATTTCATGTTGCCATTTCGATGGTTTCTGCTAAAATCCAATTTTATTTTCCTAAAATTCTATTCCCCTAAAATTTTGCTCTTAAAAAAAAAAGGGACCGAATTCAGATTTTCGGATCGGATATCTGAAATTTTATATTCGGATTGCCAATATTGGATTTGAACCTCTCGGATCCAGATCCTATCCAATCCGGTCCACTGACCGGCCTAACTTGAGCCGCTCTCTTTATTGTGGCAAGCAAGAACCGATCAAAGTTTGTTTTCCCTTGAGTTTTTCACAAACATTTGAAGGAGGCCAATTCATCGCATAATCACACAAAGGTGAAATTCGCACGACTCCACGACTAATTAGTTGTTGTGTCTCTTCTAGCTAGATCTAGAGTGGAACACTAACAATTTTGCGTAGTCACACTAGGGTTGGCAAAATGTCCCGCCCGCCCCTAACCCGCCCCGCCCCGATTAGGGCGGGGGTTTTATCAATTTTTCGGGTACCGGGGCGGGTAAGGGGGGAAATTAGAAAAACCCGGCCGGGTTCGGGTCGGGTTCGGGTTTATATTACCCCGCCCCATTACCCACCCTGAACCCGCCCCGAAATATATTTATATATAAAATTATACTTTTATTTTAATCTAATTATCATTATACTAAAGATATTATATATTTATCCTAATTTTATTATCATTCTACTAAAAAAACTTTCATTCTTACCTTAATATTTTAACCATTATACTAAAATATCAATTTATTTATAGGTATTTATTTTTATTTTGCTTTTAGATTAACAAATTTTTAAAATTTCTCACAAAGCGGGGCGGGGCGGGTAAACCCGTTCCCCGATCGGGGCGGGAACGGGGGTACCCAAAAAATACCCGGTCGGGTCGGGGTCGGGTATGCCAAAAACCCGCCCCGCCCCGCCCCGTTGCCATCCCTAAGTCACACATGTGTTTAGGTAAGGGCACAAACAACATCTGCTATTGTTATGCCCGAATACGGTATTTGTGAAGAACAAGAGATCGGGAATAGAATTCCAGTTAAAGAAATACAATAAAAAAAAATTGAGAATAGGGGAAAAATTTTATTAATCACTTCGTAATGCTGGAACAAGTAGACCTAAATGATGCAACTGATCAGAACACAGGACCTATAACACCATCACATCTAACCTACACAAACAAAACACAATGAAACAAAAATAATAACGACAACAACAGATGCAACCAAGCACCACCACCGCGACAACCAACGACATCCACCAACAAAGGAAGCAACCTGCACAAAACAAAACCCCACGGCAGCAAAACGGGCTAGGACAAGCGAAAACTGTAAAGACCTGGTTTTCCATTAATTATTAATAGACCTTAAATAATTAGTTTTGTGCATAATATTGTAATTTGAATTTTTCCTTAACAATTTCATAGCTACTCCGTAAAATATATATATATATATATATATTAGAGATAATAATGATTTTCTATATTTGAATTTGATTTTTGTTAGACCCCTATCTTTCCTCCCACTCTCCTAATAACTCTCTACCACTCCACTTGCCCATAAATCCCAATCTCTATCTCTTTTTCTCCTATTAATTCTCCCTCTTTCTTCATTTGTTAGTTCTCTTTATTTTCTATTCTCCATATATTAATTCTTTCATTCCCTCATTCTCTCTTTCTCTCATACGGCTGCCTCTCCCTCTTTTCATCAGAAATTCATAGCTTCGGTGACGTTTGATTTTCGGTTTGCGAACTTCCGTTTTCGTGCTTAAATCTACGGAGGAAAGGTAGGGAATTCTAAACCTAACCATTACTTTAGTTACTGTTTTTATTGTTAGTGTGTATGCGGAGAAGTGTAGAAAATTCGTACACCGAAAACTAGATCGTTATCGAATGGGTAGTGAAAGTTTGACGTTGAAAATTCGGGTTTTCGTGTACTGTATTCTGTTCGTCAATTTCGGGAATTTTCCGAGTCGATTCAGGATAAACTCAAAACTGAAAAGTTGTAGATCTTGAAAAGTTAAGCAACTTTGATATAGAATTCGTCTCGATCCGAGTTACGTAGAATTTTAAATGATTTTTCAAAGTTTCTGTTGTAGTGTAATACGAGACAGATTGCAGATTATTTTTAAAATCCTATTTCGACCTTTATAATGAAAGATTTAGAACCCGGGTAAAACACGGAATCTGTTTGTAACATAAAGATTAATGTTTCTGTAAAATCTCGTGATTTATGGAGTTAGTTTGCTATTTTTAGTAAATTGATAATGTTTCTGTTTTACATGTTTTGTTAAATTTCTCCTTTTGTGATTATTTAATTTTGTCGTTATGTTGGACTTATGTGATTAATGACCCGCGTGATGCATGAACCCAATTGTTAAGTACTTATTGATCGAAATGTTAAAGCTTAAGAATGATTGGTTTTAATCGCGATATTGGGGTTGGGACGTGTCCGGTATGGGTCTTGAGCCATGCGCAGTTTATACTTTTAGGTTGCTTTGCTATGTGATCGGGCGCCGAAAGTATACTGTGGGTGGGAATCGATGCCGGATAGAGATTGATCAATGGTTGATCAATCGTGGGTTGTGCGCAGCATACCCCGAGGTGGCTTTGCTGTGTGATCGAGCACCTGAGGTATACTGTGGATGGATGTCTGTGACGGAAAATATATGTTCAAAGTTGGAACGAGATTAATAAAATGTTGTGAATCCTTTGTGTTGAGGAATGACGTGAAAAATTGAGTATTTCATACGAAAGTAAATTTTAGTTATGTGTGTAATTGTTGCATGAGTAACTTTAGTAAAGGCGTGGCTTAGGGCGCCCTACTGAGTGTAATTTTACCACTCACGGTGCTACTTTTTTGTGGCCCTGGCGTCCCCAACGCCAGGTACAGAAGGAGATGAGGAGCCGCCTGTTGATTACGAGGCGATGGAGCAGCTAGATGAGGCTCAAGTGGCGGACCCATGGGTTTATCAGTAGAATTAGCTAGATGGCTCTGTCATTTTATTTCGTTGGATTTTTTTGAATAAATGTTTAAGTTTTTCAGACAGTGTTCGAATTCAATTTATTTCAGTTGTAATAACTTAGTTTACTTTAGTTTTCGCTAAAAAAATTTATTAAGTATCCTTTGGAATTTAAATGAAGTTGGTATTTTTATTTAAATAGATCATGAAATTTATTTATTAACGTACCCAATTTTCGGGGCGTTACAAAAACGGTGACTGGCTCAGACAAGCTTAATTAAGACACAGCTCTATGGACCTGCCGGACTCACCACTGAGCTCTATGGACCTACTCGATGGCCAGGACTTGAACAAGCATTAACGGGGGTCGGCTCGGACAAGCTACAAGCACGGCTCTATGGACTAGTCAGACTCACCTCACGGCTCCATGGACTCGCCCAAAGACTGGGGATTGTAGGACGGCTGCGCGTGTCCGATTGGCGATAGAAACAGGCATAATGAAACCCCAGATGCACCAATCGAACAAAACCGCACAGCAAACGAACAGATCGAGCCATGCATGGCCGATTGGCGATAGAGACGGGCAAAAAGGAGGCCCAAATGCACCAATCAGAAAACCAAACGCCACGGCAGAGGTGAAATTCGCACGACTCCACGACTAATTAGTTGTTGTGTCTCTTCTAGCTAGATCTAGAGTGGAACACTAACAATTTTGTGTAGTCACACTAGGGTTGGCAAAATGCCCCGCCCCGCCCCGCCCCGACCCGATTAGGGCGGGTTTTTTATCAATTTTTCGGGTACCGGGGCGGGTAAGGGGGGAAATTAGAAAAACCCGGTCGGGGTCGGATTTATATTACCCACCCCGCCCCATTACCCGCCCCGAAATATATTTATATATAAAATCATACTTTTATTTTAATCTAATTATCATTATACTAAAGATATTATATATTTATCCTAATTTTATTATCATTCTACTAAAAAAACTTTCATTCTTACCTTAATATTTTAACCATTATACTAAAATATCAATTTATTTATAGGTATTTATTTTTATTTTGCTTTTAGATTAACAAATTTTTAAAATTTCTTACAAAGCGGGGTGGGTAAACCCGTTCCCCGATCGGGGCGGGAACGGGGGTACCCAAAAAATACCCGGTCGGGTCCATGTAGTAATTTTCGGGTCGGGGTCGGGTATGCCAAAAACCCGCCCCGCCCCGTTGCCATCCCTAAGTCACACATGTGTTTAGGTAAGGGCACAAACAACATCTGCTATTGTTATGCCCGAATACGGTATTGGTGAAGAACAAGAGATTGGGAATAGAATTCCAGTTAAAGAAATACAATAAAAAAAAATTTGAGAATAGGGGAAAAAAATTATTAATCACTATGTAATGCTGGAACAAGTAGACTTAAATGATGCAACTGATCAGAACACAGGAATACCTGCAACACCATCACATCTAACCTACACAAACAAAACACAATGAAACAAAAATAATAACGACAACAACAGATGCAACCAAGCACCACCACCGCGACAACCAACGACATCCACCTGCAAAGGAAGCAACCTGCACAAAACAAAACCCCACGGCAGCAAAACGGGCTCGGACAAGCGAAAACGGTGACTGGCTTGGACAAGCTTAATTAAGACACAGCTCTATGGACCTGCCGGACTCACCACTGAGCTCTATGGACCTACTCGATGGCCGGGACTTGAACAAGCATTAACGGGGGTCGGCTCGGACAAGCTACAAGCACTGCTCTATGGACTAGTCAGACTCACCTCACGGCTCCATGGACTAGCCCAAAGACTGGGGATTGTAGGACGGCTGCGCGTGTCCGATTGGCGATAGAAACAGGCATAATGAAACCCCAGATGCACCAATCGAACAAAACCGCACAGCAAACGAACAGATCGGGCCATGCATGGCCGATTGGCGATAGAGACGGGCAGAAAGGAGGCCCAAATGCACCAATCAGAAACCAAACGCCACGGCAGAGGGCTATCAGCAGGTAGCGGGGGGAAGGGGAGCAACTTATATTTTACAAGTACAAGGGATCCCTCTTAGATGTGTGTACCATATACACCTAATGTGAGCCAAATTGTGTCACCCAATTTGTGTTGGATAAGGGGCCTTGGGAACCGAAAGCATTGAGTAATTGGGTTTTGATAATTGGATGACATGTGTCTCATGTTCTAACTTCTAAGTCAAGTTCTAACTTCTGGAAATGACTACAATACACACCCCTTATTTGGGTGTACCATATGCACCTATTGTATGGTCTATATTGTGCCACCTCATCGGCAATCGTAACATTTTTTAGTTTTTCGTAATTTTTCAGCAATATGATTCGTAACATTTTTTATGATTTGTAACATTTTGGTGTGTCTCGTAACTTTTATAAAAAAATTTGTAACTTTTACAAAAAATTCGTAACTTTTACAAAAAACTCGTAACTTTTACAAAAAACTCGTAACTTTTATAGGGGTGTATATCATACACACCCAAATAAGGGGTGTGTATTGTAGCCTTTTCCCTAACTTCTAAGTCAAGTTCTAACCCACTTCCACTGGTTCTTCTCTCAACCAAACAACTCCCATTCGGCAGGAAACAGCTCCCCAAGTGCCACATAACCCCTTTGAGCATTACTTTATGGATTTAGAGCCTACTTGGATGGCTATTTTTGCATTTTGGGTGTTTGACCCTCCCTCCCCATAATGAGTTTTTCACAAATATATTTTTCAATTTGAGTGATAGAATGCATTTTGCATTTTGCACATAACTCCCAAACATTTTACAAATTAATAATACATTCTGATCATTATTCAAAACGTCAAAAATCCAAAATGCAAATGCAAAAAGCTAAAAATAAAGGCTTTAAACTGTAGATGAAAATATGCCAGAATTATAGATACAGATTACAGACAGAACATGTTGTGTACAGATGTTCGTTTTTTGGTTGATTCGGAAAACAGAATATGTTGTGTATATGCTCTGAGAGTCTAGTGACATCCGTAAACCATAACCGTCCATTGTTAGGAAATGAAAGATTTTGATGTATATATGCAATAATGTTACAAGTGCTTTTGTAACAACACCTTGATCACATCACTCTGACCGATTTGAGTAATCATCTTTAGTATATTTTTTATTTGATTTCGTAAAGATTTTTTTTTTTTTTGAAACATCTTCAAATAAAATAATAAGTAAATAAAATGAGATGGAAAGAGTAATACTTTTTGCGTTCCATATTAATAGTCCATTATATATCAGTATTTATGGAACTCTACAAGTGTCTTCTTTTTTTAATCTATAACATTTTGTATATACAATATGGATATATCTTTTTTTATAGGCCTCAATTAGTTCTGTTACAAAAAAAAAAATTAATTATTTAAAATATCATAAATTGTGAGATATAGAAGATTTTGCAAGTAACACGGATGTTGAAAATGGACCATTAAATTGGAACGGGTAAGTATATGCATAACTTCAAATACAAAGCTTCAACTTCGACGAAGTTAATAAAGTGGGCGGTCTTGTTGAAATGGTATTCACATTAAATATATCAAATAATTCTACTAAGTTGGTTTTTTGAATAAATTGGTTTTTCACAGTTTTTTATGTGATGTATTGTGAAAGAATGACATGTCTCGGTTTTTGGAAAAATCAATTTTTTGTTAATGGAACACACCTACCAAAACCTTCAACATTGCTTGAGACAGAAGACAGAGATATGTGGTTAGACAACTCATTTGAATATGGAATAATTTAATTCCTCCAAAACCATCTTTTGAATACTTCTTTTCTACTCCTTTAAAATTGGATAGACAACTCATTTGGAGATTCCCTAATTAAACATTTCTCTTAACCAAGAAGGGGTTGGCCGGGTGGATCACGACTTGCTCAAGTGGTTCAACCCGTCCTTTCCCGAATCACCTTTGCGCTTACAAAACGAAGTAATCAATTAGTGTCACTCTGACTAAGGACGCTGAAAAGCACTCAGAATTTTAAGTTGCACAAGGAGGAAAATAAATACAAAATGTAATTCAGATATGGAACGGCATAACTCCCTTAGGATTTATCCCAGGGTACTTGTAGGTATTCTTGTACTTGCATGTCTTCCAAGTCACGCGTGCTTGGCATTGGCACGCGACGTCACCCATAACCATTTCGATTAGTGACATCATGGATGACGTTGACTGGCACGTGGCCGAACCCACTTGCCCATAACGCATCACCCATGATCCCTCCGACTGTCTCTCGGGGTCAGCTCATGGGTCGGGTCTCTTCAGCCTAGACCAAAAACTACTGAATCCGGATAGAATTTCTAACCCGCTGGTCCATACATAACAGGTGGGTAGTCAGTCCGGCCCATAATGCACGTTTGACCCAACAGACTTCCTGTGAGCTTTGGGCTGCCCCATGCTGGCAAGGCCCAAATGAGGTCGGGTTCGAACCACTATAGACACATGCGTCAAGGGCTTTGTTCTGATTTTAATTAGGATTTTCGTTGGTAAACACCATGATTAGCCTCACAATTAATCTACATGCGAGTAAATTAGCCTTTAACACAAGAGTTATAAGTACTTATAAAAAGCAAATTACACATTTCTCTTCTTTTACTTTTCCTTTTGACAAAACAAAACAGACCACCATGTTCAAACTTCAAACAAGCTCGAGCGTTGAGCCCTACAAACGCGCAAATCAATTACCCCACTCCTCCAAAGGGATTTCCAAATTAAATTTCCCTTCCGTTAGGAATGGCGTGTGTCGAACCTATTCTCCCCTTTCTCCTTTCCCTTTCCCCCACTCTTTCCCCCTATAAATTCTCTCTTCCCTCTCTCTCTTTTCTCCTCACATACACCCTTTCATCTTCCCCTTTCTCTCTCAGAATATCTTCGCACAATATATGTCTCAGAGGCCAACAGTTCCTCATTCTTCCTCAATCGCCTTCTCCCTCCATTCCCATCTCCTGGTTTCCAGTGAGATGAACCCCAACTCCAATTGGTCCCATTTCTTCTGAAACAATTCCCCTTATTAAAAACCCATTTCAATTTCTCTCGGAAAATCTATTGTAAGTTGTATTGAAATTGAATTAATCTATTGTTTTTGGTTAGATCGGACCGAGAATCGAAATGGGTCTGAAAGGATTTGTTGAAGGAGGAATCGCATCGATCGTAGCGGGCGTTTCGACCCACCCGCTTGACCTGTTAAAGGTCCGGATGCAGTTGCAGGGCGAGGCCCAGGCTACGCACTCGCTCCGCCCTGCACTTGCCTTCCAAACAGGCTCACACGGAGCGTTCCACGCGCCACCGCCTCCTCACGCGCCGCCGCGGGTGGGGCTGGTCTCCGTCGGGACGCGGATCGTGCAGCAAGAGGGCGTCGCCGCCCTGTTCTCCGGCGTCTCTGCCACCGTCCTCCGGCAGACGCTGTACTCCACCACCCGAATGGGGCTTTACGATATGTTGAAGAAAAAATGGAGCGATCCGACTACAGGTAACAGGACCAGCAAGGCCATTTTCAGGAGTTCTTTTTTCTCCTTTGTGGGTATGGAGAGTAGGATTCCATAAAAGTTTTCTCGAAAAAGTTTAGGAAAGAGAATTTAACGATTCAAATTTTGAACGGTTGATTTCTTAGACCTATTCGCAAAAGCTTTTTCTGTATCCATACATTTTCGTTTTCCTATTGGTACATATTTTACGGAGGAGTTTTGATAAAATCTAAGATTTTTGCATTAAATGGATAAATTTTTTTGATGTGTTTTTTTTCTGGTGATCTAAAATTCTAGAGCTGCCCATGCAGGTAACATACCTCTAGTGCAGAAGATAGCGGCTGGTCTTATAGCCGGTGGAATCGGAGCCGCCGTGGGAAACCCGGCCGACGTAGCGATGGTACGGATGCAGGCGGACGGCCGGCTCCCGTTGGCTCAGCGCCGCAACTACAAAAGCGTAATTGACGCCATATCACAAATGGCCAAAAACGAGGGGGTTACTAGCCTGTGGCGCGGTTCATCTCTAACGGTGAACCGCGCAATGTTGGTCACGGCATCGCAACTTGCATCGTACGATCAGATCAAGGAGACCATACTGGAAAAGGGCTTGATGAAAGACGGGCTCGGGACCCACGTGATGGCGAGCTTCGCGGCGGGGTTCGTGGCAGCGGTGGTGTCGAACCCGGTGGATGTGATCAAAACTAGGGTGATGAACATGAAGGTGGAGCCCGGGATGGCCCCTCCTTACTCCGGGGCCGTTGATTGCGTCGTGAAGACGGTTCGATCGGAGGGACCGATGGCTCTCTACAAGGGGTTCATACCTACGATATCGAGGCAGGGACCATTCACTGTTGTGCTCTTTGTCACACTGGAACAGGTCCGCAAGCTGCTCAAAGATTTCTAACTCCCGTGATGATGACGAAGAATTTCAAAAAGTGATGATTTAATATTAGAGAATTATATATGTCTTAGTGTTTTTTATTGGTGGAGCAGTAGAACTATTCCCATGGTTGTGGAATGAAGGGAGAATGTGTCTCAAGATATATTTATTAAATAACGGAGTACCATGTGGTATTGTCATGTGATACTCTCCATAAATAAAAGATCGTCATCACACTCGCTGCGTCAATCGTGTCAATCGGGGGTAGGTGTTGTGCGATGAGTGCTATGCACCGTAGTGTGCCTCAAAACTGCGTCGTTTTGCTTGATTTTTTGGCAAACCTCTGAAATTTTCAAGAGTTTTGTTTGGAGAGTTTTGTTAGGCATTTCAGATTTAAGCACTTTGGGTTGTTTAGGCACTTTGGGTTTAGATACTTTGTACTGGTTTTTTCTTCCTCCAAACAAGGCTCTTAGAAGCTTCAGAGGTGTGTCCAAAAATCAATCAAAATGACGTAATTTTGCCACACACGGCGCACAACATATACCGCACAACACCCACCCCGGATCCCACTCCTTGTCTATCATCTACCCAACAAAAATGAATAATAATTTGTCCTACTAGATGATTTGTTGTTATGTAAATGATTTAGAGTGTCACGTAACCAACGCCACATGATACTTTGAGAGCGTTGTTTTTCGTCGGTTTGGTTATAAACAAGGTCATCTACACAGAGAAATTACCCTTCATCTGTATGGTTATAGACTTTTAGGCAGTCTTCGATGCCCTTTCTAGAGGGACCAATTGTTAATTGTCCAAGTGCTTTATGTCAAAGTATATGGTTTTCACATTAATGCGTGGTGGAATAGAAGAGCCATGGAGCATCACTCCATGGGGGACTGGATTCCTATGGCTATGGCCGCCTTTGTTGAGCTTGAGAATTAGTTCTGGTGGAATATACTATGGAGTATTGCTTTGAAGGGTTTTTATGTACTAACTTCTAGTTCTAGCCAAATATTATTACCCCTCTGTGCCAAAATGATAATCTGGTTCGAAAAACGATAAGTATAAAATAATTCTATATTCCGGAGATTCGGGGATGGGGCGGAGCGGTGCGGTGCTGAGATGGATTGGGGAACGGATTCGGGGCGGGGCTATGCCTATCTCCACTCCTACCCGATCCCCAAATATTTTCAAAAAAAAAAACTCCATATTCTATCCAATCTCCAAACAGATCTCCATATCGCCGATCCATTTGAACCGGGAATCGGATCGGATTCGGACGGGCCAAGAAATGACCTACCCTAGTTCTAGCAAGACCCAATTCTCTACTTTACAGAGAGATGGTTATCAAATACAACAAAATTTACTTTTCGTAGCATTAGGTAGAAATTGACCTCAAAAAATTGCATGCCATTGCTTTCACTTTTCAGCTATTCTTACAATAGGTTTAAAATATAATGCCCTTTTCAGTATTTAATTTAATATTTTATTATTTTTCACTGCCCTGGTTGCCACATGCAAGAAAAGATTGACTTTATATATTCTATTTCTTTAAGCTTTTTAAATGGAAGCGGATCCTCTCTGATCTTCTCATGGGACAGCACTGTAATGTCTAAGGTTTTTGTGAGATTAATTTTAATGATTCGATTTGTTTATTTTTTAAAACTCATCGAGATCATCAGTTACATTAAAAATAATGTTCGTTAAATTCGATTTTTATGTGCGTTCGAAATATATTTATGTCAGAAAAAATTAGTTTCGATTCAATGATTTCAACTTGATTTTTCTTATAAACTTTTTACAACCATTTTTGTGAAAAAAAGGTTGCTATCTAATCCTTGTAAAGCCATTTAGGTAGTTGATATTCACATTAATGCACAACCACCTACACAATTTTGACATGCTGTGGGGGATAACCTTTTTTGGATTTTTGTGGATTGTGGAAAACTCTTCGGTATCACTCTTTTTTGGATGATAGTACTTGAAACGAAAATGATTCGCGTACACCAGGATGCGTACTCCACTTGCACACCAGCACATTCCGATCGTCCAAAAGCTTTTTTCGACGTTTCAGATTTGAAATGAATTCTTACCGGTAAGAATTAACTCTTACCGGTAAGAATTTATTTCAAATCCGAACCATTGATTCTTGAAATGGATGATCGGGATGTGCTGGTGTGCATTTAGGGTGCGCGTATGTGGTGTGCGCGTAGCAGCGTTCGTACTTGAAATTAGGTGAGAATTCATGGAGGGTTTTTTTGGAATACTTTTTGGTATCCTGGCGCTATCATTTTTTCGATTTTTAGACATCAGTGGCCTCACTGGTCCTTCCACTGTGAATGATTTTAAGCCATCAGACAACATGAATTGGCAATAGTCACAATACACTTGATGTGTATTAAACATAACACTTAACATGACGTGATATATGGGAGTAGCTAACAAGACTTGATCACTAAAACACTAAGGCCTCGATTGGATGAACGACTAATTTCGGGTGGATAAAATTTGGAGGGGAAATAAGATAATATGGGTATAATTTTTTTAGAGTTGGCCCACATTGATGCGACTTTTATGGAGGGTGAATAAAAAAAATAGTTAGTTTGGATGAGGTATTAAAAAGGGGTGGATAAAATAGTACTCCGTCCGTCCCATATTGTTGGGACTCTTTCCTTTTTTTGATGTCTCAAAGGATTGTCTATAATTTTTAATTTGTTAAATTTTTATATTCAATATGGATCTTGTTTGATAGACCTCAATTAGTTTTATTAAACAAAGTTGTTGAAATGACAAAAACATATCATAGATTATGAGATATAAACAATTCTTTGAGACGTTCAAAAATGTAAAGAGGGCCAATAATATGGGACGAGGGGAGTACTTGGTTTGGATGATGTATAAAATGGAAGGATAAGGTTGTTTTATAGTTGAAACGGTGAGGAGGAGGGATAAAACAAGTCTTTTCCGGAAGGATTATTTTTGGATACACAAAACCCATCTAAATTTTATCCGTCCGCGCCCTCCTTCAGCCGGATTAAATCGGAAGGGGGAAAAGTTTATCCGGGTGCATTTTGTGCACCCAAACCATGCACCCAAACCAAGCCAAACCTTGCACATCAAACCCTTATCCGAGCGGATAAGTTATCTGGCTCTCTTTTATCACATCCAATCGACCCCTAAACTTAAGAACATAAGCATAACAATGAAAGATAGAATAATTAGGGAACACGAAATTGTGAAACCAACCTAGTAGTGGACAATAGGAATTGCTTTTGTTTGTAAAAGTTTATTTTTGAGCTCAATCACATGGTGGGACATTGTCCTTTGATGCGTCTACCCTGTGACACATTTTTCTCACTTCTTTGCTTTCGCTCGCTCTGCCATCAATTTGGCGCAATTATTTTACCAGTGGTATTTAGGGGTCCACTGCAATCTCTAGGAACTTTCATAGGCACTACAAACGGAATGCGCGAGGTTCGAACGAAGCTCCCACTCATTAGTGTTATGTCGTAGTAATCTAACTCTACTTTTTGGATCTTCGATTTCAAATCTTTCGATCGTCCTAAATATGGACATGGTTTAGACATCATTAGTACTACCACATATTACTATAGATTCTAATCTACTAACTCAAAATTAGGGATGGCAACGGGGCAGGTTGGGGCGGATTTCGATGATCCCCGCCCCGACACTAAAATTCCCGAACCACCTCTAACCCGACTGGGTAATTTGTGGGTACCCCCGCCCCTATCGGATATCGGGTTTACCCGCCTCGCCTCTATTTTTTTCACATATTAGTAAAGTATATTTTAGACTTTAATATTAGTGAACACAAATGATAAAAGTTCACCAAATAACTTTAGTTGTAAAAAAAAAATTGTAAGAATACAAATAAAATTTGATGCATATAAAGGAGAAAATATAATTTCATATATATGTATGTCGGGGCGGGGTGAACATACCATTGTCCATACCCTAACCCAAGAGGGTTTTTCAAAATCACCATCTGCCACTATCCGTTACCCAAAAAAAATATTTTAAAAAAAACCCTACTCTATCGGGGCAGGGTAGGGCAAGTTTGGAGTGGGGCGGGTTGAATTGTCATCCCTAATCAAAATATGTGGACTCAAAACCAATATGTGGTGGTTCCGAGTTCATTCAGAGCACTGCATGCGCAATAAATAGTCTCCTAAATAGTTGGGGACGATAATGTCATATGTTTAATCATAGTTGGTCTGTCACATCCCTCGAAAGGGAATAGTGGTGCCACTGATTTGGTTTGGTCCCCCACCTTCTCGAAATGTAAATCGCGTGGGATCTGAAAGCACACGGTTTCTGAAGCTTTATTTATTTAGATTGATGTGATCAATAGACCCCAAAGAAGTATTAATCATACTTTAATCCCATCCCAGGTTCGCGACTCTAGCCGAGTCAACTACTGTTACGCTCAATTTTTACTCATTTACTAAGGCCATGTTTGGTAACACTTCTGTTTTCTGTTTTCTGTTTCTGTTTTCTAATTTCTGTTTTTCGTAAAAAGGAAGTGAAAACAAAAAATATGTTTGTGTGAAATTATTTTCAAAAAAAAAAAAGTAAAAACATAATTATGAGTCGGTTGGAGGTGTGCCGGCGGGAGGTGGTGCGTGGTGGTGGGGTGGTGGGTGGTGGTGGTGGTGGAGGTGGTGGTGGGTGGCGGCGGTGATGGTGGGTGGTGGTGGGCGGTGGCGGGTGGTGGCGGTGATGGTGGGTGGTGGTGGTGGTGGGGTGGTGGTGGTGGTGGTGATGGTGGGTGGTGGGTGGTGGCGGTGATGGTGGGTGGTGGGGTGGTGGGTGGCGGCGGGTGGGTGGCGGCGGTGGTGGTGGGTGGTGGCGGTGATGGTGGGTGGTGGTGGCGGTGGCGGTGGTGGGTGGTGGTGGCGGTGGGTGGTGGGGTGGTGGCGGGTGGCGGCGGGTGGTGGCGGGTGGTGGGTGGTGGTGGTGGAGGTGGAGGTGGGTGGTGGGGTGGTGGTGGCGGGGTGGTGGTGGGTGGCGGGTGGGTGGTGGTGGGTGGCGGCGGGTGGTGGGGTGGGTGGTGGGTGGCGGGTGGTGGGTGGTGGCGGTGGCGGTGATGGTGGGTGGTGGGTGGTGGTGGGTGGTGGCGGTGATGGTGGGTGGTGGTTGGGGTGGTGGCTGTGAATGAGAAAACAAAAACAGAAAGTGAAAGTTGAGATTTTCAACTTCTCCAAATTTCAGAAATAGTGGAAGTAAGAAGTAGAATTTGAAAGTGAAAGTGGCACACAAACAACATTCTGTTTTTAAATTGTCAAAATTCTGAAAACAAAAACAGAAAACAGAAAACAGAAGTGTCACCAAACAAGGCCTAAACGAGCTTAGGATTCAGGCTCAATTTGTTTATCAAACGAATCGAACTCGAACAATTTTTTACCGAACCAAGTCTCGAACATTTCGCGAATGACTCAATTTATTTACAGCCCTATCTTTTGATGACAGATTTCTGGTGTTTTTTCCCTTTGTTTGGTCATATTTTAGGGAATATGGTTCTGGTACTTGAAAAAAAAATTACGGATGATCTGAAGTTTGAGCCTATAATTGGCTCGGTTTGGCTCGTTTGAGTTTAACGAGCCCTCACGAGCTGAGCCCGAGCTTTGAAATTTTTTTCAGAGCCGAAGTCAAGCTCAATTGCTCGAATCGAACCCGAACCGAACTCGCCGGACTTATGCCTTACCAAACAGATCCTGAATGTATGAGAGTTCGCCTCGATTCGGCTCTTTTACACCCCTAGATGTGACTATTGGAATTTGGTTCTAGGTTTGGGAAAAAACCGGATCGCCCATGCGCATGACTCGGAGACCCATTAAATCGAGTTCCATCTTATCTTGGAAATAAGATGGAGGAATACCAAATTGGTTTCCCATTTTTGGTAAAAGTTTTAAAAGTGCTAAAAGTACCACCACTCTTACATACACAAAAAATTTACCCAGAAAACTACAATCAGTGGTCCAAATTCACTCCCAAATGAATCTAAGTCATCGATTGCACCTTTCTGGGTAGATTTTCTGTGAACTTAACATTTTCCTAAAAGTACTAACCACGAATTTTAAGACAGGTCACTCTCCATGTGTATCTCACTATTCGTAACACTTTTAGCCTTTTTAGAACTTTTAGCACCTGTGCTAAAAACGGGAAATTTCCCCTTAAATCGAGGAGCATTCTAGATGCATACAAGCGCTAAAAATATTTGAGATACATGAGAAGAATGACCCATTTTGAAATTCACGTTTAGCACTTTTAAGAAAAATGAGAAACCACCCTAATTCTTGCAGAAACACCTAGGAAAGAGAAATAGTTTTGTCTTTCTACCATTATAGAGCAACTCAAGATTTTACACCGTGAAATTGAGGTTGGTACTTGAAGCTCATGGTATCACTTCATTGCTTGAGATTGTTGTTGTGTTCGTGATTCATCGATCAACAATCCGATTCGGTTAATATTTGCAACTCACGAGGTAACCCGAACCACCGATTCCGCATTGACTTTAATTGTAGTAGTGTTTACCGACAAACTATTAGTAGAGGAGGCGGAAAATTTATGAGGCTTAATTATGAGTAGATGAAATGGAAAAGTGACTTCAGCGGTTCCACAAATAAAACAACTTTTTGACAAATTTTCTTAATTGTTTCAAATTATTTGTTGGACGAACTAAAAAGTGGGATTAACGTTGGGGATAGAACAATCGAGGGGGAGGGGGCGCTCGGATGTTCTGGCCCCGTCGCTGTCTATCCCCATCCCTATCCCACCCCGCCCTAGCCGACACATGTCTATTTTAACCTCAAACTTAACTCTATTATCTGGCCAAGTTTTTTTTCCCCTTTCTTCCAATTCTGAAAAGTCCAAAAAAAATAGTGAGAAACATCATGAATTTGCTAGTAAATATGGGTTGGTTGGTTGGACCGGACCCAACCCACACGGGTTAAGTGATTGGATTAGTTAGAAGGATGATAAGAGATGAACTCTTATCTCTATCTGTTAGGAGACTTTAAAGAGAGTTTAAACTCTAGGATTTTGTCTATAAATAAAGTCATGCAGATATTAGAGATACACTTGAAACAATTAGAGTTTCATATATCTCCTTCTCCCCACAATATTCTCCTATCAATATATTCTCTCTAGGGTTTTCATCTACGAACCCTAGGATTTGCGGTGTGGATACTAAGAGTAGGCTCTAGTAGTCTTCTCTACGTGACGAGGATAGAAGACGGTGTTCGGGTTCTTGTTTGTGGTTACAGTTTGTGCTTGTAGAGTGGGTCTTGGTTAGTCAATCTCCGAAAGCTCGAAATATTTCATTGCGCTTCATTATGTAAGTCTTGTATGATTTACATGCTTTCGATAGAAGCAGGGGCGGAGCCAATCTAGGGCTGGGGTGGGCCCTGGCCCCGCCGCAGTTTAAAAAATGCACTGAAAAAAAAAATTAAAATTTAGATATAACATTTTGGCTCCTTAATTCCGATTAAGGTAAAACTGAAAATTTAATTCCCTTCAAGTCTAATTACATGTTAAAGTTACTGTTTTGCCCCAACTTCTTCAAAACAGGGACAATCTCTCTCTCTCTCTCTCCGCCCACTAATCTCACATCAAGCCTACCTTTGTTCTCTCTCTCCTCCATACCGGCCTCAACCACAGCCACGGGAAGCTCCTCCTCCGACGTAATTGCATTCTCATCGTGCCTTCGCACGTTGCCGCTGAACAACCTCTCACTCTAGCCTTTGTCGGATTGCTGCGACATCTTCTCCTTGGATCTCGAAACCGGCCAAGCCGAAATAGGGTACCTTCTTTGCCGGAAGATAGAGAGGGCTTCGACGAGCTCGAAGCTTCCAATGGTGCCGGAACAGTAAAGGATCGGGTACGGTGTGTAGATGTAGGAACAGTAGAGGTTTTCATTACATCTAAAAGCATGGCGTTTCAACGACCACCAGTTTCCGGCGACTGGTTTGGGTGCGAATTTTTGCTTGCGAATTTTTCCATGCGAATTTTTTCAATCTCCATTTTTAACGATTTTTAACGATTACTTTGACCTAAGTTTGAACATTAACAGTGATATGATTCCCAATTTGCATATGTATATCTTATTAAGAGAAATTCACGGTGGAATCGGAGAAATTTGAAAAAATTCGCACCCAGAAATTCGCAGAAAATAAAAAATTCGCAGCTTGAGAATTTTTTAAAATTTCATTTTTCATTGCTTCCAAGATCCACATCTCCCTTGTTCTTACAAGAGTTTATGAAATCTGACCTTAATTGAAAAAATTCGCAATGATTGCACCTCGTAAAATACATGTGTGGCTGTTGATTTTGATCCTTGAATCAGTGGAGTGCACAAAGGAGAAATAGATCTGAGTTGGGGGAAGATCTCAGTGATGTTTGCCGTACATTTGCTCTGCCTGTGGCCGGCGAAGACGAGTTTGGAGGAGAGAGAGTTGAGGTTGGAGCATCGAAGGAGGAAGGCAGCTATGGCGTTGGCGGGAGAGTTGAGGTTGTCAGCAACTTTGGGGGTATTTCGGGTAGAATTTGTACCTAATTTCCCTAGGCGTGTTTTCTGGAAAAGTCTTGTACCTTGTGGTGCATTGGGTCTGCGTGTTAGACCGGCTGGTAAATTGCTCGTGGGTGAATCGTGCAACGATTAGAGTAAAAGTCCATTGTTGCGAGTTCCGACGGTAGATAAATGGAAAGGCATCATCAACCCGGCCCAGCTAGCTAAGTAGTTACTCAAGCCCACCCATGGGTCGGGTCTATCGGGCTTTTTAAAAATTAGTGAGATGTCTCTAATTTTTAAAAATTCTAATTTCGAACATAAAATTCAAAAAAATCACCACCCCACCTTCAGCTGACCACCACCCCACCTTTGGCCGACCACTTCCGGCGACCAAAAAAAATTAGTGAGATGTCACTAATTTTTAAAAATTCTAAATTTGAACATAAAATTTAAAAAAAATCACCACCCCACCTCCGGCGATAAAAAAAAATTAGTGAAATGTCCTCTAACTTTAAAAAGGAACATAAGCATTATTGGATCATAACTTTCTTGTAATTATTATTAATTAAGAAATAAATAAGCAATCAGACATGAATAAGAGTAAAGAACCAAACAAGCCCTAAGATGGCATTGGCATGTCGACTCATGGTGATTCAATATGGTGAATTATAAACGTTACATACGGATACTTATATGCCCACGAGTCTAAACATAAAATTTTATGCGCATTGAACGATTTTAAACGTATTTGTATTTTGCTTCATTCACACCAACTTTATCCATTTTTATCTGCCTTTGTGGTTAAGTGTTTTGACCACACCCATCTCTTGAAGTTTCTGCGAGGAAAAAACAAATTATAATTTGATGATTAGCCACGTCACAACTCTGAATTTTCAAATGAATGGTGGGAAACCATGCTTTTGTACCAACTTCGACAACCAATTTTGTCATAGCAAATCAACAAGTGCATCAGGGTCTTTCTTCTTGAACATAGAACAAGATTCGAAGCTAAACATTCAAATTATTTTGATCATTTCGGAAGTTAATTTCCGATTTCGGTAGCGTTTTTCGGGACTTGAGGTCCGATTGCTATTCTCCGTTTTGTTTATGGAAAAGAAGAGAGAGATCTACAAAGAAGAGTTGATTCTAAAATTTTGGGAAAATAATGTGTCTTTATGACTAATTATTCCTTATGCTAATCACCTAATCGCAATCGCTCTTTTTTCTCCCTTACTCTTGTTATATGAGTGGGATACCAATTTCAAAAAAAAAATAAAAAAATCTCCAAAGGGTAAGTATGAACCTACGTTTCTCAAAAAAAAAAAGAGAGAGAGATAGTGGAATTTTTTTTTTGCAGTATGTTAATATGTTTAAAAAAATTAAACAATATCCTGTCCATAGGAGTGGAACTTCATTCACAGACAAGAAAGTACCAATATTGTAAGAACAAAGGAAACGCATTTTCGAGATAGAAGAGAAGACTGTATGGCTAAAAAGGGAGTAAAATCAGGAATGGAAACCGAATTCAAATGTTTTGAAGTAGCAGTTTCCCTCCAATCACGACGACGCCGTTAATCCAATCAGGAGATACTACAAAAGATTGGATTGGTGACAGATACCCAATTAATAGATAAAAGAATATGTTACTATATTAAACAGCTGACCATAAAGAATAGTGAAGTCGTTATAATATGTTTTCTGATATACAAAAGATTGCGGGAAAACAAAAAACGCCACATAGGCTGTGGCAATGTTTCATCACAACAAGCTGAGTTGTTCTACTCTAACAAAACTGTGGGGACCTTTTTGCATATGCATCGCATTCTTCATCTCGTACGAGGGCACTCAATGAAAGATCCATGTACGCTCTGGTGAAAACAAATACGTTTATAAGTATATGTATATATATACAACCATGACGTACTCTCAGTAGTAGTAATTGTTGTCGTCGTGGTTCACAGCATCCTTGCAGAGCATCGCATGCACTGCCATTATCGATCGGGGTGGCTCAAGGTCTTTCTCCTGCAGTGCATTCCCGAGCACCTGTTGCATTTGTGATGCAAATGTGTCGTCTAATATCTGGAAATTCAATCGATAATCATCATAGTAGTGCCATTTTGATTAGGTAAAGAACCAAAACGGATCTCATCAAATCATTTAATCAGGTAATAAAGAAGCAGACAAGCAGTGGAGCAATGTAGATGAGTAAAGCAACTCACCACATTAGTATGCAACAGTAGAGAACACAAAGCAACTGTAATACTGAACTATGAACATGCAAATATTCAATGACCAATGTATCTCGCGTTTCTTGATGTGTGACGACGTAAAGACATGTGACATGTGCAACTACAAGAACCTTAGCCCTCGACTGAGCTGAATGGAGAAAACGGACTACTGTAGCTGACCCCAGTTGATTGAGAGTTGAGACTTAAGGCTCGGTATGGTTGGTTGGTTGCCACACAGCATGTCTAACATGTATCTCCAGCACGTCTAATGCTGGCATTGTGATGATTTTATCGATTCTAACTCCATTTATAGAAGTCTCTCCCCCTTTCACACATTCTTGAACCCATTTGGAAACTCCAACCTTTTAAGTAATGCAATTAATGTCTTTGAATTCAAATGTAATTCATCCATTTTTTCCACTTTCAAGTACATTTATACTCCCTCCATTTTAAATTGCTAGTCTCCTTTACTATTTTGAGATGTTCCACATTGCTAATCCTCTATGAAAAGTCAAAACAAAATTTATTCAATATTCCAAAATAACCCCTTTACCAGAGACAATCATTTCATTCAAAAGTTGAAATATGAGGGCATTGTTAGAAATTAATGATCTGTTTAATGTGAATGCATTTATTGAATGCAGTTATTGCATGTCTGCTTAAAAAGTTGGAATTCCCAAAAGTGACCAGCAATTTAGAACGAAGGGAGTAGCTATTTATAGTGGATAGCTGCGGAAAGTTACAAAATTATGTTCTGATACTTTTTTTTTTTTTGAAAAGATATGTTCTGATACTTGGAATGTATAACACTTTTGGAACATTTTATAGGGGAAATGCACAACCAATTAAATTCCATGATGGCAAGGTGTTCCATGAAACATGATCGTCAACATTACACAGCTCAATAGATCCCTTCCATATGCTAAAACTGCTAACAATGGAAAACAATCTAGTTTGGCCCCAGCCCCCCAGCATGCAAGTTTCTGAAACCATTAATAACTCCCTACAGAAGAGCAGGGTGCTTACCGAAACTGCAACTCGAGACCCTTTAGAACAGGACCTGTTTTCTTTCCTATTCTCCAAAAACCTCAGCATGTCCTATGACAAAGAGGAAAAATTACACACGAGATGTATGGAGAAAGGTTTGAGTTTGTAAAACAGTAACAATTGCAGCTTACCTGTCCCATTTTATCCCAAAAACCTCGGCAGATGATAATGAACAACTGTGTTTCGAAGACAGTATGAAGGTGATCAATTGTCTTCATTAGGAGATCCTTCAAAGGTTGCATTCTATTTCTTATATCTGATTCTACTACAGCATCTTTTGACTCTTGGATGATCTTCTTCAATTTGGTTTCATTCTGCACCCTTGTCTACGTAACAGAGAGAGACAAGTCAGAAACTTATTTCCCAAACTAAATGACACAAACAGTTGGCTCCAAGAATAAACTTTCATCTTTGTCTTAAAGAGATACTTATATGCTACTTCTTAAAATGTATTTTTCTTTATGTTCAAGTGGGGCTTTCAGAGTTTAGTTGTGTGACTCATTTTGTTTTAATAATGCAGGTATGTATTCTTTCCTATGAAAAAAGAAAAAGAATAAGAAGAAGGAATCATGTAGACAAAATATCAGTCCAATGGAACCTCGAACAGGGGCATGTATATCTGATGTTACTGTCCTAAGAATAAGACAAACACAAATTTTAGTAGTTATTTTGCTATGTTATATGGACAATAATTTAAGTGTTTTACACTCTGCAATTGAATATATGTACGGGCTCCGTGTTGGACATGTTTAGCTGAACATTCTCCTTGCAAGCATGTTTTATAATTTGAATATTCCATGGACTATGGGTAGAACTCATGCATTATGCATGAAATGCCCTAAGCCACCTTGTAAACACTATTTACCAATAATAAATCAAATCAAAATGCTATATGACTATATAGGCATCCCCATATAGTTGAGATGAAAATTAGATGAATCTGACAATTAGACATGTAAATGTAGGGGGTCATTGAAAAATTACCTATGCAGGTCTTTTGTGTCAATAAATTATTTTTCCACATACTACAAGTGGTCATCTAGTCCAAATTCCACACTAGGTAAATAAAGTTTGGAAAACAAAGTAACGGATAAACTAGCAAAGACGAAGTATGTTGAACAAAAGAACTTAAATAAAATAGTAGTGTTTCGAAGGGCACCCACATTTTCAGCCAATTTCTCCACAACTGCTTGAAGGTAATTTCTGAATTTGGTTCGAAGCATTACTGTTACTTCACTGAGATACTCTCCTGGGGCTGCATTTCCTCCACCATCAATAATACAAGAACCCCATGAATTCAACTGAGCTTCTACCTTGGGTCGGAGGGCATCAAGCATCCATTTGAAGGAATTCAAAAGAATTCCAAGCTGAAAAATCAGGAGTGAATATTGTTTTCCTGTACAAAAGGAAGTGGACAGATCTGCATAATATTGCAAAGTAGAGAGTAGCTCACCTCCTCAGGGACAGTATACGGGCATACAGTGCCTGTGGCGATCTTCTGCACATACTTGATGCCAAATTTAATAGGTGATAGATTCTCCTTCAATGGGGATAAAACATCAGCATACTGCCGGTCCAGAGTCTCCACAATAGCCTTTTCAATGTCTGCGATAGCCTTTAAATCGATACAGAACCAAGTCATAAATAAGGTTCTTAAATTGGTATTTGGAAATGTAGTGACAAGGAAAAGAAGGAAAAGCTATATAGGGACAGAACAAAGAGTTGAACTGGGAAATTACTTGGGTTGTTCAAGTCATTCTGTTGAAGTAATATTTCTTCTTTATTTTTAATTTTTCCGTCCGAATTTCTCCCTCTAGATGGAAAAAAAATACAGAAAAGGGGAAAAGAAAAACGAAAACTCAAGGGACCAGAATAACATAGGGGGAGGTAGAGCCCCAGAAAAGGTCTGGGAGCCATGTCTTAAGTTGTGACCAAAACAGGATCTTGAGTTGAAGTCTTTTCCATCAAAACATAGACGGTTAAAAACAGTGGAATGAAGAGCACATTTGTGAACATACTTTCTCCAAAATAAATGTATATTCTGGCCAGCGGCAAGTGATGACTTCATATTCATTCAATGTCTCCTTCAGCCGATCATACATATCATCAACAAAAGGAGTTGTGGAGTGTTGTGTTCGATTACTGGACCACTTCACCTGGAAGTAAACAATTTCTAGTCAGTAATCCTGCATAATTACTAGGAAAAAAATTCTTTCAAACTTCATGTTCATGTCTATTCTTCTTATGACTCACTATTTGTCAACAGGATTATTCAAGTTATACTAATCAAGAGACATTAAAATTTTGACGCAGCTATTAAAATTTTGACGCAGCTTTTGGGCATTTGAAGGAATATTAGTAAATCACCACCTTAGCAGCTTATATTGGCTTAAACTGTGCCACAATTCAGTTTGGTCTATCTTCAAGAAAAAGAATAAGAGACAACATTAATCGAGATAATTTTCTACTCCCTCCATATATTAGTAAATCACACTACCTTAGCAGCTTCATATTGGCTTAAACTAAGCCACAATTCAGTTTGGTCCATCTTCAAGAAAAAGAACAACATAGGTTGTTATAATCCATAATTCCATATAATTTCCACCCCCTCTGTCCATATGGATGGTCACATATCAATTTCATCAAGTCCAAGCATAAAGTTTGAGAATTTACAAACTATGCCTTACAAGTATCCCCCATAACGCTCCCCCTTATAAGTACCTATAAGGGTATTTGAAAGCCGGAAACAAAAAGATGATGCTGAAAATAATGCCTTCAAAATGGAAATCGAATTTTTATTGACCTGTCCCCTTAAACCGTCAAAACTCCAAAAGAGGATTAAGAATACTAGGAGGGAGTCATATACGTAAGTAATCTAGCAGAGCACTGGTTTAAGTACCTTATCCATCGTTGCATTTATAATGTAAAATGAATGACAAATATACTTGATCAAGTTACATTTTGTTCTCTAAATTGTTAGATATAAGTTAGAATCGTGTGTTGTACGAGAGTAACAGCTCGGATCATATTTGTAGGTGTATCATATGGAGAGGAGCTCATCCCATCAGGGGGAACCATGTTACACTAGACGAAGTAATTAGGACTTGTATCTCGTACCTTATCAAGCTTGCATAATTCAAGCAAAGCAAGTCGCTTATCTTGAATCCAGCGTGTTATATAAAAGTGGAACAGCTCTTTTGCATCAACTCCACCTTTAGTTGGACTGCAAGGAAATTAGTTAGAGCAAATTTATTAAAAACATAGAGAAACAGAATAAGATTAGGAATTTACCTGATATTCCAGAATGCAAGATCCTTTTGGAAATCAGCTGTTGCAATGACTAGATCTGTCACAGGAGGTGAGGGCCCATTTGGCGGACATGCAATCAGGAATTCTCGCAATCTGTTGCAAAGCTTCACACTGTATATGGAGGACAGCAGACTAGGAAGTTCTACAAAACTGGAGGAAATCATGTAACACAAGTGGATATTAGCCTTGAGAATCAATTACTCACATTTTTGCATGAGAGAAAATTATGATCCACCAACACAAGCACAAAAGACAGCCACCAAAGGGATACATAAAAAGGACTAGGAATAAAATACATTATAAAGAAAGAAAATAATAGGAAGGATTAAAGTTTCACATGTTTTGCTGAAAATAGGATTCAGTCACAAATGAGCACTTTTGTCACCATCAGGGATATGTTTGAAGACTTCTACCATTACTCAGGACTGAAGCCTAATGTGAATCAAAGTTCTATTTTCTTCTCCGGTGGAAGTGATGAGGCTGCTAAATCTCTTATAGACATTCCTACCCATTCCAGTGGGTACCCTTCCAGTTAGATATTTGGTTGTCCCCCTGATATCTACTAGACTTGAGGCCAGTGATTGTGTGGTGCTTCAGGAGAAGATTTTTCGGCAGAATTCAGAGTTGGTCTACTAAGGTTTTGAGTCTTTTGACCTATGGAGGAAGAGTTCAACTCATGTCAGTGTTGAGCAGTATTCAATTCTTTTGGAGCCAAATTTTTGTTCTTCCTCAAAACGTTCTTACAGGGATTGAAACTAAGTTGATGGCCTTCCTCTGGTCTGGTTGTGATCTTAACCATAAGTGTGCTAAAGTTAAATGGGCCATGGTTTGTGCTCCTAAAGATGAAGGTGGTTTGGTCTTCAGGAAGCTTAAGGAGTGTAATTCTGCTGCCATGATTAAAAAATCTCTGGACCTTGAGTAAAAAGGCTGATTCTATATGGGTTACATGGTTACATACCTTCATCATTAGAAGCCAAAAACTTGTGGAATATGGTTTTACCTTAAGATCTTCTTGGACAGTCAGGAAAATTGATCTAATTAGAGGGTAATGTCAGCCTCTCATCTTGCATAAAATTGGGAATGGTGCTTCTCCCTTTGCATGGTTGGATAACTGGCATCCATTGGAGCCTCTTTATAAAAGGTATGGCAAAAGGGTCTGCTCTAACATAGGTCAATCCCTCAATGCTAAAGTGTCCTCTCTCATTCACAACAGTCTATGGAAATAGCCTAGGGAGAGGAATAAAGTTATGCGGGAAATTAAAGCCAATACTCCAGAAGGGCTCATTCCAGATGTGACTGTTGAAGACTGTGCCTTGGGCTCCATCTGCGCAGGGTAATTCTACGATTAAGTCTGCATGGAATGCTGTTATAAGTACCTATGCAGTTCAGGAATGGTGTAAAGTGGTGGTTTAGAAGGTACGTGCCAAGGTGGGTCTTCACATTTTGGTTGGCCATGCAGCAGAGGTTGAACTCTAGGGATAGGCTGTTGGAATGGGGAGTTATAACTGAGGCTTCTTGTATTCTGTGCAGTAGTGGAAGTATAGAATCTCATAACCATCTTTTTTTTAACTGCCTTTATTCTAGAGCTATATGGCTAGATGTTTTGAGGAAAAACCAGTAGGTTGGGGATCCTTTGGCGTGGAATGATGAAATAGATTGGTTTATTCTACATTATAAGCGAAACTGTCTCCGAAAATGTGTCCTCAAGCTTTCCTTGGCTGCTGCAGTATATAATATCTGGTGTGAAAGGAATGGTCGAATTTTTCGGCAGAACTCACTGGATTCTTGTTCTCTTGACGCTAAAATTTGCAATGCTATTAGAGATGCTATGATGTCTTGGAGGAATGTATCCAGAGAATAGATAGATCCGCAGAACTTGGAATGTGCCTCATTGGAAATGGATCCTTGACGCTGCTCCTCTGTAATCTGCTATTTCTTGTTTTGTTTTGGTTCTGTGGGCATGCCCTGCCATAGGTTGTTTTGTGGTACTAGTTGGTCTTGCATAACCACTAGTGGAGTGTAGGTCTGTTTTTTTGGACTGGTTTTGTATCCTTGCTTGGACTATTTTGTATCCTTGTCATGGCCTTTTAATGAGAAGTACTTTTACCGAAAAAATCTCTACAAATGTGCCACTCAAATGTTGAGAAAGGTTCCTCTCTAGCATTCCAGGTGTACCACCAGCGCTCTCAGTGTAGTACAACTCTCCATTGAACCTCTTGACTCCTGGTCCGCTCCCTTCTAAAGGAAGCGTGACCACTACATTAGGAAGAAAGACCAAATTTGATTCCTTGTGAGATATTTCATTACAAAATCCCCTTCTCAGGAAAAGATGGGCATGGAGATTCCATTTTTAGACTGTTTTCACCTAAAGAATAATACTTTAGCCTCCCAAAAGTTAATAATCAGGGAGTCAATCGTTAACAACTAAGGAAATCATCTTACCTGGGCAGCAGATCCTGATTGTGAATTTTTATGTCAGTATGAATTTCATTTTTCATACTAAAACAAAGAGATTTTATTTTCTGGTAAGCCGTGGAAAGAGCCACAGAATCCATCAATGCACTCCCAGAGTTGCTAGAAACAAACTCATCTGTTTCCAACAAATGCATTCTGGACCTCTTTTTGGCTGCAACCTGGGCAAGCAAGAACAATTCAGAAAGAAATTTGAAGTTTTGATTTGCAAACGTAGAATTCTGCAGTATTTAGTTCCAGATACCTGAAAATATCTACAAAGTTTCAACTGTGCCTCAGGAGACAGTATGTCATGCATAAGCTTGTATAGCTTCAGAGCAGGTTTTAGAGCAGGTGCAGCCAATCCAGTGGCAGGCTTGAAAACATCCACAATCCCTGATTCTGATGATTCATCCAATGATTTGTAGTTCTCAAAAACCAGAGCCAGAGTATCCTCAATTCGCTCAAGAACTTCCCCCAGTATGCGATTCTGGCAATAATACATGAATTAATTTAAAATTCAATCTGCAATAATAGGCCAAACATGTTGCCGATAAAAAAACAAAATGGGCCAAACATGCCAGTTGTAATACTGCCTCCCCGTCCCATATTGGAGGCCAGGCATTACATTTTGGGATGTCCCATAATATATGCCTCTTTTGAAAAGTCAAAACATTTACAAATTGTAAGTTTCCGAAACTGCCTTATAAGTAGCTATGAACATAATCAAAAATAAGAAACAAAGGAATAAGGCTGTAAATAATGCCTTCAGATCTGAATTTTGATGTAATTGCATATCCCCTTAAAATGTTGGAACCCCACAAAGGAACCAGGAATATGGGACCGAGGGATTATAAAGTAAAGAAATGCTTAGCGAGATGCTTCATAAATTAAATAACTAAAAATATGAGGCACGGCGACATAAATTTCTGTTCAGAACAGTGACAACAGTCCCCCAAATTGATAAACATGGTAAGAAACCTCTCTAAAGAATATCAATCCTAAAAGAAAAATACCAACCAAAAGCTAGTTCCCACCTCTTGGTGACTCAATGCGCCCTTAACACTGCCCTTCATAACGACAGGTGCTAATAAGTCATGCACCAAGGACAAACAGTCTGCGGTGGGTGTTACCACGTCCATTATATAAGAAAGGTATCTGCAAGACCATGTAAATTGTAACAAAAAGGAAAAAGCTTACAAAGAAAGTGAATTTAAAATCGTTTCCACTATGCCAAAGTATGTTTAATGAAAAGAAATCATAGTTGATCGTCAAAAGGATGTCACAATTGAACTAAAGGGAAAACATCCAACCACGTCCAAGTACCTTAGCTTAGTGTATGAATCCGAAACTCCATAGTAGGAAGCAAACTCGGTAACTAACCACTTCCATGGACCATGGAGCAATAAATTTCTTGGCTTAAATTGCTGAACTTTCATTGCAACCTCCAAAACCAAGTCGTAAGCCACTGTTTCTGCAACAGAACCACACTAGGAACAAAGAGGAATAAAGTTAGCAGCATAAAGCAACCTTGGGAGCCGTTATAAAAAGGTTCCCAGTACTGCATATGATGGCTAGTTGACACAAGTGAGTTCAGCATATGTTACTATTCACTTATTGCCAGTTGTCCTTCTTGGATTTTCAGTTACGGTCAGTTTGCTCGAAAACTTCATTTATTGGTCAGAAGTTAGAACTTGAAAACTCACCATCATTATTTGATTTTGAGGATGATCCAATTCATCAATTTCATTAGATTCTCATATTCCAGCTAAAAGATACTGCAGTTAAAATCTGGGGTTTAGCTTTTCCAAAACTTTTCCCAGTTTTACAGTTCACCGAATATAAAAGTCCCCTTTTCACCTCCAAAAACTCTAAACTTATTAATTTGCACCCACCGTTCGTTCGTTCCCTTACCTTCTATACTTAGTTCACCAACTATAAAAGCCCCTTTTCACCTCCAAAAACTCTAAACTTATTAATTTGCACCCACCCTTTGTTCGTTCCCTTACCTTCTATACTTTCACTTTAGAGAATCCAAAAGTCAGATAACAGAAGCTATATATAGAGCTTCTAGGAATAATTGCAGAAATCTACTAAACTTTGAAATTAAACCCTGACTCATCTTTTCATCTTGAAATCCAATAAAATCATACCACTTAGAAGTTAGAATCTTAAGAGAAAATCCATACAGATGCTAAAAAGCACCAAAAATCAACTTGTGGGCAACCTGAGGCCAAGTTTCATTGAGTAATCCCCCTTTAAAATTGTGAGCTCCAGTGTTAGACTAGATTCCATTGTCAATCTTGGAACAAACAAATGCAGTAATCTGGGCTTTGTTTGGTTTGTAGTTTAGTTTAGTCATCTAAAAGTTTTCACAGTTTCGTCATCCGTGTTTTTTTTACTTTAATGATATTTTATCAAATATTTTATTGATTTTTTACTTTTTGGATGTATATTGCGTATCTATTCAAAAAGTAAAAAAGTTTGTTAAAATGTTTAAAAAGTTGACTACAACAACAAAAAACATAAACAGAACCCCTCTATCTAGTCCTCATTCATTGGGGGTATGGGCGGGGGATGATTGGAAACAGACCTAACCTTTGGCAATATATGCACAAAGTGGTTGCTCTCAGAATACCATTGAAACAATGGCCCTCCTAAACCACTACGATTTTATACCATTAGCACTTATCATGTATTGCAATTCGCAAAACTTGTAGTTTTAAATCTATCTTCTGTGTCTCCTTAGCATCCCATTGGCATTAAGTCACCGCTCTTTTTGTCTCATGTTATCAGCAAAATTTCATTTGTCATTAGTTAATTATGTAGAAACATCATGTACCTTTTGATTACTCGCATCGTAACTGGTTGTGTAGTTTATGTACAATTGAATTCTTCCAACCAGTTCATGCTCTGGCTCCTGATATATGGACCACCACCGAAGCTTGTCGCCCTGAATTCAATCATCAACCATTACATGATAGACATTCTAGACATAGCTATCTATCTTCCTAACCCAAACAGTTAATTAGTGAGATCAAGGACAGGAACCATACAGGATCTTCAGCAATGGCGGCCACCTGGGCTAGGACACGACCACAATACTTTCCCTTTGAATCGTGAACTTCTAAAATCAGATCATCTCCTAGACCATCTGGCAAGCTGTATTGCAAATACAGATATATCAGTATATATACTCAATACTCCAATACAAACAACAGTTTCTATTTAACTAGGATTATCAGTAGAGGAAAGAAATACGAAAGTTCTAAATGCAAATAAACTTCTCAATTCAGTCTTTGTAATTTTTAATCATTCCATTAAATTGAAACATGACCCTTTTTCCAAAATGTCCGTAAAGTTTTATGTTTAAGAACATAAATGATTAGGGTACGTAGATAATTAGGGGGTCTTTGTCTGTCATTGGTTCTGGTATGCTCTTTTTTATTAGAATCTAAGTGGACCAGTTAATAGCATGCAAGGTTCTAAATAATATAAAAGCTAAAACAGATGATTGACAACATACAATACATGCGTTTCACCCGAACCGGGCTGCATTCGAACTGCATCCTCTTCAGATGAACTTTTCAGTCTCAATGAACAAGAATATGTTTCTGGCAACAAGAAGAACAGATTATACGAAAATTGTCCACATAAGCAAAGCAAAGCAAATCAACAGAACATGCAAAAATCAAGAGGGATGATTGGATCCATACGAAGTAACGGTTTGTTCAGAACCTAGTTAGAGGAAGAGAAGTTTTAATAATTACTTAACTCCGATTTTGTTTGACTCTTTGTAGAAAACATAGAACCAGAAAAATCTTAGAAAAAGCAATGAAAGACTTTTTCCTCCTCCTTTTCCCTTGTTACTCACATTGCAGTAGAAAACAAAAAGAAGCATGAAGTCACTTTTTCCTCTTCTTTTCCTTCCTCTTTTCTTTTGCTACTAACATTGCATATTATTTTCTTCCTCTCGCTTTCATTATGTTTTTCTTTCTAACACCAAACAAAGGAAAATAACCATTCTTTGAAGAATTTCCCTCTCCTGCTTTACTTCCTCTTTTCCTTCGCCTTTCACTTCCACACGGTCCAAACATAAAATAAAATTACTTTGAGACGATGAAATCTGATTTTGAGCTTTTGTGACACCAATGTAACCAGAGTATTATGAAATGCCAAAATCAAAGCAAGAGACTAAAGCCGAAAAGTGTTTTTCGCAAACCTTGCACTTCTTCATAAGAGGATGAAGTGTTGCGCAAATTCATCACACCGGATTTCAAAAGCCCAGATACCTCCTGTATATACCTAGTGCCAGCATGCACATATGCCAAGCTCTGACGTGAAAAAGAGCTGTTTGCAGGAACTTGTGGGGCCGCACGAACTTTACGAAGAGCTTCCCATCCGGATGATAGAGTTGATTTTGCAGAGGACATATGAAAACGAATTGATTCCATTTTTTTCACCATAGGAGGCTTGAGAGATGAAAAAGTGCACCCTATGGGCAGATCTGGCACCAATTTCACTTTTCGAACTGCACAATGGTCGCAACTACATATTAGATGTTAAACCTCTAAACAAAGAAAGACTATGTAGAAGGAAAAAGTAGTACCTTGCACTTTCATTTTTCCAAAAGTTTTCTTCGGCCTAACGGCAGCTCCCTCACTGTTTAATTCTTTAGCTGGGTTCGTCAGTAGTTCTTCTTCTGGTTGTAGCACTACTTGTTGTAAACTATGATTTAACAAGACAAAATAAAAGAAAACTGAAATTCACAATAAATAACTTCAAAGTTCAATTCAGAAGCATAGCACAAGATTGAAAAGCAAAGTACTTGCATGAAAAGCAGCATTTTCAATTACTGTACTAAAATGCCATTGCAGAACTGATACTGAACTTACCCGAATGTATTTCGCAACAGCAAACATTCATTATCTAAGAATATGGGAGCTTCCTCACAACCCCTGGCCCATAAGTGAAGACATAACCGGACGCATGCATCATAAGAAATCACAGCACACCATGGACCTAGACCACTATATATCCAATTCAAACGACAAATAAGAACAGGTGATGGAAGCAATAACAATTAATCAAAAAGTAGATTTAGTCAAATTTTATGTATTTAATGTGGTCAGTTAGGATAAGCAAAAGTTTGCATGATTTTAGGTGCTAAAATTCATCTACCTCGCATGATACGTCGGACGTTGAGCTGCTAAAGAACTGGAGCACGTTGCAGCTTCTGCACCACCACCAGCACTGTAAAGCATAATGATTAATGAGAAACAGTATTTATCAAAAATTTCCCACAAAATATAAGAAGACACAGTCAGCATCGACGGTGGTTATATTTTTGCCTTTTTTAATCTAATTTTCGTCTGTGAATTGATGTATGACAAGTGTGGGAGGTTAGGGTTTTTGTGTTGAATGGAAGAAATAGGATTAGGGCTTAACAAAACAGGTGAAACACAACCAAGATAGGGCTGTGAACAGTAACAGGGCTGAAAGTAAACAGAAAATAAAAATAAGAGAGAAGAATAGAAGAAGATAGGTCCAGGAATCACTCCTAGAAGCCTAAGGCATCACACACCTAGGGTTTTGATTGCATCACACAATCCATAGAGGCTTCAAAAACTCTAAAATTTCTCATATTATTCAACTCCTTAGAAGCATTACATTGCTGACTTGAAGACTTCCTAAACCAACAATAACAAGATAAGGAAACTACTAATTCCTTAGACTTCTAAATCTATTTGCTACTAAAAACAACTCACAATAAATAAACCAAATAAACAACTTGACCCATAAATAACCCATAGTCAACCCCTACTAAGGCAAAAAACATAATTGTTCGTCATTACAATCGCTCCCACATGAGCGTGGCTTGAAACTAAGCAATTTCCAAACATAAATGCTTCGTTAATCTTATTTTTTCTAGCTCCCCTTATAGACCGTATCATGAATTGTTTTAAGCGCATATCAACATTTTCGGGATATTAAAATTGTCTATTTCAAATATACTTCATATTTTTTTACTTTTCCAATCCCTTGCATAAAGAAAAACCAGAAAAGTAAAAGTATTTGACATAAAACTAGACAGAAAAGCCACAAAAAAAAAAATAAAACTAAGCCGGAAAAAGAATAAGACATGCACAATTGAAATTTCACACACGTACCTAGGAGATGGGTCATGAATTCTATTTGTAGTAGTACCATATGCAGTAGCAGCTGCGGGAACCCTCCTGCTACGATATGGTTCTTCTGTTGTCGAAGAACCATATGAACTCTCAGGGCAAGGAGCACCATTTGCGACAAAAATTGGGATTTGATCAGCAGCTTGATTAATTTCCTCGGCAGATTTGGCACATGGAGGCGCACTAGGGATACCATCAAAAAGCACTTTATTCTGCAACCTGCTGCCATGAGAATCCTGAAACTGGTTCGAGTACCAAAAAAAACTCAAACATGTGTATGTAAAAGGAAGGGGAATAGGAGCGTAGTACGCCATATGTCCTAAATTGGTACGAGCTCGTATAGATTGCAATATTTGAATTTACTTCATTTGAGCAATCAACATCCAAAAGAAAATGAAATACTGTTTTCCGACTTTTTAATGCAAAACCCATTTGTAGGGGCATAATCATGACTTTTACCACTTCCTTTCCTCTAAACTCCACCCGCTCTAGATTCATAGGTTTCGTACATTTGATTTTTTGTGAAAAAATATCGAGGATTGTTTCTCTCTTTGAAACAAAGGTATAACCTGCTTCGGAACATGCATTCCAAACTTTTCTTCCCTAGGCTAGTTGGATGAAAGATAAACGAAACAACAAAATAACTGACTTGCCTTTATCTTTTTCCTTTATGAAACATCCATATATCTGGCCGGAAATATCAGAAATCAATGCCATAAACTGGTGATAATGCATTTAAGTAGATAAACTAGTTCTGAAACATTTGACAGTCTACGTCAAATTGATTCAGATGACAGGAGAGTGGGGATTATGATTAGATATGAGGCTGATTACCATAATATCTGACTATATCCAGAATCATCAGAAATATCCAATTACCTCAGAGAAGGCCCTCCAGAAAGTTTGGAAAGAGTGAAATTTGAAGCTAAAGCATAGAGAACAGCTACATGGATCTAGAAAAAAAAGCTACTCCGCATGATAGAACATAAGGGTCCATATGATTAAGGAAGCCAAGACTATGGCAAGTGAAAATGGAGGAAAGCAAAGGAAAACAAAGGAAAAAAAGGTCACAAGAAAATATGTGATGTACTCCAAACTAACCTTACATTCTAAAGAGTCTAAAGACAATATAATTTGCAGGGAAAGAATGACGATTCCAAAACTACAATGACCATTCTCCACCACAGGCAAAGAAAACTTTCCCTGCATATTTTGTGTAGGTTAGAAGGCCTAAGATTATAAGAGGGTTGTACAAGAAATTTTACTTTCTAGCACTTTTTAGGATTATCTTGCTAATCAGACACTGAAAAAAAAATGATTTTTATTTTCTTTTCCACATTTCGATCACTACCTTGCCAGTCAAATGGATAGTAAGGTAAAAAGAAATTTTGCAACAATTTTGGAAAGAAAAATGATAAACAAAATCTATTATCTTTGTAAATGCAACTATACAGATATCCAGAACAAGTTCTTATCTAGTTCTTCATACAGTGTAAACCAGTTCAGATCAAAAAAGTTTTTTAACAACTACTTCATTGCATTTCAAAAAATCATTTACTATCCAAGAAGGAAAATCCTAACCTGTTTGCCTTTTCTATTTTCATTTGGCTGCAAACGAACACTCTGATAGTACCCTCGAGAGCCGGCAATTGAATCCGATGAGTCACCATCTTGAATACCATGGCCCTTTTTGCCGTCAACCATAGTAGCATTTCTACGCACATTATTGGCATGTATTGGACTGACCCCAAATGAGACTCTGTCATCTTGGGGTGATGAATCAAGAGAGTATCGAGCACCATAAACCTCATCATCGTCAGAATCAGAACATATCTCCATATCCGATCCAGACCCACCGGCAACAGGGATAGCTTTTGACCCCGGAATAATGCCTGATGGCAAATGCCCACTTTGGAACTTAGCCGCAGATGGCATTTTGTGACTGAGGCCATATTTTCCAAAAGTATGATCAGAAAATGGACTGTCTCTCTTCTTGGCAAAACCCTCCTAATTCAATTTCAAAAATTCAAGCCTGTCAATAAACTATCGCGACCCTTATGGCATGAAAATAACAACAATATCTGAAATGCTAATATCTAAGGGTGATATCAAGAAGGGTCGGGATCATCTCCAGTCCAACATTTGAACCTCATCTACACCGTACATTGGTAAAATCAAATGGTTTGGATTTGCTAGCCACTCTGACCGGTAAGAGTTGATTAGCAAATCTGAACCATTGATTACAGCAAATAGACGGTATAGATAAGGACCGTCTCCTGCGGTCCACGAGTTAGACTGGAGAGGATCCATTTCCTATCAAGCATTCAAGCCCACCTATATACTCACACTACCCTTAGGGCATCAAAGTAACAACAGTCGAAACGAAAACACTACGGGAACAGATGTCTGTGCACAAATGTATCTGGAACGGTTGGAACGGTTTGACGTGTGTGGGACACATTTTTACTGAGTGGGACCCACATCCATCGGAAATAACAACATGAAACATCCATATAAAACACCAAATGTTTACACTACCCTTTTCGGCATCAAAATAACAGCATAAAAATTTTCTAAACCTAATTTACTGATGCGAGGCTCACCTTCACCCATCTATGGGCACTGTTGTCACGAACTTCAGCAAACATTGTCGATTAGGGTTTGGTCCCTTCACCCAAAACCTTCAATATAGACAAAGAAAACCCAAATAAGTATCAAAACTTTACAGTACAATGGAAAACAACCCAACAACCCATTTGCTTGCTATTACGAAAAGTGGAGAAAAACCCACAAAAAGTTAGATTCTTACTACAATGGAAACTCTCTTTCAATTGGAAATTTGGGCCAGAAAATTCCATAAAAAAAAATACGCAAGCAAAAAAGCAAAGATTTGGGGTACATGACTTACCAATGTATAGAAACAGATGGTAGAGAGAGAAAGAGGCACAATGTAGCATCACAGTGAGAGAGAACAAGACTAGAAGAAGTTGAACGGACTTCTCTCTCTCTCTCTCTTTAAAACTCTCTTTCTGCAAATTTTAATGTAAATGTCTATCGAAGCATTTGCTGTTTTTAAGGTTAATGTTTATTCCCTGTATTTAATGTTGGACCTACACATATAAATACGAAAATTCCCAGATGGGTAATTTTCATAAGTAATTAAATTTATTTAATCTTAATTAGGCATGGTATTATTAGAGAGGAGATTTGGGCTTTTTGATTCACGGCTTTAGAAAAAGAGACGTTGAAGGAACGAGATATGTGCGGAAAGGTTAGATAACGGCGGGATTTTGCAGAGATTGACGGAGACGTGCACTCCACAACGTGAAGATGACGCGGCAAAGGCAGACTTCTTTGTCTTTTATTAACGGTCAACCGTTAGGTTGCCGCTCCTTGGTGCACACAAGATTCCGTACTCCGTCTCTCCCTCTCTCTTTGTGGAGTAATTATTCCATGGTACTGAGGCGCAGCTACGTGGTGTCCCGTCCCAACGCGTTTATCCACCACACACTGTACTGAGAATGTACGGTTGATAAAGGCATTGGCATTGCGTAGCGGCGCCCCAAGACATAGAATTTATTAGTCATCTCCCAACAGCTTTATCCAACGGAAGAGAGGATGCTGATGTGCAGCATGTGCATAGTCGGGCCGTCTGTTGCTCTAATGGGCAGCCTAGAATTCATCATGCACGCACGACAACGAACGGTTCGAATGTAAAAGTGTTGAGGTAAAATCTGGATCGTCTATCCAAACAACGGACTGCCCGAATGGGCACATCACAGTGTTGTACACAATGTTGCACAACAGCAAGTCAGCAACCCAGGTCCTTTATCCAACACACAGTGTACTGAAAATGAGTGGTTGATAAAGACATTAGACATTACATAACGGTGATCCAGAGAATAATTTGTCCTGCATGTGTCTTTCGGTGAGTTGAATGTGGCTTTGCTGTGTCCACTGTCCAGTACAAGACCAAATTGAATCTTTGATTGCTCCTGTAAATTACCGTAAAAGCCCATGAGGTATGCTTCGTGACTAAGAAATGATTTATATATTTACTCATTTTTTAATTACAAGACTAATAATTTGAGTTACAAGACCAACGATTTAAATTACCAAATGTGGCTTTTACTCTTCCTTTTTTTTTTAATATTTATTAGCTTTTTTTTTTTGGATTATTAGTTTTTTTAACAAGAAGAATCGGAAAAATAAAAAAAAATTTATTATCCAAACTCGAGTTTTGTGAATAGAAACAAAAATATGCCATTTTAAAAAAAAAAATGAGTTCAAACAATATTTTTCCGATTCTTGTCGTCAAAACAAGACCAATAATCCACAAAAATTTGACGCAGAACTTACAAATGTGAATAAAATTTGAATAAGGACAAAACGATAAGGCAACTGGCTTATGAATCCAAAATTGGCCGCCAAAGTTTTTTTTTTTTTTTCACAATTATCCTTCTCACTTGTGTTTTGGATCTATTGGTGTACCCTCAGACTATTTTTTTTATAAGCAATTGGGATAAGAAGTCACAAGCTGAGCACTTAAATATTACTCCATCTTGCACATGGACTTGGGTTCTGATATCAACCAAAAAAATTAATGAACTATGGCTAACACGAATATTTGTAAGACTATCCGAAAATTGCACCTCATTTTGGGATGGATCGAATATACTCCATAATAATAGTAGTTATTCCATACATTTGTAGTCAGTGTTCTAAAAGGTCTGGAAGACCGAATACTCGCCGCCTAGCTGCCGTCTTTTAGAGAAGTCCCGCCGCCGATAAATGACTTAGCCCGACTAAGCGTCAAATACTCAGCCCTGAAAGCTAGAAGGTCCGACCGCTCTGCGATCGCCTAGTGAATTTTAAAACCTTGTTTGTGGCGTAAATCCCGGAAACTATGCCTATCAAATCTCCACATTAAATGTCGACTGCTTTACTTTCCATGTTCTTGGTTGGAATCTACTTTAATCCTTTAAACATTTATATACACGACAAGTCTATAGAAAGTGTTAAATTAAAGGCAGAAACAGTGGCAAACAAGATTTTCAAACGGTAGGACTTTGGTTCGAGCACTTCTAACCGTCTGATTGAGCTGAAATTTTGTGGAGGCCCTCGGAAATTTGTTCTAAGAATAATGAACGGTTCGGATCATTCGTGTGGGACTCAAAAGTGGGTCCCCGTGCACCCTCTGTACATTATTTGTGCATTTGGTTCGGTACGGGTAGCACTGTCCTTTTTGAAATGTTTCATTGCAAAAAAAAAAAAAAAAAAAAAGTCTTATTTGCCTATAAACTCCAATTTTTAGCAAGATCTGAGCGAGACGATAACCGAAACGAGAGAGATAATAAATCGGAATCCTTGTCCTACTTGGGGGTGTTCCACTAACAAAAAACTTTTTTTTTCCAAAAATCGAGACAGGTCATTCCCTCACAATACATCACAAAAAAAACCGTGAAAAGTTAGTTTTTCAAAAAAACCACCTTATTTGTAAAGCCCACACTCGTGGCGTGAACCAATGCCATCACGCCACGGTTTAATAAAAAAGTTGTACCAATGCATAAAGCTCCCAATCGTAATGTCTCAAGTCCTAGTAGCTATTGAAGAGTGGGATTAATTAATCAAATGCATCCAATGTGCCTTGGCCTTGGCCTTGGCATCAGAAAGCTAATACCCATGATAAAAGACCCAGGGGTACCGTAGTGCACATCGAAGCCGTCAATTTCAACAATCGGCACTCAATGGGTTTAATATATTTGTTAATTCTCACCGATTAAAGTATACTCTTATCGATAAGAAATTTCTGCGAATTTGAACTATCGATTGCGGAGATGGACAGCTCAGATACCGCACTATAGTGTCTCCGATTCCCATGATAGAAGTACAAATTTACCTACTGCATACCAAAGCCCTGTTTGCCCTTAACCATAGTACTAGCATAATTAGCATTTATACGCAGATTATTGGCTTATATTGGACCGACCAGAGACATCATCCTGGGGTGAGGAATCAAGAGAGTATTGACTATTGAGCACCGTAAACCTCAGGCCCCATTCCCCTAACTTTTTGCACTTTTTGGTTTTTGTTTTTATTCAAAAAAAAATAATTGCATTTCTTAATTTTACGTCAAACTTTTTGGGTTCCGTTCCATGACTCGTTTCGACGAGGTAAATCGAAAAAGTACAAAATTATGACCGAAACTTGAATAAAGACAAAACCCAAAAAGTAAAAAATAATAAAAAAAAAACCATACAATGGAATTTAGCCGCAGATGGCATATTTCCCAAAAATAGAATCAAAAATGGGTTTTTTTTTTTTAAATAACTAATCAAATTACATTAATCATGAAAAATGAACCGGACACACTGGATCGCAATCTCTTTTTCCAAGATAAATCCTTTCGGATCAAATATCACACGGTCTCCAATGTATATGAATTTTCGCACGACTAAAGTAATCAACGAGATCAACATAATATACGATTTCCGATCATAAATGTGGACCCGGTATGCAGGGCCGGCCCTGGGGTAAGCCCAACAAGCCTCCGGACTTGGGCAACCCCCCTAGGCCGGGGCAACCAAAAAAAAAAAACTTAAGTTAGATATAAATATAAAAAGTTTCCATACAGTTCACAAAGCTCCTACCTGGCGTGGTGGTCTGTGCTTCTGCAGATGTGTATTCTCTCCTCCGTGAGTTATCAGCAGCCCGTCATTTCCTTTTAGAAGCCCGTCATTTCCTTTTATTTCTACACTCCATTTTTTTCCCTTCAAGTTTAGATTTGCATTCAAAATACACACTCAAGTATGGTAATACTCATATTAATGTATGTAACCACACAAACTAGTGGTGTTGTGTGTGTGAGCGCCATAGATTTATACTAAGGGGGTGTTCCTCTAACAAAAAACAGTTTTTTCCAAAAACCGAGCCAGTTTTTTCAAAAAACCACCTTATTGGAACACCCCCTAATATGTGTGGGTACAAATGTGTGTGCATTTTGAGTGTGGTTCTAAACTTTAATTTTATTTTTTCCCCTCCAATTCACAATTTTATGAAAATCACATTACTCAATTACTTTGTTAGAAAATTTGCATTTAACAAACACACAATAATGTAAAAATGATATGTTCTTTAAATTTGATTAAAAAAATTATCCCATGTGAAATTTTGAAAACAAATAGAGCAAATTAACATGTTTATTAGTTTTTTCACACAAATCATTGTTAAAATATGAGGATACTTTCTTATTTTTTTTAAGAAAAAAACTATTACAATTACATTTGTTTGTGTTTATCATTTATTGTTGTATCCTTCTAGTTTGAATTTTTGTTATTTTGTAATTTTTTTAAAAGAAATTTTGAAGATATAGGGAGCCTAACCATTTATAATTGTGTCCTTCTATTTTGCATTTATCATTTATATTTGTATCCCATGAAATTTTTTGTTATTTTGTAATTTTTTTAAAATAACTATTGAATTTTCGTAATTTTTTGACTTGTATTTGTTTGTATTTTTTATTACTTAGTTATAAATGGGCAACCAAATTAGAAGTTGGACTTGGGCAACCCAAATCTCAGGGCCGACCCTGCCGGTATGGACCAAAAAAAAAAAAAAAGAACTGGACAAGAAGTTCGTCCCCCTTAACTAGAGAGAAGCCAGATCCTTTCTTCGGTTAACATGTAATGCTCATCCATGTGATGGATGGGGCAAGGCCTCAAACAAGATAAAACCAACTCTCTCAAGGGAAAAAGAAGTAACAAAAACTTGTTTTGAGTAATGAAACATGAAGAAATCCTTTTTTGAAACGACTCATATGTTATAAAGGTGAACAGCCTAAAATCTACATAAACTTCTGTAGAATCCATATAAACCATGTCAGTGAATTTGAGGATCAAGAGTGCACAAGAATTACCACCGAAGGTGGTTGTCTAGATGGTAAGGGTGAGTGTTCTTAAGTGCTCTCTCCCTCCCGTACGTGATTCATCCAGGTTTGAGTACCGTCAACTGCAGGACTTACGTAGAGGGCCCTTTGTCCATCTAGTACCTAGGTGGTACTGTGGTGGTGGACTCGCCTTTCTGGGCAGTAGCTATGGCTCAAACCAGACATTTCACATAATCACAAACGAGTCGATAACTCCTACAGTTACACCAAGGGGATTGCTACACAAGTCGCCCATTCCCATCCTTTTTCTTGATATGTATAAAAAATAAATAAATAAATAAAAGAGTGCACAAGAATTTTCCACCTTAATGCAGTTTTCCAACAATGCCAAAGGCACGTAGCAAAAATTATAAGGCTCCGAAACTCTCGAAATTAAGCGAAGGTGACATAAACTTGTAAGCATCACAACAAGAGTAGAGATTGACTGTAAGCATAGATTAAAGATGGACTTGGGGTCCTGTGATCCAAGTCACTACATCCCGCAATGGCCTCATTTGTGGGTCTTATATAACATTTATTTGGGATCGGAACCATTCAATTTGAACGGTATCAATCCCAAATGCAGTTTATAGAAGTCTCACAATTGAGGCCACTACAGAGGTATAGTAACTTAGATCACTACGGAGACCCCAAATCTCACTAAAGATGGCACAAGTAAATTGATAAGTTACTGAATAGCTTTCAATGAGCAGCACTACGAAGTACAAACACAGAAACCCAGCTTCAATTTGATTTGAGATTACCATGATTAGCTTGAATGTGCAAAATCCGGTGGCCCAATGAATGATTCAACTCGTGAGAAGTTCAATGCTTAAGATTGTTTCGAAACTGATTTTACAAGACAAGTCATTCACTCACAATACATCAACTCAAAAAGCCAACTAGTCATTTCTTCACTTAATTTATCGTTTGGAGTCCGGTGTTGGTGTTGTGCACGATCCTCATTGTCCGCTACGCGATCCAATAGTTCAGATTTCATCTTGCAATGAACGGCTCGGATGCCACACAACTGAGATGAAATCTAGACCATTGGATCGCCGAGCAAACGGAGAGGATCGTGCACAGCACGAATGCTGTGCACGGCACCAACTCCAAACCCTATGGTTTGCGACTTTTCTTCTCCTCAACTCCTGATTGTGAAAATCTGTGTCTAAGGACTTGTAAAACCTCTTCTGCTTTAACACCTCTGAGCCCCAACAGAACCATGGAATGATAAAGAACATCTGCCATTTCTGAGGCCGTCCGCGACTTTTCCTCCTTTTCCTCCAACGTCCGGCACAACTCATCTGCCTCCTCCCTGTGAAGAATATTTCAGACTCGTAGTCAAATAAAGTTGAAATATTGTTCTGAATCTCACTCAGGCCATGTTCCACTAACAAAAAACTAGTTTTGTTTTAAATCAAAAACTACTTCATTCCACTAAAAAAAACCCTACAAAAAACCAACAAAAAAACCACTTCATTCCACTAACCTAAAAAAAACCAAATCATTGCACAATCAAGTACATGTACTTTAATCATTGCACAATCAAGTACATGTACTTTAATCATGTAAAATTACGATCTGCCCTCCCTTCAAAAAAAAGATTTGTTTGGGTAGAAGGGTAGATTTGTAATTTCATAACACAACTAAAAAAACCAAAAAACCAAAAACTTGTTAGTGGAACTAGTTGGTTTTTTTGAAAAACTAAAGATATAAAAAAACCAAAAAACTAAAAAACCAATTAGTGGAACATGGCCTCAGAAGTCGGAACTCATAAAAGCGATCGAAGAATCTTACAAGATGACTATTATTAGAACTATAGTCGCTCTAACAAAATGTCTTCTTGCTTGAAAAAATGTAAGGAATCTGAGAAATAACAAAACGGGAGTAGGTAATAACTGATTTAAATGTCTAACATATATCAGTCACGATACCGGATTTTCGAGCACAGCAACTTGTCATCGGTCAACAGTCGTTTTGTCCATGAAGGTTTCCCTATTTGTGGCTCTGCTAGTTCTGCTTTCCGCTGGGAGATTGTAGATTCCAACGAGTACAAAGTTGTTAAAGCCATCTTGCTTTCCCCGACCTACTATACCCGATGAAAACAAAATTTAATCAGAAAATATAGAGCCTATCAATTACTAGAATGACGAAATTCTGGTAAAAGAAAGCAAAAGAATAGAAAACCTGTGAATTTGTCAAGAAATCAAAAGCCGATGTGTAATAGCAAGTTTCTTCTCCGGTGTGGCAAGTAGGGCCATCAGGCGTCCCAAGGTATATTATCTGACAGATTGTTCCAATAAGTTCCAAAAGGGACAAAACAATAAGAGCACGGATGATGATAAGTTTTACTGCAAGTGATCAGAACTTACAGAGTCACGGTCGCAATCAAGGAAAACGTCATGAATGTTAATGAAATTCATAGAAGTCTCCCCCTTTGTCCATAATCGTGACCGTGACCGGCTGTAGAATGTAGCTTTTCGAGAAGAAATGGTTGTTGCTAGTGCATCCCTGTTCACAAAGCCTTGCATTAAGATGGCTCCAGTGTCAACGTTTTGGGCTATTGCAACTGCCAAACCTTTGTCATCCCACTTCACACTGTCTAACAACAAATCAACCTATAATTCAATTGCTTAGGCACGTCATTCGTTCAAATACGGAAAACATCAACTCATCTGAATTCCGATGAGGAAAAATATACGAAGGAGAAGGAAAGCATCAACAATAGGTCATAAACTCTCAATTATGATGCCAATAAGACTTAGTTATACACCAATTTTGATAAGTCTGGTGGTAGTAGAATGATATTCAAACTGCAAAACCCTGCCTAGTGAAGTAGTAGTAGCCACCAACACCATTACCATTGTACAAAAACAAAACAAGAGAAACAACCAAAAAATGGCCAAAACCATCAGATCAGCCTCTCGATTAGGCATTGAACATAATGATACAGCCTACAGGTGCAGAAATAGACATACATTGATATTACAGTTATTACTTTACGACCTCCGACAAATCGGGAGAAGATTCATGATTATAGGTACTGCTAGAACAGAAACAACAAACCGAAATCTTAGATAATCAAGTTCGAAGCTCCGAATCATAACCGCCCTTTCTCCCAAAAACTAAGGCAGGCTAAATTATCCATCCCTATGATATGGTGTCAGGTCATAGAAAAATGGGCCAAATTGGATTTGTCATGTAAATAACCCATGTCCCAATTAAATAAACATATCAGAGTACAAACACTACCAAACCATCGCCTGACCATTGGTATTTTCAGTTTCGTTTACCAACATTTCCAGACATCGTGGACAGATTTTAATTTGCAAACAATGAGGGAACCACATCAGCTGAAAATTTCAAGGTCGGTGCAAGTTAATTTCCAAAAGTACATGATGATGTGGGGTCCAGATGTATATCCAACAACTATAGGTTGTAACTTGTAAGTTGTCAGGCAACAATGGAAACCATCCAAGAGATATCAAAATGATAAATGAGAAACCCATCCATCAACTGTGTATCTCTATTTTCGCTTTTCCAGACTTGTAACAGTTGCAACCACAAAGATCAAGGCAGAAACCTGACTATGTCTGGGATTGAGTCTTGAGCACTCATCTGTTCAAGTAAACTGGGCAAGAACAAGACGAGACTCAACATTAAAAAAAATTTAGCCTTCTGAGTTCCATAGAGTAAAACCACAAAGGAAAAAGGATGTCTTTTTTTGCTGTTATACCATGGACTGTTGATGTCCAACTATAACATGTTACTATTAAGAACTAAGATGTGGCAAACAAAGTTGGTAAAAGATGACCATCCCAGCTTGGTTCAAACAAATAAGAAGACATAATCAAAAGATAAAACAGACCAACAGTGTAACATTGGCCGTGACAGGTCCTTCTTCCAATGAACAAAAATGCAACGACCCAAAATCCATTGTGTGTCTCAGACTTAAGTGAAAACCAAACGACACCATACAAATTGATTTGAAGCAAGTCACAAACTGCTTCAAACCTCATTATCCATTTCATTAATTGTACATCAAATTACACAAACCAACTCTTTGCCCACTGAAATGTAAACCAAAAGCAGCAATTCGACCATCAAACAGCCATAACAATATAAAAAAAAAAAAAAAAAAAAAAGATATTGTTTAACCATGCAATTCAAGCTAACATACTACGAAACGGAAAAAAAAATTGAGTAACCAACTCAAAATCACATCATTAATGCATTTTAATTTCAATTTCAAAACCAAGAGAGTTGTTGTATCCGACCCCACATGTAGAATAGTGTACCCTATAGAGGGCATGACCAGACTCGTGGCTTTGTCCTCTAACGCAGAAAAAGAATTACAAACTATTCCTAAACTCGTGGCTGTATTCTAAACTATTTTCTCTACTAGATAAACTCACCTAATGTTTGGAACTTCTGGAGAGGAAAGGAAACAAAAAGAAAATTGTTAAGAAAGAAAGTGTGAGGAAAATATAAGGGAAATGTATTGTGGTTAAAACTTTGTTTTCCAATTTTCTTCTCACTTCCTTTCCAAACCAAATCAAGCCAGGGATTTCCTTTCTTTTCCACGTGTTCCAAAGAAAGTCCCTCAAAGCATATGATGAGAGCATTATTCCATTCTAGCAATGCAAATACTTGGGGTTATACACCGTTCAACACTAAATTATTAGCAACTAGAAAATGATATGGGTACACCACATGTGCACTCCAAATGCACACCACCCTGAGGTGGCAGATGAGGAGAGGCCCAATGTGGGGCTCACCCAAAAAATTGGGCCTCTCCTCATCTGCTACCTCAGGGTGGTGTGCATTTGGGGTGCAGATATGGTGTACCCATAGCATTGTTGATATCAAGTGTATCGAATAATAGTCCTACAGCTTAGAATGTCATCCACAATAACAAAATCAGCGTCTTATTTTCAACTTCTCTGTAACTTTAACCATATTCTAGCCAAGGACCGTAGCGAATTGGTCAATGCACAACCAGAAACTTTCAGAAAACAATAACTAATAAAAGACAACCATATTCTAGCCAAGGACCTTAGCAAATTGATCAATGCACAACCAGAAACTTAATAAAGAACAATGCTACGGATATAACATCCATCCGAACACAACATTCAGACACAACACTCACATGGGTGGAACCCAAGGGTTGAACCCACATATGGGTCCCGCCCCGTGTGAATATAGTGGTCCCGCCCCCTGTGAATATAGTGTTTGGACGTTGTGTCCGTAGCATTTAGGGAAAATAATAACTAATAAAAGACTGTGAAGGAGTACCCGAGGTGATGTAAGGGAAAGATGTTTATGCAATTCCGGAATACGAGCAGAGACAATGCAAGGTGTGTTCTTTATGAGGATTCGAGTGGGGTATTCCCTCCTGGAGAAGAAAAGGTGACCTCCCGCAGAAACATTGACAGATTGAAGGTAGTGGGAATACATAAAAGCAGCCATTGTACAACAACAATAGCAAAACCCCTCAATTTCTTCCAAATTCGATAATAAAAAAAATAAATTGGGGCCTTTCAGAACAAGGTGAACACGATTGAGGTGAGAGATGATTTACTGGGATATGATCAAGAAAAGCACTAAAATTTATACAAGTATTCTCGCTCTGAAACTGCAGGCGCAAGCAACGGCGACCTCACTCTTCGCTTCACCAGCAAATGATGACCTTCTATGTATGATGGCGATGAGGGGTTAGGGGATTAGGGTTTCACAGAGTTGGTAAGCAAATAGTAACAGCCTCTTTGCATTGAATTGAGTGATTTTATGAGAAAAGAAAAGGGTCATGCTTTCACATCTAATCTCATCATTTCTTTCTGGATTCGGGGGGCAGTGGTGTCACGACAGGGTGTGTAGTGGGCATCAAACGACAACGTTTGTTGTGGGAAGCGTGGGACTTATAAGCCTTTGCAAAATGTAATTTGCAAAATGTAATTCTATGGGGTCCACTTTCAGGTCCCACACAAATGATCCGAACCGTTAAATAATTTTAAAATAATTATTAAGGTGATCTCGGAGAAAATCAGGCCCATTGGATATTTTTACGTTACTCGTCTATTATTTGATTTTCATTCAAAATTTAGGACCCTACCAATTTGAAAGAATCTTCAGGAAAAGTTATAAAATTGTGGGCTTAGAAATTTATTGATCTGAACTATAAGGGTCGTAGGGCTCGTTGAAAAGAGCATCCAGTAAAAAAACAATCTTGTTCGGACATCGATAGGTATAAAAAATAATCTTAGTCACCACAGGCCCGGCGAATCCATCATTTCTAGTCTGTGTTTGGAAGTTGTGGAAGAGAAGAGAAAGAGAAGAGAAAATTTAAAAAAAAAAAAGAGAAATGGGGAAGAAACCTGTTTTTTTTTCTTTTGTTTGGTTTGTGAAAGAGTGGAGGAAAATTTACACTCGTGGTAATTTTCTCTTTATTTTACTTTCTCTTCCCTTTCCTTTCTCCTTCTATTTGGAAACTAAACAAACATAGCCTTAGTATTTCAAATGGTGAAACAATACTTACGCCTCTCTTTTCCAAACAAGAAGGGGTGAGGTGAGGTTCTTCTTTCTTTCTGTTATTTTCTTTTCTCACCAAAGTCTTCGATTCAAATCCAAAGGACTCTTAAAAGCCGTTTATTTTGTTTTGAACGGAGGCCCACAACAATGATCGAAATCAGTTACTCCTACTTTGTAAAACGAAAAAGAGTACACTTTTTGCTTTGAGGGCATGTCTATTTTCACAAGTCTCACCAAAGTTATAAAATCCAAAGTTTAAAGTTTACACTTTTTTGTTTTGAACGGAGGCACAACAATGACAAATCAGTCTAAAAAGAAAAAGAGTAAAAATAGAAAGGGTTATATTAAATTTAAAGGTAGAATAGTGGCAAAAAAAAGTCCTCAAAAAATTGATCGAAAGTGACACAGCCATCGCGTGGCTCGACCTCCTCATCTTTTTGAAATGTTGTCATGGCAAAAAGTCATATCGTCTACAAGCTTCTATGTTTAGCAAGATTTAAGCGAGACGACAACACTCGTGGCGTGAAGCCATGATACTTATTTGCAAAGCCAACAGTCGTGGCGTGAACCCATTCCATCACGCCACAGTTTTGGCTGCTAATAAAAAGTTGTGTCAATGCATAAAGCTCCCAATTGATTTTGTTCAGAATGCTCCAAGTTCTAGTAGCTAGCAACCACTCCTCCCCACAAAAATCTTTTTCATAACCAAGCAAGTGTTGAGCACCTTATATGAATAAGGTTGAGCATGCATCCAAAGAAGTCAGGTTTGAGAAGATCAAACAATTTAGGCGCAAGATTGGGCGACCACATGCGAGCAATGGGGAATCGACCAGCCATTGTTTGATGATGTGCCTTTGAATACATCTCGATACACGACACAAAAACAAATTCCCCAGAATAATGCCAATAATACTAAAACGATCTGAGATGTACTTTTGGGACAATGGACTACATGAAGTCCCCCCTCTGTCCATGGATGGAACTGTCCCAGACATGCGACAATCTTCAGCCCTAGGACACTTACCTCTGTCCATATTGCTTCATCATATGATATGCGCAATTCTTCCTGTCAGTTAAAAACCATTGTTCGTAATATCAAAATTCATCTGCCCGTGAAGAACTGGACAAACAAATTTGATTAGTTTACCAGATTCTAAAGGGAAATTGAAAATAATTTGGAAGAAGGGGCTTTGGATCGTCTTTTTCAGATATAATAATGATAGATAAAACCTATACATCAACAGGCTGGCTTGGAAAAACTGCCAGTAGCCAATTGCTAAACATGTTTAACTCTACATTGCTCACTTCATGCAGGAATACACAGTATGTCAATCATCATCGGAACCAATAACCTTCTGCTTAATTCCATCAATTTTGGCAAACAATTCCTCCCTATTTTCCTGCAAAATTCAGATAAACCAGTTGAAGTTGTCCTTCAAAGCCTGAGCGTAAACTCAACTTAAAGTACACAGAGTATGCCTACCTTAAAGATTAGATAGCGGGTGCTGAACCAGAGCGTGTAGGAAAGACCCACCACTTCCATCACTTTAGGAAACTGATTTAGATTACCAAACAAAAGTTGTCAGTATAGAACCATGATTACGACAAACCGATCAATGATATTTGTATCATATGAAAGGACCCCAACACTCACAACGGGAATAGAGTCAATAGCACCAACAACAGCCGCTGCCGGCCACAAAGCAATCAGGGCAACAATGTCAACTAGGAGAGCTGAAAATGCATATTTAGAGGCAAGCTGCAATCATTCAGAAAGCATGTCATCAATATGGCCACAAGTAGCTGGGAAAAGCAAATATACAGATTCTGTCCAGATCAGGTAATGAACCATGAACCATATAGAAATTCAGTGACACAGCTAATTATAAACTTAACATGCTTAATATTTATCTATTGGCATACCGTGCTTCATTTCTAATTTGATCTGCACATTCAAGGAACATACTTGTCCACAAACTCTGGTGCTAGTGAAGCAATGAGCAGCCACTGTCATTAATGCTTATGCTACTTGAATTCTTAGAAAATTACCTATGAGGCAGCTGTAGCATTGGGAGGTGGGATGTAGATGGAGATTGCGAATGAAATGACAGAGACTTTTAAACAAACAAGATTGTGCTGCACGTTGCTCACATAGCCACCAAGTATCAGCTCTTGTTAAGTATTTAGTACAGGATTATGTCTAGATTACGCTGAACGTTTAGCGTTTGTCAAGGAAAATTGCGAACGAAACCCAAAAAGAGAAAAACATCTGTAAACTAAACTGGTGTAAACAAAGCAAGTAGAGTTTTAAGCACAAGCAAAGAAAGAAAACCGAAACTAAAACAAGAAAGGAAGAAAGAAGAGTGGAAGCAATTTTCACCATCACAGGATCTTTAAGTATAGCGTAGAGACTAGGAAGTACTACAAAATAACATGGATATTACGCTGTCAATACGGTTGGCTTTCAGTGCGACAACTCAGCCACTGAAGTTCCCAATTATTATATTTTCACAGAATCAAATACAAACTTTATCCGAATAGAAAATAAAACTGGACTAACTGTTGCTCAGCTAACCGCTCAGGATCGACATAGTTGCCGACATTCCATCAAGCTTTATAAAAAAACTTTCAATAATCCAAGTTATCATCACAGCAACAGCTTCTTCCTTAGGGTGGTTGCCAAGAAAATGACTAAAAATGAACAAGACCAGTACAGCAGGAAATTGGACAGCCAAAAGATGTATCCGTTTATCAAAGTGGATTATGGACAAATGAAATTGAAAGAGAAGACCAAGGCAAATAAAAAAACAAATAATATTTGCAATACACAACCATTTGCATCATAAGCGAAACGAGTTCAAAGTACATAGTTCGAAAAAATAGCATTATAAGGCGCAGATGCAAATGCCAAGTTTCTATGAACTCGTTGTAAAATCATCCACAAGGTTGATTCCAGAAGTTTGGAAGACCAAAATAATATTCAACGCCTCAGTTTCGACCAAAAAAAAAAAACAAAGGAACTACATATCCCTAGTAAATATTTAAAAATTATATAAAAATAATAGCTAACTCAAGACACGAAAACAAAAGGGGAATAAAAAAAAAGGGGCAAAATTAGGTTGCTCAGGTAACCGCTCAGGATCGGCATGATTGCCGACAGTTCATCAAGCATTTGTATACTTTCGATATGAGTTCTAGCATTCATCATAGCAACCAATTTCCTTCTGTACCCCGATTTGTCCACCACTGTCTATGAAAGCTTGTCCAGTTGAACAAAAGCTCATAAAGATGCGGCTTCCAGATGATAATAATTGTAAAAAGTAACAAAAGCGAAAAAACCATTTGAATTGGATTTGCAGTATTGAAGAGTTTAAAAAAATAAATATGCATAATACTATAATCCTTTAGTACAAATAGTGATACTGATGGATAAATAACAAAACATTACTGAACAGTAGTAATTATGTGAGAATAAATGACCTAAGATACATGACAAGTCTTATAAACTTTCAATAAGTTCAAGCATTCATCATGGCAACCAATTTCCTTCTGGACCCCGATTTGTCCACCGCTGTCTATGAATATGAAAGCTTGTCCATTTGAACAAAAGCTTATGAGCTAGGGCTTCCAGATGATAAGTGTACAAAGTAACAAAAGTAAAAAAAAAAAAAAAAAACCATTTCAATGACACTAATCACAAACCACTGAACCAGCAAGCGAAAATAGATCAATCGAATCTTGGAGTCATTAAAACATCTCCAACCCATCTTCTATTCCTCCATCTCTTCCTCCATTTCTCTATTTTGGCGGAAATCCTTACCCCATCCCATACTTTATTTCCTCCTCTATTTTGAAGGATAAGTCCATATAAGTATGGGAGAAAGAAATAGAGGATCCTCCAAAATCACTCTTTGATTATAAAATGCAAAAAAGTATAAGATATGGAGTGTGAGTGAATAAGGATTGAAGACAAAGTGAGGAATTATTTGAAATAGAGATGGAATACAAATATAGAGATTTGTGATTGAAGTTTGTATGAATGGTAAAATTCTATATATCCACTTTTTTTTAATTAAAAAATGTTAATTGCATCCTCTCAAATGGAGAAATAGAGACAGCAAGTTTCATGGTCCTCCAAAACGAGGAACCAATTGAACTTTAAGAATCAAAGAAAACAAAAAGTGGTCAACCTAGTGAACACACATTTTTCCCGATAATGGTGAACTAAAGCATATGCCTGGGCATGGGGTACAACAAGGGCAGGCTACAGGGTTGGATCCAAAGATTCAGATCGTCGGAAAGATTTATAGGTGTTGTGAGATCTTTATTTTATTTTATTTTTGACTAGTTACGAGATTTCAATGGTAGGTCTCGGCTCTTGGACAGAGATAGAGGAAACAATGCAGAACATGGGATAAATACACTCATTTTACTTCTCTAGGAAACATACCAAACTCTTGGTCTTATTTCAATCACCTTCATCCTCTCCAACGCTTACCACAATTTTATATCATCTGAGTCCATCCATGGGATAATGTTATAGCCATTTTAATCATGTACCAAAATAAAGATCACCGTAGAAAGGAAAAACTATGTTAACTAACTATATGTGCAAACCAAGGAATATTCTACAACAACATGCACTAGGGACTAGTAATAAACCTTTATATCAATGTTCTCTAGAAATTCAAGTGCTGCAGCTTGCCTGTCCATGGAGGAATCTTGTTTAGGCTCTTGGTTTTCAACAAACGAGTTCTTTCCAAATGGTTGAACATCTTCCAATGTTGCTACTCCACGTTCTTCTCCAACATATTGGCTTGAACCCCTCGATGCTTCTTCCGATGATGTCGATCTTACAGATGAGTTGGTGTAATAGAGCAACCCTGAAAAGGAAGCAAGGGATACGACTTAAAATGCAAGAAATTTCAATATCCACCATCCAAAATAACACCCACCCCACCCCGCGGGTATGTAGCATACAACAAGCTCCACAAGTTCACATGTGCCTTCCATTCCCATACAACCATAAAACTTTGATTTTTCCCCCTCCGTTCATAGTTTCAATAACAGCATTTTTTTTCCCCAAACTACTTGTTTCCATTATATGACTACCCAAATCGTTTATCCACTATCTATGACTCTAGAAAATTTCCTCCTTTTCTTTTACTTGTCTCCTATCAGCCTTTTTTGCTCCAAAATATGGATATAATTGATCAATTCCAATAATTGTCCTCGAAATTAGATATCACATGTGCCTTCCATTCCCCCACAGCATAAAGCTCTGATTTTTTCCCCCTCGGTTCATGGTTTCAATAACAGCTTCTTTTTTTCTTTTTTTTTTTGAAGTGATATAGCAGCATCTTTTCTGCTGTTAAAAAAAGAAGTGATATAACAGCTATTGTTCAAACTAATAAACTAGCACTAATAATTTGATAGCAACATTTGGCGACCACATTTAGGTAGCATTGCTCGTCAGCTAGAAATCTAGAACATAGCTTTTCATTAAAATTCTGCAACCTTCCATAATCAAACCGAAATCCTGGCACATTTTCATACCTGCGGGGGAAAAGAAAAAAAAAACAGAATGGGAGAGCAAACCTGGATTGGTGCGACGAATCGAAGTTCGATTGAAACGAAGAGAGGTTTTCGATTGGAGATGAGAGTTGTTGGAAGTGAAGAGTGTGTGGTGGGAGAGATTCGAGATGGCTCCTCGAGAAGTGCAGAGCTCCATTGTCGGCCGACGTTGAGCCACGAGCTTTACTGTTTTTGGTCTCTATTCTTATAGGGAAGAGGCGGCGAGCTAGGGTTAGGGTTTTGCGGCAGATTTTTCAAAAGGTTTTTTTAAAAAAAAAATAGAAACATAAGGTTTTAGTTAAAATGCAGAAAACTCCACTTGTAGAGAAAAATTGCTTCGAGGTCCCCAGGGTTCGCCTATCTCTTACAAATGAGGTAGTAAAATCAAACCCGAATTATAAATGAAGAATCGTATCAACAAAAGGCACTCTAGCAAAAATACTACTCCCTCCGTCCATTTTATAGTGTTTAACTAAAAATTTTGTGATACTCATCTTGCATGTATGTCACGAGCCTTTTAAAATAAAATAAATTTTAAAAATAATCTCAATGTAGATTTTTCTATTGTGTTTTTGCTAGCATGCTCCCTGTTCACACTTGTTCCTTTCACATATGCACTTTAGGTTATTTATTTGTCTTGCGTCGATCCGCTCAGTGGCTTTGAGAGTTAGTTTCTTGGCTCAGTTTTGGCTATTTAGTGTGGTCCACGGAATATTTGGTAATAATTTGAACCAGTAGTGGCGGTGGTGTTTGTTTTCTGGGCATCACAATTGTTCTTTGAGGGGTGAATCATGGAATGTTTGTTGTTTCGGCGCATTTGGAGTTCAGTTGCTTTTCTTAGTGTTGCTATGTTGGTCTGGGCGACCGATTTTGATGTTTGGAATGGCCTAGTGGGCTAGCTTCTGAAGCGGTGATGGTGTAGGGGGGTTATTTTGTTACAAGTAGGAGCCAATAAGCTAAGGGAGATCATCACAAATGAAAAGGGATTTTTCGCATCAATCTTTTTCTGCTTTCCACGGTTGTGTCTCTCTTTAGCAGTTTCTCTATCGATTTTAGAGCTCTGTAGTTGACCTAAGTCATCTAGTTGCACGACGTTTAACTGTGCCGCGAAGCTCTCGACTATAGGTGCATCAGTCACTTGGTTTGTATCGGACCATTTCTGTTAGGAAGCTTCGTCATTCGTGGAGCTGCCGGAACATCAGCGTATTGACATCGTATATTGATCACAGACATCTGACAGCCGAAGCAAACTCTTGCCGAATTTATATCTTTCTTTTGTTTTGGTTCTGTTATATGTTCTTCTCGTCTGTATGCTATTATATTTCTGTTGTTTTTTTCCGGGCAGTTTGTAATTGCACTTCCCGTTAAAATGAAATTCTATCTCTTTATCAAAAAGATATATATATATATATATATATATATATATATATATATATACACAGATCCACAAGTCCGGATTTCCTATGAGGGTTTTGATGCTTTTCCCAATTGTTTTTGGGAAAAAGTGTGTTCAAAGGTGTTTTCCAAGGCCGAAAAAAAAAAAATACCGGAAGGTTGATCCAAGCGGTTTTTCCATTGGATATTTACGCATGAAAACCGCATAGATCCAAGCCCTTCCACAACTTTTTTTTGAAGATTTTTTTGTGAGGGAAAACACCTCAACAGATATGTGGAGTCCCGGATCCGGGACTCCCGGACTAGATAAGGAGTGTATATATATATATATATATATATATATATATATATATATATATAGAGAAAGCCCCCGAATCTAATAAGGGTCCCTTATCTAAGGTGTTTTCCAAGGACCTTCACGTTTCTTGATTCCAAATTTTGAAAGCGATGTGAACCGTTCAATGTTTTTAAAATGCATTTTTAAGGGCCCACGCTGAACCGCTTCAATGTTTTTTCGTCATTTTTAAAAAAATCAAAACACCGAAAAAGGGCTTCAATCCGGGATTTCCCTACGATTTTGTTAAAAACGCTATATAGCGTTTTTAACAAAAACTGTGTGGATCAAGCCCTTCCGGGTATTTTTTTTGGAAGATTTTCCGCGTGGACCTTGGAAAATGCATTTTAAAAACATTGAGCGGTTCGGATCGTCAAAATTTGGTCCGGAAACACAAAAAAGGGCAGGTCCGCACGGTTTTCTTCAATAAGGGACCCTTATTGGAAGTTAATCCTATATATATATATATATATATATATATATACGAACTCCCGGAATTTACTAAATTGCGGACCTCTCACGTGAGCCGTTGGATCTGATCCAACGGCTGAGGGATGATGCGGGTTAAAACAACAATCGCGGGTCGTGGTTACGAGTTAAATGGGTATCGGGTCATATCAAACGGGTCACTATAAAATAACAAGACCCGGTCCACCACCCTCATTTCTCACGGTTTCCAAAGAGAGAGGAGAGAGAGAGAGAGAGGCGAAAGGCGATCTGGTCCAACGAAGAAGACGACACGAGCAAACCCTAGATCGGCCAAGAACAAGCCATCGATCGAGGTCATCTCTCTCTCCCTCCATCCGACTTTCTTACTCTTTTCGTTTTTCCAGAAAAAAACCCTAACTTTTTTCTCTGTGTTTCAGGTCGAAACCCTAGGCGAAGCCCTAAGCCCTGAGAAGGTCATCTCTCTCTCTCGACTCGATCAAGGTCATCTCTCTCTCTCTCTCTCTCTCTCTCTCTCTCCATCGAGATTTGCATCTAGATTGAGACGATCGAGATCGAGATTTGTTTCTCTGTCTCTCGATTTGCTACAAAGCCTAGTTTTTGTAGAAATTTTTTGTTGCTGTTTGTGAATACTGTCACCCGTTTTATGTCTGACTTGGCAACATGTTTGTAAATGAGGATTACTTCAGACAGTTATTCCTTGTAAAGTTGTAGAATTTGTTGCTCTGTGATGATAGTACAAGCCCGTGTAGTCAATGTTCTTTGATTGTAAGTCCAAGGCTCCACATTGGAGTGGATGATTCTTTTTAGCAAAGGTGTTTAACTTCTGAGAGCAAAATCCCTCAATGTCAGTGTTCTATATGGGACAAATCTATATGATTTTCTAGCACTTGTATTGCTCTCATTTTTCTGCACCTTTTCCATGGAGGAGATTATCAATCTTTATTTTCTGTATTGATGTCAACTTTATAGAATGGAAACGTCCCGTGTTTCTTGTACTTTTAATAAATAGGAAATGCTCCCTAGGATTAGCTTCACAGACTGTATCAAAGACAAGGCATGTACCCCCAACGACATTTGGACTCCTCTTAGTATTTGAATGGTGTATATAGAATTATATAATGTTCAAGGCCAACCCCATTTGCCCCCTTGGGTTTTATACCGTATATGTTAGTACCGATTAAAGGTGTCCGGTGTCCCTCTACAAAATTTTCAGAGAACAAATTTGTCAAAATCTCTGAAAATTTTGGGTGGGGGGGGGAGAGAGAGAGAGAGAGCCATTTGAATTGTACATGGAAATTAGTAATGCATATATGGGTTTTCTGATTTCCTGGCTGACAGAATAGAAGTATATCCATTTGGTGATATTGTTGACGCATTATGATTTTGTATACTCTATTTGCAGTTGTCGGAAGCCATGCCATCCTCGTCCTCTACCTCTTCAACTTTCCATATGGAATACCCTATTTGCCATAGTGGGAAGCCCTCCCCCATGAGGAAGTCAAACACTAAAGAGAATCCAGGAAGGAGATTCTTAGGATGTGGCAACTATGAGGTATAAAGTGAAAAAATCGTTTCTATGTAATTGTCAATGCTAATTTAGTGAAATTGTTGTTTATTAACCCGTGGACAAATTTTACTTCTGAATTTGGCAGAAAGGGAAAAAAAATGTGAATACTTCTATTGGGTTGACCCGGACCCTAAAGTGAAACAAATTGAGGACAAAATAGAAGTTTTGGAAAGTGAAAAACGTGCTCTACATTTGAAGTGTCAAGAAATGGAAATCTTTGTCCAGAACTTAGCGAAAGAGAACAAGAAGCTCAAGAAGAAGTTGATGGTTGTAGAAGGTCAAGTGGTATCATACAAATGGAAGAGCTTCATTCTTCTATGTGCATGCATCATGTTGTGGTTCACAAGAAAAACTGTAATTGTGGGTTATGGCAACTATCTGCCATGATGTTGTAACTGTATTTTTTTTTATTTGGTACTGTTTGTATGAAGTTGTAACTATCTGCCACTAACAATTAGATATTTTAGTGTAAGACTTTTGTGTACCTGACCCGTCCTTACATGTGGCAACACCACTGAGGATCACATTTCGGTTTTGTTAGATACAACTGCTCTGTATCTGCAGATTTGGCAATCTGGAGAGCAAACAGCATGCGGGTGGGTAACAATAAACCACTGGTGAAAATTGTAAGTTTTAGTCATTTGGATTCTCGCAAAAGCTATGCCATTCCGGAATCAAGCAAAATAGGGGAAGCCAGAGGTGGAATACTAAAGGAGCCATAGAACAAAAAGGAAGAAAATTGCAAGTTTTAGTCCTTGGCAAATCTTTTCCCAAGCTGTTAAGGGACTTAACTCGGCCATGGAACAATAAGGAAGAAATGGTGAGAACCATCAAACCTCAAATGAACTGGCCATGGTTGACTCCTTAGGAGTGCGGTGGCAAAATAAAAAAATGACACAAAGAACAAGGTCACATGTAAGAAGTGTACAACCTCAAACATAAGTTCACACAAAGAATTTCAATATCGCCCTCTCGCTATATACCCAGGTGACATTTCGCTCAGAAACCATTTACCACCTAGCAAGCTACACCATAAGTACCAACGGCTACAACAATTGATGACTAAAAAACAAAAAGCATAAATTCGAATTCTCACATTGTCAATTCTGTCACACCAGTTAGATAACCTTTGAGACAATTTGAGCTTAAAACTCATGCTCACCATCCAACTTTAGCTCAATTTTGCATATCAAACACATAGAAGGACAAGAGGTCCAAGTTGTCACCTGAATTTTTCCATAGTTGTCACCTGAAATTTTCCAGAACCAGTATTGAACAAGAGGTCCAAGTTGAACACTAATCAATACTACCAAGCACGAATACATAAAATGAGATAAAACATAGTTCCATCAGAATTCAAACAGTCATGAACCAGTGGCTAAATTCAAAGCACTAAGACAAAACATAGTTCCATCAGAATTGTTCACACAGTGACTAAATCCAGCAGTTTGTAAATACTAGTTCCCTCGTTCAAACATTCATCAACCAATGAAACTAAATTCGAGCAGCAGCAGTGACTACTAAATTCAACCAATTCAATTCGTTACAACCGATGAAACATTCATCCAGCAGCAGTGAGTTCCAGTTAATTCCAGCAGCAACAGTGACTACTAAATTCGAGTGAATTCCAGCAACAGTGACTACTAAAAACAGTGACTACTAAACAGTGAGTGAATTCCAGTTACTAGTAAATTCCAGCAGCAGATCCAGTGACCAACTCCAGTGATCTAGCAGTAAATCCAGTGACCAAGCATCCAGTGAGCATTACCCTTCTAAAAACAAAGGTAGCCAATGAGCAGAAATCCAGTGAGCATGAAACAAATCCACTCAACCAAATAATGCAGAAAAGATTAACTCCTAATAATGCATAAATTGTTTTTGCTATTCTGATTCAACATGGTTGTCACAGATTCAACAGAATGAACAGATTCAACAGATTCAACTTAATTTAAATTAGAAATGCACACATACAATCATCATCATAATCCATGCTTTCGTCTTCGATATCCTCTTCCTCGTCATTGAAGCTAACACCTTGCGAAGACCTACGGAAAAAATAATTACTACAATTAACATTTGAACAATTAATTAAATGCACATATAAATGAACTTATTTACTTGCATACACTTACATGGCTAGAAGTTTAGGACAATTTCTTTTGTCATGTGAAGCTCCTACTTCCCCGCAAGCGTTACAACGCCTCTTCTTTTTGTTGACGCTCTTCTCTTTTCCTCCCTTCAGTCTTTTACCACTACCCTTTGTCTTAGCAACATTTGGTTCTTTCAAAGTAGAAGCTTCGCTGACAAGAGGAATAGACACTTGAATACCACTCTCTTCGCCATCTTCCCCCTACTTATCTTGAGGGCTGCGAGCTTCTTTTCAGCGAAGTCCAAAGCTTCATTGTAAATTTCAGTTCCCTCTTCAGTTAATACGGCATCATCAATTACATTAAAAGAACGAAGGAAAAGCTGACTTCGCCTCGTTAACACTGAAGTGTCACAAATTTCTTTACTCCCCCCACCCGAGTCTTCTCTAACTCTACCGGATTTTGCAGATTTCGTCCACCTCCTTAAGATGTAATTGTCAGGTAGTTTTCTAATATGCATGAAATTGAAGTAGGCCAAAATGTGCCGACATGCAATCCCGTCAGTTTCAAACATCTTACAACTGCAAGTAACATAGTTTGACGACTTGTCTACTGACACCTCGCGACCCTTTGGAGCATTCTCTACATCCCTCTTAACATTGTACAATCGTTGACGCTCATCCTCAAATGTTAAAGTTACCTCATATGCCAAGAGTTGATGGATTTCGTCTTGAAACTTGTAAAACAGTTTCCGTGTATAAATATGACTCATTGTCTCCTCCATGGCCCACAAGGTTTTCAAAACTGGCTTCTCATTGATGTCTTTGTGATCGAAATCCAATTCGTTATGACGTAAAGTTGCAAGTGCCCTTTCAAACCACGTGACAAAATCCCACAACGAATTATGTATTGAAAGGTACCTCTTGAAGAAAGCATGTGATATTTCAGCCCTTTGGCTGCTAGTCATGTGGGCAGAAAACATATGGTTCATGTAAGCCGGAACCCATCTCTCACGGATTTTGTACATGCCATTTAACCAATCATTGGAAGTCAATTTAGCTTTCTCCACTACTTCTACCCATCGTGCATCAAACTCTTGTGGGGTTTCGGATTTCCATATGCAACTTTTGAAGTCATCATAATGTTCTTTATAACTTATTGCACCAATTTTTTCCGAAAATTTGTTGACAATGTGCCATATGCAATACCTATGATGAGTGTTTGGAAGAGTAGTAGCAATTGCCTTTGTCATCGCAGGGTCTTGATCGGTAATGATCATTTTGGGGGGGGGCTGCTGGCATTGCATTTAACCATTGCTGGAAAAGCCACTCAAAAGAGGTAGTGAGTTCATCATTTAAAAAGCCACACCCGAAAAGAGTTGTCTTCCCATGGTGATTAACTCCTAATAAAGGTGCGAACATCATTTGATATCGGTTTGTCTTGTAAGTGGTATCAAAGATGACCACGTCACCAAAATATTGGTACGATTTCCGAGAGGTGGCATCAGCCCAAAAACAGTGACTCAATTTCCCCTCATCCTCCTCCTTAATCGCATATGTAAAAGCCGGATTATTTTTTTGTTCAAGCTTAAAATACTCTAACAACATGTTGGCGTCTTGTCCCAATAACGCTTTCCTCCTATCCCTTTCAGCGTTATAAAGGTCTTGTTGTGAACATCCAACATTTTCAATACCCCCGGATTGCACCGCCAAAACACCCATTTGTTGGCATGTTGGCACATTTGCATCGGACAATTGTTGTATTAAAGCCTTTTTGGCATTGGACACTTCCCGGTGAGAATGCAACAAATGCACCCTCCTTGGCGTTGTAAGAGGGTGGTTATGACCCTCGAAAAATTGGGAGACAACAAACCCCGCACCCTCTTTTTCTTTCACAACGGATAGTTTTGCCCCACAACCCTCTCTAATAATCCCTCGTCTCCGGATACTAGGTTCAACATTGTTTGCCTTAGGCTTTCTCAACCCTTCTTTGTAACAACAATACTCCTTCCTAATGACAACATTGTCCCTATTCTTTTTGCTAGAGTTAATTCTCGTACCAAATCCAGATTCTCTAGCGTAATTGTTGTAGAAGGTCTGAACCTCTTCTAATGTGTCAAAATGTTGCCCAATTTTTGGTATCAAGTCATTTCTAACTTGAGGAGAGTAAACTTGTTGAGAAGAACTTGCAGATGATTGACACAGTGGTGGTGGACATGGTTCCGGTGAGCATATTTCTGTATCTTCAAAAGAATCCATTCTAGGAAAAAAAATTCTATAAGGGCCTTAATAAAGGCATTCATACATCTTTACAGCTACACATGAGGTGTATAGTTTCACAAGAAAACTATGTTTTTTTCCAAACATTGATTTTGCCTAATGATTCTCATTAATTGGTTTCACAACAAATTGTCAATATTATGATAGGTTTTGAGAGTAAAATAATGTGTTCCGGACACCTTGTTCATGTAATTGTTGGAAAAGGTCAATGTCCCATTTCTCAATGACTAAAGAACCAAATTGAATAATTCTCAGGTATTCCCATTATATGTTCACAAATAAGGAAGTTAGTAGCTGATAAAAAGACAGGTAAATGAAGCTACTAGTTGGCCTATTACAAAGCTTTATTGTGGCATGAAAATTGAAAGAGAACTAGACTTGCGTGTTTGCAATATGAAAGAATGAAACAAATGGTAATTACATAAATCAAATGGTTATACAGAACAAGTAACAATCAGTAATCACCATCAAAACTGGCAAAGCGGATAGCCTATGAAGCGGAAGAAAGAACTGAACATAGCAGTAGAAGCCCATTTGACAGGTGTTCTATGTATATTCTATGCCATGTCCCTGATGTGTGGTGTATAAATTTTTCATAATTTCAAAATTTCTTAGATCTAGGTTTCGAAAATTTCAAAAAATTCGAAAACATAAATTATCAAGGAATAGTACAGAGATATAAACCCTAAATCTTCTTCAAAATTTCGATTTTTTTCCAGATCTAGGTTTTGAAAAAGTTGGGGTTTTTTTGGTCATTTTATTTCAAAATAGAGGATCGAACACAGAGAGAGAGAGAGAGAGATGACCTTGATCGAGTCGCCTGCGTCGTACGTCTAGGGCTTCGTACGCCTAGGGTTTCGACCTGAAACACAGAGAAAAAAGTTAGGGTTTTTTTCCGGAAAAACGAAAAGAGTAAGAAAGTCGGATGGAGGGAGAGAGAGATGACCTCGATCGATGGCTTGTTCTTGGCCGATCTAGGGTTTGCTCGCGTCGTCTTCTTCGTTGGACCAGATCGCCTTTCGCCTCTCTCTCTCCTCTCTCTGGGGAAACCGTGAGAAATGAGGGTGGTGGACCGGGTCTTGTTATTTTATAGTGACCCGTTTGATATGACCCGATACCCATTTAACCCGTAACCACGACCCGCGAGTGTTGTTTTAACCCGCATCATCCCTCAGCCGTTGGATCAGATCCAACGGCTCACGTGAGAGGTCCGCAATTTAGTAAATTCCGGGAGTTCGGAGGTGAAGGGAATTGTATATATATATACACATATATATATATTTTTTTTTTTTTAGTTGTCCCTTAATAAGTGCGTGTTTTAAAAAGTTAGTGGTTACATTTCCTATTTTGTCCTTAAAAGTAGATTCATTTTTTTAAAAGTTAGTGGTTTTTATTATATTGATAAGGGTAAGTAGTGGAAAGTAGATGTAAAAGTTGTAAAAGTTGATGTGAGATAAAATAAGTTAAAATTACGAGACTACACGCTTAAAAAGGGATGGAAGGAGTACTAGTAAACTTGCTACGTCATTTTGGTGTAGCTCAAGAATTGATTCTTCAAATTGTCACACCAATAACTTTACTATTTAGGATTGGTAAATGAATTATGTTCTTTTGGAATGTGTCTTCCTTAAAGTTTTACTAAAAACTTTGTAGCTAGGGTAAAAGTTTTGGTCACCTTTATAAGGTGGAAGAAAACAAATGTCAAGTGTCAAAAAAAGCTTTACGGCTAGCTAGACGGGGAAGACTCTAATTAGAAGTGTGTTCAAAAGCCATGTTCATTAGTTTAAAATTGTAGTTCTTGCCACCACTCAGGTGATGGGACCTGAAAGCCTGTCAAATGGATCTCTTTTTAGAGAGATGTGGGCATCTAATCTATCTTGCCTTGACAGTATGAACTTCATACTGTCAAGCTTCCCACTCATCAATCATTGCTTTTAAAATTGTCATCTACTTCCTTCTCTTATTCGGGTCATGTTTCTAAACGACGAACCCAACTTGTTTTATGCAACTCCTTGTGGTCTGCCTCTTTTGTTGGTGACTTGGCCCGACTTGAATGAAGCGAAAATCCGTGGTCAAAGCTTGCTATAAACGTAGAGAGAAGACAAGCCCCTTAACATCCTTTGTATCCAAAATTCTTTGTACAAGTGTTTTTTGGTACATTTTCAAATGTCGGATCACATGAGAATCCTACGAGATAAAAAGATGATTCTCACCTGAGAAAATCAAATTCGCTTTTTTTTTTTGGCAAAAGAAATCAGATTCTCTTGCCCGTGTTATAAATGATAGAGTGTTGGAGTATTTTTACCCCAAAAAAGGAAAAAAGTATTATCCAATACTTTAATGATGGATCTCTCGGTTTATGCAATTTATGTTTTATGGCTTTTATTGTTTTAGCCATTGGTATTTTGTGACTATAAAATAATGATGAATTTTATGTTTAATGTTTTGGCGTTTAACTCTAACAGCCCGTTTGGATGCAGTAAATAACCCCTGACTAAATAGTCCCTCTTCCCCTCATCCCTCTTCTACGCCATTTTCCACCGTTTGGCAACAAAAAACTTCCCCTGCTTTGCTCATCTCTCTTCTTCGATAGTCAGGGACAACCCTGACTAAATAGAAGCAAGGGGGTATCTATGTTTAGTCAGGCCAGTTGGGTGTTGGTTGAATTACTCTGGTACCCTCGATCTCCTTTTTACTTGTTTGTGGAGCCCTAAACCTAACAACGAAGACAGAGAAAAAGGGGTGCGGCGATTGTGGCGACTGTGGGTTGAATCGATTATCACCCACACTCCGGCGACTTCGCGACCTTTTCCGATGAAGCTACCCCTCGTTTTCACACAGGTATGGCTCCGATTTCTGAATCCATGTATCTCCTTGCTCTGATTTCTGAATCTGTGTATCTTTGTTCTCTGTTTGTCTGAGTACCTACGTAAACCCTATTTTTTTTTTGCCTATTTTTGCATGTCGAATTTCATACATTTGAGATCCAACATTTATAACTCTGTAAATAATTTTTTTGGCCCTAGTTTTGGTATATTGGTACATCTGAGATCCAACATTTCATACATCTGGTACTTGGTATTCTTGGTTGGGCAATGATGGTAAACTGAGCCTTGTTTTGGGGACTCTAAACCTGAAATTAGTAGTTGGTGGTGCATGCACTTTGGTTATGAACCCAACTTGGTTGTTGTGGCTATTGGAGCCTCTTTTATTGAATCTGTGCTACTGGTACTTGGCTGTTTTCCTTGTTGATTCCTGTTTTGAGCCCATTCTTATTGAATCTGCTGGTACCTGCTGCAGTAATTTGGTGAATCTGTGGGATAATTTGGCAATGATGTTAAACTGGGCCTTGTTTTCGCAACTCTGAACCTGAATTTTGCTAGAGGTTTGCATGAAGTGTTGAACTTGTGACTGCTGTGATAATTTGGCAATGATGTTAACTGAGCTTGTATCTTTGTAGAAATAAAGACATTTGTGGGATAATTTGGCAATGATGTTTTTTTTAGCCTTGTTTTCGCAACTCTGAACCTGAATTTTGTGATCTCTGATTTGTGTTGATGGATAAGTGGCTCAAAGAGGGTGAGAATGGTAGTTGTCTCTGTGTGTGTGTGCGCGCGCGCAGTTGGTGCACTTGGTGAATCTATGTTTCTGGGCGGTTTCAGATCTGAGTTCTAACTAGTTGGTGCTAACCTGGTACTGCATTAGTTAATGGGCAGTTTCTTCACTCTGTTTCTGTGTGTATGTGTGTTTCAAACTTGTGTGACTTAGGTTTCTTCATGGATTATGTTCAAGCAGGCCACTGTAGTCTTTCTGGGCAGTGGTGGTACTTGGCTGATGCTGCTGCATGCAGTTTGGTTGTTGGTGCTACTTTGAATCTGTTAAACTGAGCCTTTTACTTTGAATCTGTTATGCTCATGTTATGTTCATATGGGCAATAATGTTAAAGTGAGCCTTTACTTTGTTTTCTGGGCAATGATGATAAATGTCGAATAAATTTGTTAGAACTTTGGCTTTGGTTGCTATCTTGGGGGGCAATCTTGTTGCAGCCAAGAGTAGCACCAGGGGTATGTTCTTAATGCCTGAGCCCATGTTTCAACTTTTCTGCATAATTGTTTTATTATTGAGTTTTGTCCAGGCATATAAGAAGAGGTCAACTCCAAGATTGCCATATGACCTTGGTTGGAAGATGAACTTTGAACAGGTCGGTTCATTATGCAATGGATTGCAATTTTCATACATTATTTTACTGGAATTTACATGAAGTCAAGTGGTTACCAAAGTTTCTTCTGACATGTTGAACTATGAAGAGTTTCTTGGAGTGCAGAACTTGTTACCTCAGCTTCATGGGGTTGGTCCAGCTGGTAATCGCTTGTTGGAGGCATACAACATGCTTTTGAAGGTACGTGACCACATTATAGATAAGAGCGGTGTACCAAATCCTATATAACTTCCTGTTTGAGAATTGATGACATTATGGATCACTTTAGTAATTTTATGAGACCTGGTGTTCTCTCTTTTTTCGCAGATGAATAACAATTATCAAATGGAGCATAAAGAATTTAAGAAACTGGTTCGGTCATCTGAAACAATTGCTAGTGAGCCCTCTTCCGTCGCAAGAATAATCTCAGAGTGCGAGTCTGCATTAACCTTTCTTGAATCGTGACCAAGGGTTTCTATCAGCATATATTGCTCGAGAGCAAGGCGAGGAGGTGAATCTCTGATGCAAATCTTATACTAGCCGACCGAAATCACCCAAAGGAAATCTTTGATGCAAATCTTTGGGAACCTATTGAAAATCGAAATGCCTGCAGTTTCTGATTTAGATGGATTCATCATAAACTGTTTTTTTGGTCTATAGTTCAGGAATTTTATGTAATGTAAGCAATTCGGTGTGTATCTGAGGATTGATCATAAACTATTTGTTTGTTCTATAGTTCAGGAATTTTATGCTTGAATTTTCAACTTTAGCTTAAGTATTTCAGAAGGTAAAAGTTTAGAAGGTAAAATGTTAGTAGGGGTTACTTGTTGTAATGTCACGTAGATTAATTTGTCTCAACATAATGCTTCAGAGCCTTGAGTTCAGCTCTTGCTCTGTGAAACTGTGTCGAACAAAATTTTGAGTATACCAATTCTATGGAAAAAAAATTTGAGTTCAACTTTTGTTAAACCTTTATGCAGTTTTGCTTCACATAACGTTTCATAGAGTGTACAATTCATCTTCATCGTTCTTCCATTTTTGCGTCACCGTTCTTGTAGTAGTGAACTTATAATTTGGGTATTATAACTAATAAAATTATAAGTTATACATAAAAAATAATTTTCGTTTTTTAATATAATAAATATTATTACGGAGTATAATAACTTAAATGTTGAATATTATATGAAATAATGTAATTTTGGTATATATACAAGAAGTTTCCTATGAGGGCTCCCTCCCCTCACAAAAAAAAGTGCGGGAAAACAGTTGTTAGCCGTTGGATCGTGTGAAGGGCATAGGATCCAACGGCCCACAACTGTTTTCCCACACTTTTTTTGTGAGGGAGCCCTCACAGGATATGTTCTGTTTATATAATTATATAAATACATAATCTAATATATGCATTACCAAGGGCAAAAAAGTCTATTTACATGATTTTACATCATCCACCATCCTTATCCCTCCATTTAATCATCCATCCAAACCATGGACTATTTTATCCACCATTTTTAATCCTTCATCCAAACTATGGGCTATTTAATCACCTCTTCTTAACTGTCACATCAATGTGGGTCCACCCTTCTTATTTAATCACCCCTACTATTTTATCCCCCCTGACTATTTAATCCCTTTCAAACTAATACGGCATCCAAACGACCCGTAAGTAAGATTTAAAGGCCAATCTATCAATGGGCTGGCCTGAGCTGCGAATCTATCAATGGGCTGGCCTGAGCTGTTGCCCAGGTGGGATTGAAAAAAAGAGGGGAAAAAAATATGTAACATTACAATTCAGTAAATTTTAGTCCACCTCATTTTTTTTATGTGTGTAGCCCAATTCATTCTAAACGAACACTCACCCAAAAATAAAATGAACACCTATTCAAAAAATTACCCACAAATCAATCTTCTTTGGACAACCGATCAATATGTCAAAGTCGGCAAAGTTCCTGTAACTTTTCTTAAGAATTTTTTTTCTTCCGAGTTAAAAAAGGGCTTTGGGGTATAAGAAAATTTTTTCTTCCGAGTTAAAAAAGGGCTTTGGGGAATAAGAAAAGAGCTAGAAAGAGGAAATTAAAGTCCTTAAAGTTATTGTACAATGGACACTGCAACAATATTTTTTTATTCATATATATATATATATATATACACCAAACTTTCAAAAGATCCCGGATTATAAAAAATACACCAAACTTCTAGTCCAAGATCCCGGATTTAAAAAAAATCCACACCTCATTGATCCCGATCGAATTTCGACGATCCGAACCGTCCAATGTATTTAAAAGGTGTTTTCAAGGGTCTCCGTGAGAAATCATAAACAAAAAATACCGGGAAGGCTTGATCCGAGCCGTTTTTCATAGGACGGTTCGGATCGTCGAAATTCGATCGGGAAAGTGGAGGTCCGGATTTTATGTGTGTGTGTGTGTGTGTTTGTATGTGTGTGTGAAATCAACTACCTTTTTCTTGTGAAGATGTCATTGATTTCTTATTCAATACCAAGTTTAAACCTTATTCAATAGTGACAAAATACCCATGCAAGAATGTGGAAAGTGAGAAAAAAACGTGAAGAGTAATGGTTCCTTCAATTTGTTTTTAGAATGTAGTAATCCATGGATAAAATTGTAAACTGAACTATAAGTTACGGATTTGTTTAGAATTAAACCATAGATTTTTTATCCGGACTTAAATTGCATTTTCTTGAAACCGTAACTCACGATTCGGTCTTCGGATTCATACCAATTCGGACCGTTACACCCCTTAGTCAGCTACTCTGCATCAGCAGACTACCTGAAATTCACGACGACAACGTTTGATTCAAGAACATCTCCGTTCCTTTTCCACCAACCAACGGTCTTATCCCTTCCCCAACTGGACAAAAATAAAGATATCTCGTAATACTATAGGTTGGGCTCCATAGTCCATTCCACCCTCCCAACCATCGAGCCCCATTCCGTTTAGCTTTTGTGAACTCATATAGAGTTGAACACGGTAATCGAAACCGTTCAATTTATAAATCTTGATCAACACTTTATTCAAGCAAAAAATCAACTTCATCGGATATAAACTAATACCTGATCGAGAACATTTGCATCAATCAACTACACCGTGAACCTTTGGACCGGACCTATTTATTTAACGATAAATGTGTTTCTATAACTGATAGAGACAAAACATAATCTATTTAACACGATGAGCATTACAAAATGAACGATTTCGATTATTATTGTGAACCCGAGACAAGCCAAAAAAGCTAAACTGGTCGAGGGGGGGACTGCACAGGACCTCAACAGGTAATATAAAGCCGCCCTCTATAAATTAAAATTCCAACGCCCCTCGGTCTCTCTCTCCTATCATTAGATTCTCTCTCTAGTCTCTGCCTTCACAATTCGCGGCGGCGATGGCAGTTACGGCGGCACCACAGAACCTAACCAGAGAGCAGTACCTCTACCTATCAAAGCTCGCCGAACAAGCCGAGCGCTACGAGGAGATGGTCCAGTACATGGAAAACCTCGTCGTCGCCTCCACCTCCGCCTCCGTCGAGCTGACCGTGGAGGAGCGCAACCTACTCTCGGTGGCGTACAAGAACGTGATCGGGTCCCTACGCGCCGCGTGGCGGATCGTGTCGTCGATAGAGCAGAAGGAGGAAGGGAGGAAGAACGAGGAGCACGTGGTGCTGGTCAAGGACTACAGGCAAGGGCTTTGAGCTACTTGATACACCTCAATTGATCCCACAATTTAGTAATTTTGATCCCACAATTTCTTTTAAATTGCACTCAACTTTTTTTCTTGCATGAATCCTGCTTGACTACGACTGCAGAGGACGGACGGTTCGTGTATTTGCAGCCGTCCAAAAGTGTCTCTGATAGTCTAGATTTGATTAGGACCATTAATTGCCGTGAACGGCCAGAATTGAACTCCACCAGCTTCTCTGCAGTTCAATTGCTGAGAAGCAGGATCCTTAGTTGCAGGGTGGGGGTATGCAGAAAACTGCCCCGGGTTGGGAGTGAGAAATGACATCTCAATAGATTTTTTTTACGTCTAAAATATATGGATTAAACACGTAGATAGAGTTCAAGACGAGAAACAAAGAGTCCTAAATATCTTATACTTCTTTTTTTCTTTTATTCTTCTTTGCATATATTTGGAAAGAGAAATTAGAATTTCGTCTTTAAGATTAGTGTGGAAGCTCCCATCCTATGTAGGAGTGTTTCCATCTAGGAGCACACCCATTTTAGAAGGTCCAGTCTTAGTAGCACTGATCCTTCTAACAGCGTATGCTAAAACGTTTTCTTCTCCTCGAGTGTCAATTACATTACAAATGAGAGGCTACCAATAATTGTTTTGAATCTATGAAAAGTGGTCGGGTCAATTGTAAAGTGAAATTGAATGTAGTAATCTACATCTTCTTTTTTGTATGTTCCTCTGAATTTAATGATTTATTCCAATTTACCAACAAAAATTAAGTTTGATATGGTTCAAAATTTTGACCCCACTAATCAATCTCCGCCCCTGAGTTCAGGTCCAAGGTTGAGTCGGAGCTCTCGGATGTGTGCGGTGGGATTCTGAGGCTGTTGGATACGCATTTGATACCGTCGGCTTCTGGGAGTGAGTCGAAGGTGTTTTATTTGAAGATGAAGGGAGATTATTTTAGGTATTTGGCGGAGTTTAAGGTTGGGAGTGAGAGGAAAGAGGCGGCAGAGGATACTATGCTCTCTTATAAGGCTGCTCAGGTATATCTATAGGTTGTATTTTCTAAACTTACTTGTATATAGTCTATAGACTATTATTTTGAATTTGTTTTCTTTGGGGTCACTGTTTAGTGTTTCGTTGTCCGTGCTATTAAGGGGGTGCTCTTCGATATTATCATCAGTATTGTTAAAGGATTTGCGTGAGACTCTAAACAGAATTATCCAGTATTAATGACAGATTGTGGAAACTTTATATCCAACTCAAAACTAGTTGGCAACGAGTAGAGATGTCACAAATGTTTAAGTGATCTCCCATTCCAACCCCAAGCAATGTGGGACAATTACTCTAACACCCTCCTCATGTGCAGCTGCATTTAGGTCCAATGGCGTGGCCAGCAAATTGTTCCAGTGAGGGTACAACCCAAAAACGCCAATACTTTTGTTGTATAAAAAAAAATTCTCTTCTTTAAGTATTCACATGCTTTTATTTTCATTTAAACTTTTCTTTAAGATACATTCCTTTTTGAATTGTGCTTAACTATCACATTATCTTCAACACAAAGGAGAGAGGAGTTGTATAGATTTAAGAAGAAAAAGAGAAATAAGGGAGTCCCTTGACTTTCATTTTATGGTAATATAGTAATTATAATTCCGTTAACACATTATAGTTTCAAGGCAAAAAATGGATTGAAGCTTTCTTGTGAATACTTAATTATTCAATAGTGCTGAGTCATCACCACGTGGTTCCCTAACACCCTTCTCGGTCACTTTTTTTTATTGGCCTTCATCATAACATATTTAGGTGAAGCTCATGTATTTAGTCTTGAGTCCACATAAATATGTATAGGAGAATGATGTCATAACACCATGTGATCGCGCCCCAAAAACACTCAATAATTTTTTCTATAACAAAGGTGATATACTAACGAGAGTTGTAATATATTTTTCTACAAATGAAAAAAAAGAAAAGAAGAAGCATAAAAATCCAATGAGGACGGGCCCTCACTGGTCCTCATGTTCTTCCAACACTGTTTAGGTCTGTCACATGTGGCCACTTTTTGGGTCCTATCATCGTATAACCTTTTTTTGGGTCTGTCATTGAGGGGTGTGTGCTTGATTTAATTTTTTTTTATAAAATTTGGGATAGAATGGGCCCACTCTGATACCATGTGGAAACTTTAATATAGATTACTCTAACACATATTTGCATCAAATTTCGAGACTTTTAGTCATTAGTACGGGAAGTAATAAATTATGACCCACAGGCTCACTAAAAAATGTTTGAAAAGGTCAAATTTTCATTGCCTTTAATATCTTGATGGTTGTTTTGCTTGTATTTTGTTCAAAATTATTCGTATTTGTATACTTTTCTGATCTTCTTGTCAAGGCAAATGAGTAATTCTAAAAATTATAAGAAAAAACTAAATGGAAAATCACTAAGCATCAATAATACCCGAGGTCTTTTGAAAAAATTAAGTTACGCTAAGCACAACCTAACTAGAAGCTTAGGTTTCTTAATGAATTAGCGTACTGGAAATATATGGGAGTTAAGATTTTGGAAAATTGGCTTGATATAAATGATTCCACGGCAAGATTAAGAGGTTCTTGTTTGTAATTTAAGATTGAGTTTGTAGTTTAAGATTGCAACCGAAAGTTTTGGACTTTGGTACTTGGGTTGGGTATTATTGAATCTACACATCCTCAGAAACAACTAGTTGAATTAGGGATCTATAATTTGGATGAGTCCAGTAATTTTGTTTGTGTAAAATATACACTCATGTTTATAATTGTATATGTATGTTATATGTTCAACATATTCCTGTGTATGGATGGTGGTGGGAAAAGAAATCAAGAATAGGTTGATTCTGATAGTTTTGTGAAACAGTATGTATCTTAAGGATATGTATTTGGATGGGTGCATATATGCTGACTTTTATGATTGGTTATATACTCATATAGCAGAGTTTGGTTAAGTTTGATGAGTCTGAGTTGCATAGGATTATTTTTGCTGTCTTGAAATTTATCGCAGCCAGCACGAGAGAATTTAAGGAGATTGAAATTTGTTACGTTGACTAGGGAATGTGCAAATTTTCATACTTCAATTATACTGTGTGTGATGTAAATGCCCTATAGTGCGTCCGAGCTTAGAGTTTTAAAAATCAAGCAGAACAGACAAACTAGTTGGGTTCTGTATGGTATCGAAATCTGTTCATCTATTATTTTGTTTGATGACATTCATTAAGTTTAGAATTGTTATTTATGATATTTATTGGGAAATTGCAAAAGATACCTTTTTTCTCATAAAGAAGTAGTTTCTCAAACTCCTATGCCAGTGTAGAAGTCCGTAACGTATTGAAGTGTAAGAATTTTCTTGGATGAGACCACATCCCATTTGTTAGCAATATAGACATAGTGTATGTTTAGCAATTTGAGTTTTGCGTAGATGTGTGATTAATGGAGACGAAGAGGAGATTTTACGTTATACAAGTATCTTACATTGCTTAATCCATTGTAAAATGTTTTTCTAGCTTGATTAAGCTCTGTAGCCTTTGAATTGCAATGCATTATTCACACCCGAGATATTATTTCTTAAGTGGATATGATTATATTGCTGCTGCGCTTTATACCTAAGAACTGCTATTGACAGTTGCTATAAGAACTGCTACTGAGAGTTGCTTTTATTTGTTTATTACTGGTGTGAAGGACATTGCACTTGCTGATCTTGCTCCAACTCACCCTATAAGGTTGGGTTTGGCACTCAACTTCTCAGTGTTCTACTATGAGATTCTAAATGCATCAGAGAAAGCTTGTAGCATGGCTAAACAGGTTAGCTTTGGTCCTTTTTTATGCTAGAAGTGCAGGACCTGCTTCTTTACGTATTTATTTTTTTGCTTGTCTCTTTATTTCTTGTTAGTGGCAAACATTGTGCTTATAAATTGGAGACTATGAGGCACTGACACAAGTGCAGTACAACACAGATAATGCGGCGAAACTTACAAAAATAATATTCAAATACGCGAGGATACGATTGTGAGAAAATAAAAATCATATGTTTCTACAATTATTAGTCTTGAAAATAAGAACAGATTCACACTCATTTCCAAACCCTAAGAAGAAGAAAATGAGAATTAGCCCGAGCAACAGAATTGTTGAAAGATTATAATTGATGTGTATTCTTCTCACTAGGAGGCACAATATATAGACTGTGTACAAGATAATTTAGGAAATGAAATAATAAGGAAATTGTTATCTACCTAATTAGACTAATTACAATCTTCCTAATTGTCTAATTGCCTAATTGATTTACAACATGTGCTACAATATTCTTTCCTTTTCAACACTCCCCCTCAAGCTGGAGCGTATACATCGTATACTCCTAGCTTGCGACAAATAGAATCAATGGAAGCCTTGGGAAGAGCCTTCGTGAAAATATCAGCAAGTTGAGAGCCTGAAGGAACAAAAGGCGTGCTGATCTCTTTTGACTCCACTTTCGACCGAATGAAATGACAATCAACTTCAATGTGTTTGGTCCTTTCGTGGAATACTGGATTATTAGCAATATGGATAGCAGCCTGATTATCACAATATAACGGAGTTGGATCATGTATTGGAAACCCAAACTCATGTAGAAGTGTACGCAACCAAGTCAACTCACAAGTGGTATGAGCCATTGCTCTATACTCTGCTTCAGCACTAGAACGTGCTACAACAGACTGTTTCTTACTTTTCCAAGTCACAAGATTGCCACCTATAAAGGTGCAATAACCAGTGGTAGAACGACGATCAGCAGGAGATCCTGCCCAGTCAGAATCCGTATACCCTTCGATACGAAGATGTCCAGACGCTTTGTAGAGAAGTCCACGTCCAGGAGCATTTTTAAGATACTTCAAGATGCGAACAACAGCCTCCATATGAGAAACTCGAGGACAAGTCATAAATTGACTGACAATACTGACTGCATAGGAGATATCGGGTCGAGTGATAGTGAGATAAATAAGTTTACCCACAAGTCTCCGATACAACTCAGGATCGTCAAACAACTCACCATCGTCGTCGGGCATAAGCTTATGCTTAGTCTCCATAGGAGTAGCTACGGGTTTAGAACCAAGATAACTGTATCTTTCAAGAGATCGAGAGTGTATTTCCGTTGTGATAAACGATGCCTTTAGCTTTAGAGAGCCACTTCAATGCCAAGAAAATACCGAAGCTTGCCTAGATCCTTGGTGAGAAAACTGGAACAAAGGTGACGAATTAATACTGAATCCCATCATTGTCACTCCTGTAATGACAATATCATCCACATAGACTACGAGAATCACAATACCACTGGTGGTCCTTTTAAAGAAGACGGAGTGATCAGCTTGACTTCGTGTCATACCATGAGACACGACGGTACTGCTGAATTTATCGAACCAAGCCCGGGGAGATTGTTTGAGGCCATAAATAGATTTGCGAAGATGACACACAGACTCCCCCTTGGACTCAAAACCGGGTGGTTGAGCCATATAAACTGTCTCAGAGAGATCTCCATGAAGAAAAGCATTCTTGACATCAAGCTGATGGAGAGGCCAATCAAGGTTGGCTGCAAGAGAGATAATAATGCGAACAGAGTTGAGTTTGGCAACTGGAGAAAAAGTCTCAGTGTAGTCAAGCCCATAGGTTTGAGTGAAACCTTTGGCCACAAGACGAGCTTTCAAACGATCAAGAGTACCATCAGGATTGTGTTTGATGACAAACACCCAACGACAACCAACAATATGTGCTCCAGATGGCTGGGGAACAAGATCCCAAGTATGATTCAGTGACAAAGCGCGCATCTCTTCTTCCATAGCAGAACGCCATCCAGGATGAGAAAGAGCCTCCTGATAAGACTTAGGAACAGTAACAGAGGACAAAGACACAGAAAAAGCGCGAAAAGAGGGAGACAAATGATCATAGGACACAAATTGAGAGATAGGATGGGAAGTGCAGGAGCGAATACCTTTACGGTGAGCAATAGGAAGATCGAGTGTCGGATCTGAAGACGCTTGAGGAGATGGTGTGGGCACAGAAGCTGTATCCGGAGGTGCAACAGGAGTAGCGGCGGCGAAGAACGTCGAACATATACATGTAATTGATGGTCGAGTAGCGGTCTCAAAAAGACCATGGTCGGCAACCGAAACCGAGCAATCTCAGGAAGACAAGGTGGTGCCAACAATGGTGTCAACTGAGTACCCTCAAGAGAATAATATGGGATATTTTCAAAAAAAGTCACGTCAGCACTTACAAAGTGCTTCCGTAATGAGGGACTATAGCACTTGTATCCTTTCTGTGTCAGAGAGTAACCCAGAAAAATACATTTGTAAGAACGCGGATCAAGTTTATCACGACCTGGAGAGAGATTATGAACAAATGACACACAACCAAAAAGTTTTGGGGGAAGAATGTAAAGATCCTTGTCAGGAAACATGACCTGATAAGGAATTTTGCCATGCAAAACCCGAGAAGGGGTGCGATTTATTAGATAATTCGCGGTAAGAACAGCATATCCCCAAAAATGTTTTGGAACGTTCATGTGAAGCATAAGGGCACGAGTTACGGCTAAAACTGGCCCATTCTTCCGTTCTGCAACCCCATTTTGTTGAGGGGTAGTGACACACGCAGTCTGATGAATAATACCATGAGTTTCATTAAACTGTCTAAATGGACGAGAAAGATATTCTTGGGCATTGTCAGTTCGCAAAATACGTAATTTAGCATTAAATTGGTTGACAATCTCAGCATGAAAGACTGAAAAAACAGAAAATAATTGAGACCTATCTTTGAGGAGATACACCCATGTTAAACGAGAAAAATCATCAATAAATGTGACAAAATAGCGCGCACCACACAAACTCGTAGTGCGCGAAGGTCCCCAAATATCAGAATGAACTAATGCAAAAGGTTCTACACATGGTGACTCAGTTCGTAAAGGAAAAGAAACTCTACGATGTTTACTAAGTTCACATGTGTCACAATTAAAAGGAGAAAAACTAGGTAAACTAGGAACTAGCTTGCGAAGGTTGGCCGAGGATGGGTGCCCAAGACGACAGTGCCACTGATAAGGTGTAACAGTAGAATGTAAAGCAGAAGGACTAGATGACTGCTGTTGTTGCTGCTCCTGAAGGTAATACAGACCATTCTTCTCATACCCCCCACCAATCATCCCCTTTGTCTTGAGATCCTGAAACTCACAATGAGAAGGAGAAAAGAGGATAGAACACTGGTGAGTATGAGACAGTTTATGAATCGAAAGAAGATTAAACGGAAATTGTGGCAAATATAAGACAGGCTGAAAAACAAGACCAGATGAACGATATGTACCAATGCCTTGAACAAGAACCTTAGTGCCATTGGCAATAGTAACATAAGTCTTAACAGAAGGAGTAACAACATCAGTCAAAAGAGACAAATCACCTGTCATATGATCAGATGCGCCAGAATCGAGAATCCAAGGAGTGCTATGAGAAGATGAATGAAGACACGTATTACCTGAGGTGACATGAGTTGCGTGGAAGAAGAAGAAGATGCATTGGCCCCTTTGAATCATAGAATCATACTCGAGTCTTGGACATAGTAATCCGTAGGAGCAAGAGCGATGGCTCCCCCGCAAGTGTAGCCTCGATTAGCCCAAGGCCGGCTTGCCATGCGACTTCCAACGAAATTCAACATCGTGGTTGGTCGCACCACAATGAGTACACTTCTTGGTGCCACGACCACCACGCCCCCCACGTCCTCCACGACGACCACCCCGCTCAGAAGAACTACCACGATTGTGGGAGGGATTGCGATTCCCAAAATGTCCAGAAGATAAAGCAGGAGAGTTTGTGGGGGCAGTTAGGGCGGAGTTGATTGTGGTTAGAGACCGGCGATAATCCCTAACAATATCCTTAGTTTCGAGGTTTTCACTGGTGGTCTCTGTTTTTGCTTAGGTTTATCACCCATAATAGATTCAAGAGATAAAGACACAAGCCAAAAGGAGAGGAGTTGTTACCCAAAGGATTGACAAGTGCAAAGAGAGGGTACCCGGTTGATTTAGAGCCTGAAGAACACCTGTAACAGACAAACCGAGTTCCAGAAAGATTGATCGAGGGCCAGAAAGAGATTAGGGTTACTGTTCACGATTGCTACGGTCTTGCGCGAGCACTTTGTCACGACACGACGCTACTACGGTGTACGCGAGCACTGTTCACGGCTGGATTTTTTTTTTTTTTTTGGAATCGAGGGTTGTGTATTGGGGTTAGAGAGGTTTTGGTTGTGGTCGATTTGAGAGAGAGATAGAGAATTTGACGAAAAAAGATAGAGGTAACGAGAAAGAAAAGTCAGGTTCCTGGAACCCGCTCTGATACCATGTTGAAAGATTATAATTGATGTGTATTCTTCTCACTAGGAGGCACAATATATAGACTGTGTACAAGATAATTTAGGAAATGAAATAATAAGGAAATTGTTATCTACCTAATTAGACTAATTACAATCTTCCTAATTGTCTAATTGCCTAATTGATTTACAACATGTGCTACAATATTCTTTCCTTTTCAACAAGAATGTCAGAATGTATAGATTCAGTGCCAAAACAGAATATGAACATAAGCTAGATTCAGTGCCAAAACAGAAGTTGAACAAAAGAATGAACATATTCATCCATGTGTGAGGCCTTAACTGTAACTGAGAAGCTTTCTAACGGATTTGAGAAAAAAACAAGAGTCCAGCCTGCAAATATTTGGGTTTTGAACTTTTGGTAGAGACGCTCTTTGGGCATATGCTTTTAGTTTTCTTGTCTTGAGATTTTAGATAGCCGTAGGCCCGAAGTTAAATATTTAGAACTGTAGAAGCTACAACGCAATTCCCAGTTCCATAAAGAAAGGGCAATGATAATGCCACGACAATTTTTGTTGGAGCCACGACCACTACCATTCACGTGACACTTTTGCCCCTACAGCTGTCGTTTGTGTTTCCCTTTAACTCTTTTTCGCCTGTCTTTCTTTAAGGGATCTTTAAATCATCTACATCTGACCTTGGACCTCCATTTCTCCCAATCTTCATCCTTCCGCTTTCGGGTCCTCGTCTTCACAACGCATTAGCCAAACCAAAAGACAAAACAGGTACGGAAAACAGAGAACAAAGCAAGGGACTTGAAAGATCTGGCGTATTCTTTCCTTTTTTTTTAGTGCAAATGAGAATAATGGAATTCACTGGAAACATATGAAAGTCAAAACAGGTACGATAGAGAAATAGAGTAGCAAAAAAAAAGTACAGATCGAGAGTTTGGTGGATGGATTTTGGACAAAAACAAGCAACGTATGAGATGAGAAGGACGCGGTAGGAGTCATCGATGGTGTGTGCATCGGTTCATGGCGGCGTAGATTTGGAAGAAAAAGGCAATAATCAGCGAGAATTGCACTTGACATAGTGAAATAGATGGCGTAATTTGATGGTGGAGTTCCTGGATCCTGATCTGAATCGGAGTTATTTGGCACGTAACAACCTTTGATGGTTCTGGGTTCAGCACAGAAGAGAGAGAGAGTGTGATTTCTACAGAGAATACAGACTGCATTTACAAAACGGTAAGAATTAAAGGGTAAAAAAGGAAGATTAACTTACTTGTCGTGGCACCAACAAAAGGTGTCGTGGCACCAACAAAAGGTGTCGTGGCACTAGCATTGCCCTAAAGAAAAGATAAAAAGGTTTGCAGCTATTGTTATCCGGCTAGACATCAGCTTTGGTATAACCTATGTAGCACAGACACTTCGTCGGAGGTCACATACCGGTGTCGGACACAGACACTCTCCGGAGATGTGTCCGACACTCAAATTCAAAGTGTCCTATTTTTTCTCGATGGTTTCCATTTCGACACTTAAAAAAATGCTCCGGAAATTCTTGTACACTTGGAAAACAAGTAAATAAACAAAATAGTAGGATCTAATTAAAACTTAGGGAAGTCGTATGTTTTGTGTGACAGATGATGGTTTAATAGATTAGAAAGGCACGCAAATGATCGAATGCTCTTAGTTGAAATACTTTTTTGAATGATATAATGATGGTTATAATTTAAGGTATATATGGTGTTGCATATTTACGATTAGCTTTTTGTAGGTTTTATTCATATGATGGTATATGTATATGCCTTTTAAAATGTGTCCCCTAACGTGTCTTCCTCCATTTTTTTTTGAAATTCGCATGTCGGAGTATTGTTGTGTCCGTGTCATGCCATGTCGGTGCTTCATAATCAGTGATCGTGCCTATCTACTTCCTTCTATTGTTCTGGTTCCCAACGTCCTGTGTTCCGCTGATGGGGTAGGACCCTTACAAGTTTACGCAGATATGATGGGGACTGGAGTCGCGATTTAGGTTTTAGGATTTCATTAAGATTTGTATCACCATTGGTTTGGATTTCTATATTCCCTTCTCCTATGCTTTTAGGATCATATCATACCTTTCTTTATGCGTGAGTGTAAGGAATCCATGTTACAAATTTTGTAATGTGTCCAATGGCACTTGGTGAGTGCTTTCTTAAATAGAGGGCTTCACTTGTGATTTTCAGATATAATTATCTGAAAGTCCCAAAACCGCTATCTTTTCTCTTCTAATAGTGTTTACCTTTGTGGCTATGCCTCCACAGACTCCATGTGTTTATTTCTTAGCACCTTAGATTATTCGTTATGTTTTTTATTGTCTATTTGTGAATCTCTTTGTATGACTCTAGTTTTAATCTTTGTTTATGATCTTAATGACTTCGTCTCTGTAAAACCATTGAACTCTCTCTTGTTCTATGTTTCCGAAAGATTATTTCTTAGCACCTCAGATTATTGCTTATGTTTTTTATTGTCTACTTGTGAATCTCTTTTGTATGATTCTAGCTGTAATCTTCATTTAGGATCTTGCTGACTTCGTCGCTGTAAAATCATTGAACTCTTTCTTGTTCTATGTTCTGCCTTTGGGAATTCAATGTTTTCATCCTTATATGATATGAGAACATGTTATAAAATGAGGAAGACTGTAAGGAAAAACCAATTCCTTCCAAGTTTAATAACTTTTAGGACTCCAAATGGAATTTAACGTATCCCAACCAAATCCTGACATGAATTTTGTGTATTCGAAAGGATCGACCTAATTTCCAGAAATTCACCTGCCCCAAGCACGGGCTTTTGTTTGCAGTTTAAATGGTGAAAAGGCTCGGAAAAAGGTTATTATAAGAAGAAAAATTGATTCATAGTTTTTCTCTCATCACAGGCTTTTGAGGAAGCCATTGCTGAGCTGGACTCTTTGGGTGAGGAGTCTTACAAGGATAGCACTCTTATCATGCAGCTACTGAGGGACAATCTTACTCTTTGGACTTCTGATATGCAGGTTAGTTTATACCTTGATTAAGAGCGATTTGTTCATTTTAGAGATGACTTTTTGGGCAATGCTTGGATTTCCTTTTTTTGATTACTTGCACGGGAAAAGATAAAAGTAGAAGCAGATTTTCATTTCTAGTTTTTGTTTGGATTAGGAAAATGAGATGAAAATAATGGGATTGCATATTCGTTTGAAAAAATTCTTTTTCTTATCATTTCGTGTAGAGCATCTCCAATCATATTCTATATCTCCAAAATAGAAAACCATCCATCTCTAATCGAGCACTATAGGAGTGTCTGTATTTTAATTGTGATTCTTCCAATTTGAAAATCATCTGCAAAAAAGGGGATCATCTCTATTTTAACTATTTACCTTTTTTCAATCTGGAGTTCCCACTTTACCCTTTTCAATCTTTCTATTTTAGATTTATGTATCAAGTATCAACCCCTTTTTCTGTCTTTACTTCTGTAAGTTATGAATAACTTACACATCATTTATGCAAAGTTTTTGGCGTTGATACCATTATGGACTTTACCATTAAAACGAGTCTAATGTCAAGGATATTTTAAAAATGTAAAAGTAAAAAATTGGGATATATTTTGGACTTTGGAGGAAAGAATTAGATACGATTAAGAACGTACTTTGAGTCTCTTACTCTTTAATATGGAGACTTGGGTTTGAGTAGCTCTTAAGAAACTCCACTATCTTTTTCGTGTTCTCTTCAACAATTCACAATTCAAACAGAATCTAGAGGATCCATATGGAGGCAGTTTTATTTTTTTTATTTTTGGGTAGGAAGAAAAAATTGATAGAAAGTGAAGTGAAAAAAAAAAAAAACTTGTTTTCTTTCATGTGTTTGGTTATGGTGAAACTTTTGTAGGAAAATTTTAATTTTTTCGTTCGCAGTGTTTGGTTCCAATGGAAGTCACAAGAAAATATGTATTCAACTAAATTAGCCTTACATATTAGAAAAACAACTTCCTTGATAATGAGTAATTGAAAAATGGAGGTTAAATTTGATATTCAGTTTTTAGATAACTAGTTTCACGAGAAAGATTATATTTCCTTGTGTTTTTTTGCGAGAAAAAAAAGACACATACGCATTACTGGGTTGTCCAGGATTCTTTAGTTTCTTGCATTTTCTCTCATTGCCATTTCTAATCATACACACAAGAAGTTGATATTGTTTCTTTTTCCGCCATTTTCTAGCATCTCCTATTAATCGAACAGACCCTTAGTTTGCAGCAAGATAAACGGAATAGAGTAATAGAGTTGAGTTGACAATTGAATCTGATTTGCCCTGTTATTATTTTATAACTAATAAATAGTGCAAAGAGAAGGCCCGGCTCCAAGTTGTTCAATAATAGGCGTGTTGAGTTTCTTGACCTTATAATTCGTCAATTTTATTTCTTGGAGGGATACGGATTACTGCTTCGAATCTAATTGCCATATGAAATATTAATAGACAGATTCAATATCTAGAATCTATAGATATGGAAACATATTATTTAATTTAATTCGAATAAAAAAATAGTAAGAGAGCAATGCATTCTTCTAAGTTCTAGAAAAGAAGAGTGCCGGTGCTGAGATGCAATCTGAGCAGTTGATTGCGCAATCAACGGCTCGGATGCCGCACTACAGGATCCCCAATTCCGTAACGGTACATGGCCCGAAATTTTGTCTTGGGAAGTTCTCGAAAGGACAGTTCATTTTCTTATTAGCCAACTATATAATTTTCTGTGGGGGCTAATATTTGAGGCATGCTCATTTATCAATTTTGCCTATGGTGTTTCATGCCGCTATGAATGTTGTATTGTGGGTACTGGGAACTCTTTCATTATAATGTTTCCCCCACAAACAACCCATTCATTCTTTTTATGATTCACTTGCTATAGCATTGACAACATACCGTGAGTCAATCTCTGGACAGATTCTATTGATTCGTTAATAACTTATGGCTATTAAGAAGCACAACTCCAGCATCCATACGGAAAGTTTTAATTTTCACTTGGTTAAAACTTGAAACATCTGGTTGTACGCGTGTCCCATGCTAAGTGACTTGAAATTTCATCTTTCTGAAAGCGTAAGAACGATACTGGCATTCCAACGATATCATGGCACATTCATATACGTTAGAAAACACCATATCTAATGCTTTTCGTTTTTTTGGCTTTTATCAAAAAGAGTAAGCCATAGTTCGAAGTATTAGATTTTCGTGTAGTCTATGTTTTTTTTTTTGGGCAAGTACGTAGAATATGTTCATCTGAAGATAAGCTAACTCTTCTGCTGGGGTTGGTGCAGGAGCAAATAGACGAGGCTTGAGAAGATGGGCCGGTCTAAGCCTCAAGGGAGGTGGGCTTCACTGCCACAATTTGTGTGTAATTTGCATATATGCATATATGTTCTCATTTTTCATAGCATGTACTGTAATGCTTTGCTTATTTAGACTTCCTGGTTTTCGTATCCTGGCGATTTCAGTTGTTTCTCTTTCGTTAGTGTTGTAAAATTAAAGAAATAGAAAGGTCAACCCAGCACGGCCTGAAGAGGATTGATTCCTCGGCACAAAAGTTGAAATGAAATTTCGCAAGACATGTATAGTAAATCGCGATTGCTTATTCTGGATACAGTTGATAAGCTTTTGGTAATGGACTTGTTGATAAGCTTCGATCCACGTCTATTCTATGAGATTAAAATCAAGGTGATTCTTTGCAGCAACGTATAGTATCAGTTTCTTTTTGTGTGTGTGTGTGTGTGTGAAGCTGTGGAAACAAATGGGGAGTTTTTCCTCCGTCCTAATAGTCGATTATGGTGCATTTCTATCGTATAAATGATGGGTATAGTGTTGGATTTCTTGGTGGGTTCTAACCTAAACAGGGGCGGAACCAGAAATTTAATCTGCCTTTGGGCTAATCTAAAATTTAATGAACTAATATATGTATATATGTATGAACCAAAAGGAGTTTTATAGTTAATGTGCATCAAACTAGTACACATTTACATAAATGTTCAAAAATAAACAAAAGAAAAGTACAAAAACATACATTATTGAAGTTGAACCATACGATATTTTAAAGAGTAAAATTTGTCTATCATCGAATCTGAGTTGATATCTTCAATAATTCTCTTGTTATGTTTGGACCGAGGTGCAAAGGTTAGAATGGGTTGGCTAAAAACAAAAGAAAGAGGTGGGCTTAAATTTTACATATACTTTTTTTTTTTTTTTAATTTTTATTTCACCTTATAGCCACCCCTTTCCACCCCTTTCCCTTGTATCTTCCACCATTGAACCTGAAACCAATCGGCAATAGGTAGAATAATCTGTTGAATATATTAACCAAGCTTAGATGGCTTAGGTGAGCAATGTGAGAGATAAAAGTCTAACACTCAGTCTCACCTGAAGTCCGGATGCACGTGGAGGTATGGATTGATAAAGTGAGGCGGTCGACTCTCGGAGACCCGGTCACTAGAATAGAGTTCACCCAAGACCTAGTTGTGATACCATGTTAGATTTATTAGAGGGTTCTAACCTAAAATCAATTGACAATAGGTTGAGTAATCTTTATATTATATTAACCAAGCTTGGGTGGCTTATGGGAGTGATGTGAGATAAAGTCTTTAACATGCGGAAACTTGTAATTAAGTACTCCATCCGTCCCAAAATATATTTCCAAAACTACTATTCACACTCCTCAAAAAATCATAAATATATTGCAATCTATAATACTTTTTTCGATTTTAAAGACTTTGTTTAATAAAACTAAGCAAAATCTATTAAACACAAATCCATATTGCATATACAATCATTATAGGTTAAAAAATATAAACAATTTTACAAGAGGTATGAATAGTGTTTTGGGACATGCATTTTGGGACGGGGAGTACAATATTAAACAAAGGTTGGATCTGGAAGTTCTCAATTTCTGATTAACAAATGGTTTCTAACTTCTTGTGACATCATCTCCATCCTCCCTCATATCTTCCAAATGGTTGACGTAGGGGAACACTTTGAATGGTAAAAGCCAACGGTTCATCACTAAGAAGAATTATTTAAGTGTGTTGGTGTACAAAACGCAGCTACTTGCGATCACTCTAAAAACAATTTGGTGGGTAGGATGTCAAATGTCCTAAAAGTCAAAATGCATTCCCTTCCTAACACACTAAACACTGATTGGGTGGAGATGGGGAACTTCGCTCGATTATTGGATTCGGATTCACATTGTCATGATTAGAGACGGAACTAAGATTTTATTTATTACGAGGGGGCAATTTTGAATTGAGTGATTGAATATCTCCAATTAATACGAATTAACCAAAAACTTGTGCAATGGTGAGGCAATAGTGGGTCGGGCTCCAAAAAAGAAATATGTACAACAATGCTCCAACGCACTCACATGGTGTGTAGAGCCTACCCACACTAGAGCTCACACACACCCTGTGAGTGTGTTAGAGCAATGTTAGAGCTGAGTTATTGTACATGTATCATTTTTGCTTTACTAGCGGACAACGGTATAGCGTGGAGAATGGAAAGGTGGGAAAATGGAAAGGTGGGAAAAGAAAATGAGAGAGAGAGAGAGAGAGAGAGAGAGAGAGAGTTGGGGGCTAACATTTAAAGATTTAGAATTATACAAATAATAAAAAAAAAGGATAAATGTAGAGTTTTCCAAATAGGCCTTGGCCCCATAAGCCCACCACTAGATCGGTCCTTGGACATGGAGGGATCATGTGTATATGTAGTTCCACTCCACGTGGTTGCTTTGGACAGGTGTGATGTCTGGTACCATAAAAATTAATTACAGGTAAAATTAATTACAGGTAAGAGCTCCACAAATGGCAACAAAAATGGAAATGGGCATGTTAGGCTTTAATAGCTAGTCCAGAGCACTTTCTTCACTCCAACAGGCTCTCTATTCCACTAGCTATTTTACAGTTTTTCATTTCCACTAGCTACATGTAGCTAGCCGACTCCCCTCGCCTCTCTTATTAGCCGAGTAGAGAGTAGTGTTGGAATGTGGTGTGAAAAAGTGAATAGGCAAAATAGAATTTGTACTTTTTTAATATTTTTTGCTCTATACTCTGCCTAGCAGTGTTGGAGTTGCTCTAAAGCCCTTGATATTACGAGTGGTGGAGCTTGGCCGAGCTTAGTTGTAATGCTGTAAAACGAGTTGATTTGAGCAAGTTCAGTTGTTTAAAAATTTATTGATTTAAAATATTTATTGAGTTAAAGTCAAAATTGTTTTTTATTATATATTAATCGAGCTCATTTAAATAAGCTCTAATATTACAAATCATTGTTTTTCTTTGAAGTGTAAGCGCCCGAATAATGAGTTGTACAAATTTGGTTAAAAGATCAAACAATTTAACATTTTAACTAGTATCAAACTTGAGGTTTTGTGAAAAATCAGTTATTACACAATCAAAAAAAGGTCTTCGGCTCTCATTTGTAGGTTTTCTTTGAAGTGTAAGCGCCCGAATAATGAGTTGTACAAATTTGGTTAAAAGATCAAACAATTTAACATTTTAACTAGTAGTCAAACTTGAGGTTTTGGTGAAAAATCAATTCTTTGAACGAACATTTCGTGACTTTAACATCAAATCAAAGTCAAATTTCATTTAACGGCTATAAAGTGACAAGAAAGTGGTCCATTGAAACTCACATGGATAGTTGATTTTTTTGAGGGAAAAGGTTCTTACACAAAACTAAAGAAACTGATACCGTCCTGATTTTTGGTGTCACGACCACAGTTTTTGTTGTTCTAAGCAATGATGCTTTGACCATGAAGTCATGAACCTGTAAAAGAGTCCATAAAGACCTCCTTGATTTTCTCCCATCTGATTTTCCAAAATACTACGTACACAAATGAAAAAAAGCACAGATCTTGATATAGATGTGTTTAAAATCGTCTCTTGTTTGTATTCTTACTCTACATTTACAATGCAGACACTGGCGATTCTTAGTGCATTTACAATGCAGACACTGGCGACTCTAGTGCAAATAAAAATTACTTACTATTATATTATTATTATTATTTTAAATAAAAATTACTTACTATTATATTATTATTATTATTTTAATTCAAAAACTGAAAAGTTCCTAAAAATTTAATAATCACTTGAATAAAAGTCCCTAAAAAAACTTGTAAAAAGCTTATTTGTGTGACTTATTGTTTGAATCGAATTTTAAATGTTTCGTTTTGATCTTTTGATAAGGAGAGCTCGATCTGTCTTGCTAGCTAGGTTCGAGTTTTAAATGTGATTTTTGTTGGAACAAGATTTTTAGTTGTCATTATTGTAATGTTTTTTCTTTTGATTTATGAATGATAAAAGTATTTGATGTTTATGATTGACACCACGATTCCGAACTCCTAGAGTCGCCACTGAATGCAGAGCACGGTTCTGAAAACCTATATTTGTGTCTTTAGCATTGTTGTTTTTTCTGTAAGGTTTAAACCATCTTTTCTCCTTTTGTAATCCAGTTACATCTTTTGGGTGGTTAACTCCAGTTTCACATATGGTCAAAAATTTATTTATTTTGGGTAGTTGAACATCAACAAAACTTGACTCCCAATTCATCGCACCACGCATTGGAGAAATCGATTGGTGGTCTTGGGGCACTGTCACTTAGTGCCCAAAGACTACCGAATAAATTAAAATTACTCGACCCATTGTGAAATTATTTTTAGGTTTCTTGTAGTCTAGTGTACTTTTAGAGCTACCTTTTACCACAAATAAAATACCACGCGTCTCATGTTACATAGGACCTGGGAGGGCACACACGGTGCGGCCGCGCTAGTATCTTTCCGACGATCGGAGATGTTTACCGCATAAAACTCGTCGAATACTACGAGTGGACCAAAAATCAACTTATAGTCTTTTTAAATGTATAACATACCATATGGTGTGAAATACTCAAAACTGATAAGGGTAAGGGTTCTATAATCTTTGACCAATATATTTAGTTTGGCAATCACTTAGTAAGCAGATGTTTTAGTTTTAATTCCTCATGAGCTGCTGCACATATAAACTAGGTATTACTTTGTGAGTAAAATGCCCCAACCAAGCACCATATTATTTATCTGGCCAATTGTAGGGTCGCCAAGCTCCAAACACCTTCCATGGTAATTAACTGGCCAAAAAACAACTAGCAAGCAACACACCCATGCCCAGTGGTGTGCGCGGATGCCTGGCCTTGCGAAAATCCTCAAGGTCTAGGGTCCGATTCCCCGTTGGGTGAGTACCCTGAATGTAAGTGGGGAGAGTGTGGTTGCGCTATTTTCCCCGGATGTTTGGGTTGTACAGTCCGGTCCAAAGGGCCTGGCTGTAGGGCTGTTCTTCTGTCATAAAAAACAAAAAAACAAAACTAGCAAGCAGCATTGTATGTCAACACAACAACTAGTAAGCAATTCGACGCAGATACCTACCCACACTCGATACCCATAAGTCCATGTAACATAGGGTTGGTTCATATATTTTTCACTTCATACATGCATGGTCCTACATGACAATTATACTTTTTTTCCCTATCCAATAGGAAGAGGCTTTCTGCTTTCAGAATTTATAATTAATTATCAAGTGGTACCAGAAGGGGGAGACAAATGAAGCCAGATGTAGATCCACAGGAAAACATTGGCATTACATAAAACATTAATACATTCTATATGTTTCTATATATATATATGTATATCTTTATCCAAAGGACATCAGCGCTTATTGTGGAGAAGCAGAAGTTTTGTATGGCTGTTGTTGAGTGGAAGGCTTGTGAATTCGAGGCCCAGCATCATGCATAAACGGACGGGGGAGAGAGAAGTTTTTAATTTTGTTTTGCTTTTATAACTAGTTGTTCAAGCCAACTTACACGTATTTCGACTAATTCTGGAGGACCAATCATACCGTCCACTAGTGTGGACCAAATTTAAAGCAAGAACAAAGCTCTGTATTGACTGGTCCCAGATGATCAGTTGATAACACCTAAGGGATGATGAACTTGAGACTTTATAAAGGAACAAACCCCTAAGTCCCGAGCCAATTTGTTAGGGTTGAGAGAAGTTCATTTTAGAGATAGAAAATGGGGAATTAATTCTTCAACAAAAAAGCTCGGATCTCAAACAGTATAAAAATGGCTGATCTATCAGTTTTGGACCACTCCATGCAGAGGCATGCATGTAGGTCCAACAACAGCTTTGTTGACTGGTCCCAAGTAATTGGATTTAGATGTCCGTAATTTTGGGTAGAAGTTGAATTTTTTTTTATTTTTTAACAGCGCAAAAAAGATTTTTATTAATCAAATGTAAAAAAATTTAAGCGCGATGGCATCGCAATGGGAGAAAAGCCTCCTAACAAATTAAAGTAATCTTATCTAAGCAACATTTAATTTGAATATTTATGAGAATGATCAACATATCATCTTTTGATGAAGCTGGGAATCTAGGATTACTTTTGGAACTTGTGACTCATATGGAGAGGTACCGAGAAGTTTTAATGAAGGCTAGATGCTACGGAATAATTATGGTTGGAATAGAGTAGGGCTATAAATACTCTCTATTGTAAAAACCCTGACCGATTTTGATCATAATAAACAGACTCGCTAGTTCCCGTGGAGATATCCGATTTTGGGGAACCACATAAATTCTTGTGTCGATTTTTACTGTTTTCGTATCCATTATTGTGTATGTGGTGATTTCTCTAACAATTACTAAGGGACAAAAGGGATTTGATTTTCGCTTATTTGAGAACGTGATTTCTGATGAAATATATCATTGAGAATTACATTCATATTCCGGTCTTTCTCATATATATATACAAACTACGAATCACAGAAATAGGACAACACAATTTACCCAAAAAAATGAAATATGACAACACATTTTCAAAATTTTTTGTCATCCTTGCAAATGCTGCGAGTTATATATATGCATTATATTGTAGGCTGCAATTCTGGCTCTAAGCGAAAGACATGCAAGACGACCGACTTGGGCTTCCAATTTTCACCAAAATATAGGACCCCCAGTTAAGTTAAAAAAATAATCTTTTGGCACTTCAATTATGTTAATTTTTTTTTTTGGGGGTAAATATTATGTTAAAGTTATCTTTAGCAAATTGACTTAAATCCAACCCTTAGTTATACCAAATCCATAAGCAACGGTACGATTGTGTTGGCGGAGAACCAAAAGTTGGCTAATTTTGAATTAATTCGTCGAATTTTGGATAAACTCTTCCTGAAAAATAAAACGAATCGGCTATCTCATCAGTTGATGATAAGATGGTCGATCGATAAGCTTAATTACAAAATCAGTAGTTTTGCGATTAATTCATGTGTATATATATATATATTCAATTCTTTCAGTAACACAATTTAATTAGTATATTTTTGTGATTTGGTTCAATTTCTCTTTTTAGTATATTTTTTGATTTGGTTCAATTTATTTATTTTAGAAACATGGAGGCCCACTTTATAAAACTCGTGTACAACTTCCTAGTATAGGCTCTACAACTTCCAAGTACGTGTGATTTTGTCCAAAAAATATAATTAAAGATTGCATGTGAGTTTTTATTTATAGACAAAAGCTCGAATCTCAAACAGTAAAAAAATGGCTGATCTATTAGTTTGGACCACTCTCTGATCAAAACACAGAAAAAAAAAAAAAAAAAAAAAAAAAAAGAGAAAATTTTGGACCACTCCATGCGTGCATGCATGAAGGTCCAAGAACAGCCTTGTTGAGTGGTCCTGTACAATTTTTTACGACGACTTGACGACTTTCGGATGCCCCGAATGTGAAGTGGTAACGATTGGAGTTCATAATGCGTTACCAATGGATCGAACACCTGACCACCTGTGATTTGGAATCCGGTCAAAATCTTGGCAAATTGATCGGAGTAGAGTTACCTGAGGAAGAAAGATTCTTAGGCAGCAGGAGATCGATCCATTTAAAGAAAAGAATTTCTCTCAGTGATGGACTTCCCTGTAGAACCAAATTTTTTTGGGTACCTACCGGGTACCACGTGGCCGTGCCGAGCACAATCTCGGCCGTCCAAAAGTGTTTTAGACGGCCGAGATCGATTCACTCTCTCTCCTCTCACCCGGACACTCTCTCTCCTCTTTTTCTCTCTCCTATTCCGGGCCGTTGGATCGTATTTTGGACGGATGAGATTGCCGAGCGTGTGCCACGTGGGCAATACCCGCTCGGTACTGAAAAATTTCTCCTGTAGAACGGATAGAGCAAAAGGAAAGGAGATCGATCCATTTAATATTAGGAAACTTAAATATTAAAGTGACATGACTCCAATATTGGTTGGATTAATGAAGTCATATATTAGGAAATATTGGCTTTGAACATTTATTAGACTGAGTTTTTCATGTATTGATCAGGGTTAAGGGAGGAGAGATAGGGAATATAGGACTATAGGATTACAAAAGGTGGAGATCGAGGAATCGGATTTTCACTTAGTTTGACATCGCATAGGATTTTTACTTAGAATATCGGATTTAATTGAGTATATATGTCATCAAAATCATTGAAATAAGATTTTTTGCGGTTTTGCGACTCCAGATTTCGTGTGGTTTTGGGGTTGGTTTCTGCCCTTCCCTTGGGGTTGGTTCTCGGATGGCTTTTGCTGATGTGCCCGAGATCCTTTTAATCTTTGTATCTTTTTCAAAGATTAATAAAATCTTTTTTGCTGATAAAAAAAATCATTGAAATCCTCGTATTCTCGTTCATCATATTCAATAGTTCGTATGGAACCTGGCCAAAGTGTAAGTTTTTATTTTTATTTTTTAATTAAGGGAAAATAAGCTAATTATTCATTATAAGGGGTATAGTTTTTATTTTGTATTTATAGTTGTGAGTAATAAGCTAGGTGTTTCTTTGTGAAGAGCTATATTCATTCAGGAAAAACAGATCAAGAGGCAAGGAGAGTAAGGCATGCGTTTTGGACCCCTAATAAATTTGAAGGCCGAGGCCGCAAGTGGTGGCTAGCTCATGCGGTAAAGTCTTGGATGCCCCACATTGCATTTCGGGACCGAGTCTCATTCTCCACTCCTCTCATGTAATAGATTAGGAATGACAAATAACAAAAATAAAATAAAATTTGGAGGCCCCTATATTTCATAGGGTTTTATAATCCGTTCAAAAAAAAAAAAAAGGGTTATATAATGGGTATAAAAAATAAGATAAGTATGAGGAAATTCCTAAAACTGAGATGAACCCCAAATCAAAGCCTACCATAAAAAGGCAAAGAAAGTTGAAGTTGCTTATTTTAATTTTCTAGATTCATTGTTGTCTACAACTATGCATTTCTAGCCTGTTTGGGGATAACTATGTGGGGATACCTATGTGGGGATTTATTAATCCCGGACTAGTCAATTTGGTGTTTGGTAGGCACACACGACTTGAACTATTTAATCATGGGGTCTATTTAAGAATTGGGGGATGGTGTTGTCCCTAACATGTTGTTCCCATCCGAGCCCGCCGTCCATACTCGGCAATGGACGGTCTAGATTTGATCTGTAGTGGATGATTCGGATTTGTTTGGAGAAGATGTGATCCGAGCCGTCCATTGCCGATGGACGACTGTGATCGGACAACATAGATGCTGTCCCTAAAGAGACAGCACCCACCCTGTCCATAACTAGTCCCCCTTCCCCAATTACCTAATTATCCCTTCCCACTTTCAAACTGGGTATATAAATAAATTTTGAAGGGTAAGCAAATAACTTGTTACCTTTTGTCATCATCCATCCAATTTTATCCACCCATACAAATTACCAACCAAAAAAGTATAAAATAATTTCCACTTCCTACTCAGGCCTCCCTTATACCATATCTTCTTTTTATCTGTCCTCATATAACTCCCAAAGCTAATTCCGCTAACAAACAGGCTCTAATTACGTATTTTTGCTGCGTATATATTCATATTTTTCATATGTGACTAACGATCTCGACAAAGTTCTAAAAATTGGACCGGATCGGCCGGTTCAACTGACCTATCCAGTCTGGTTTGACCCCAAACCTGCTTCTTTTAGAGAATAATTTTTCCACCACTCACCACTGTGGAACCTGGCGGGGTGCTGTGCATCCCCATGCACAACACCGTGCTGTGCAGCCCCGCCGCGCCGACATTTTTTCGACGATCGGAGACGTTCACCGTGTAGACCTCGTCGAATACTACAAGTGTGTCAAAAATCAACTTGATCGGATATCTTTTAGTGCCTCATCGGAACACAAATAACATGAAAAAGTGGTTTATATCTAGTGTTTGTGTCCATTTGTGTTCCATTTGTTTTCAAAGTATTTGTGTTCCGATAACCTACTTAAAAATATCCGATCAAGTTAAGTTTTTGCATACTTGTAGTACTCGACGATGTCTACGCTGTGAACGTCTCCGATCACCAAAAAAATGCCGGCGCGGCGGCGCCACGGGACTGCACAGCATGGTGCTGTGCATGCACAGCACCCCCACAGTCCCACCATTGTATATCAAAAACTTTACACAAATTTGGCCGGCCAAGGCTAGCTGGTGCCATTGGGGTTTGGAAATACACGTGACCATATGAGATGCCAAGTAGCAAAAGTATTTCATATTTGGGCTAACCAGAATTTTTGGGAGCTAGATGAGGGGTATCACTTGAGGTGGTGGTGGAAAAGGTGAATAGTTTCATTTGTTTTTTTTTCATAGAGGGTAAGAGATGTTGAGAGTTAGATCCACTTGAGGTTCTCCTCCATGTGCTTGTAGGCCCATTTCATTAGGGAATATTCACGGAGTCCGCATCATATCACCTGAACCCAATATACATTGAATAACATATATAACCACTTGAAAGGCATTGGTAATTGGCATGCCACTCAATTGTATATTAAGGCCCAACCATTTTTCTATTCATCCGATGTGAAACTCAATCTTCCAAACATGTTCTGAACAATCTCCTCCTCATGTGTGAAGTAACCATGCATTGGGCCTACCTCTCCCTCAATTTGATCCATTTGATTCCCCTTATTCTTGATCTATTACCATTCTCTAACACCGTGTCTGAACACAGACTTATTTACCACACCCACTCCATCCAGAGCCACCATATTCCACGAGAGCCACTTTGCTGCCAGCCACCTCCTGCTCCATCGAGAGTCTTCATGCAAGCCCACGACTAACAATGCTTCCAGGAAAGCTCGCCCATAGATCGTCAGTCAATGGCTCTAATACCCTTTTGTTGGGAGTTTGATCTGCCTGAGGTTCTCCTTTGTGTGCGAGTAGGTCCAATTTGTTGGGGAGTATCCACGGAGTCCAAACCACATCACCTGTGGACCTAATAATATACATCGAATGACCCACATCCACTTAAAATGCAAAGTCTTATAAGTGGCGAGCCGCCCAATTAATGTTTTAAGATCCAACCTTCTTTTTTTTTTATTTGTTTGATGTGAGACTTAACTCGTTCACACATGTTCCTAACAAGAGCATCTCTGGGGGAGGATAGAAAATGGTTAGGAATTAGTGTGATGCTATATATTGTTTCTATCGGATCCGGGGGTTCTAGAAATTGTAAATTTGAGTGTGAAATGTCCAAATTGCCCTTGACAGTAAAAAAAATTGGGTTGTATTTTACATTGTATAAAGACAATATTGTTATAATTTATCATTCAGTAAACTATCTTAAGTCGGTAGAACAAGCTAACTTTGGCTTACTGACTTTTTAAGGGCTAAAGTCATTTCACCTTAAGTCAGGTGTTGTGGAGCACCAATTCCAATTTCTTGATTATTTTCATAGAATTCAAGAAATCCACAAATATTTTATTAGATTTATTTTCTACGAAAGTAACGATAAGCATCGTCTTTTTGATGGATATCTACATAAAAAGGCTGGGCTGAATATGTCAAAGTCCTATCACAAAGAAAAGATTTTTGTCATCTTTAACTTTATTTGAATATAGCTTTGCAAAACAAGACAGTTTTCTGAAACAAGTTAAGAAGAATGTGACAAAGCCAATAGGTATTTGTCCTGTCGGCATGGAGGATGGCCTAAGCACCCAAGCAAGAGGTTTCAAGTTTGAGTAGATAAAGTTACGTTCGGCCTGCATTGCAATCTAACTATTAACCACTAACCACTAACAACACCTTTAGCAAAACAAATAAAAAAGAAAAAAGAAAATAAGAAGTATCTTGGCTTAGGCCAGTTTGAAAGGTATAATGTCAAAATATTACACCCTCCGTCCCTTTTTTCTTTTTTACTGTCAACTTTTTCATTTTGGGTTGTCCTTTAATAAATGTGTTTTGAAAAGTTAATGAGAAAAAGTTTGTATGCGCTTTTGAAAATTTAGTGAGTAAATAGTTAATGGGGTAAAAGTAGAGGATTATTTTGGAAAGAGGAGGTAAAAGTTGATGTGTAAAGTGTAAGTAAAAGTTGATGTGAAATGTAATGATGATGTCTTTTTAATAAATTGGATTTATGAAATAACGCATTTAAAAGGGACGAAGGGAGTAGTAAATAGTTTATCAAGCATACTACCATTTTTTTGGATGGAAGAGCAAAAATTTCTAACATATAGAGAAAAATAAAGCTGCAACAACAATAACATGAAAAAAGAAATAAAGATCTAAACATCTAAACAAAAATATAGACAAAATAAATAAATAAATAAATAAATCAAAAGTCGTCGAAAAAAGAAGCTTTGATGTTGAAAACCAACATTCCTCTCATGAAAGTGGTGTTGGAAGAACCCGACTTGGTCGCCGCCTCTACCGTTGTGGTAGAAATCGAATTTAGAGTGAAAATCAATCCACCACAGATTCATGGTGGTCAATCAAAAAATGCTAGAGATTAAAGAGATGTCATCTCACATATACAGAGGGTCTCAACCCATATCCTTGAGAGGTAAGGGAGAAGGGGTGGGGCAGCTTGGGGAAGGGCAGGGGTGGGTTGTCAAAAACCTAAGAGGAGAAAAGTGTGGAGGACTTTCTCTCTAGCCCTCTCAATTATTTTTTAAGCAGATTAAATGTAGAAGTGTTAAAAATGGGCTATGCCATGCCGATCCATTTTAGAATATGCTTGGCCCGGCCTAGCTCATGGGCACGCCTAACTCCGTGTCGTGCTGTGCTCGTGCCCGTCCTAATTCGCGCGTCGTACCGTGCTCGTGCTGCAAAGACGAAAAAAATCTTTTAGACTGATTTTTTTCTTTCCAAATAGGTATAATAAAATCAAACAACAAAATTAGTTCCGATCTTCATGCAAATGTAGAAAAACTTCATAATTAAAAACAATGAATTCAGTTTCGATGAAATAAAGTTTGACATTAGGAGACTCGTGAGGTGTTCAAATCAATTTGCAGTTGTGAAAAATGTAAGATAAAGAAAACAAATAAACAAAAACCAAGAAGTATAAATTTTATTTATTTTCTTTATCTAATAAAATTCAACTTCCATTTATCCTAAAATCTCTCTCTCCTCGTAGTCACTCCCCCTCTCCCATGTTCTCTATCTCCTCACCAACTAACCAAGTTTTTGTCCCTCCCTCTATCTCTCACTCAATTTTTTTTTTAAATTGAAAAATCTAGAAAATTAAGGATGAGTGTTTAAGGCTTGTGAGACTTCAATATATTTGTATAGAGTATAATTGATGTTTTTTTTTGATCGGTAGTATAATTGATGATTGATTGATTGGCTGACATGATATATGCACCACATTATATTTATAGATAGATAATAAATTAAGCATTCCTTATTTTAGTTTACTGCAACAAATTAAACATTCCTCATTTTTACACTTGTACTGCGCCAGTGCCAGTGCCATTTAGCACAAAACACTGGCCCAGCTTAGCCCACCTACAAGAGCGTACTGTGCAAAGCCACTCTTAAACATGTCGTGCCTGTGCCAACCCCTGCCCGTTTGACACCTCTAATTAAATGTGTTCACACAATTAATTAGGACTAAATCTTGGGCACTTTCATTTAGAGCCACTACAATGCAGGAGTCAAATCCCCGTGGACTCCCCCAATGGTCATATTTGGCATCAAGGCTCTCTCAGATATTGCTGTCAAATATTAAACCAAACTCAGATATTGCTGTCAAATATTAAACCAAACTTACATCGATTTGGCAATAAGCAAATCATGCCAAATTTGACAGCAATTGCCAAGTACTTTCTCGCATTCCTCATTTTAGTTTACTACTAAAATTAAGCATTCCTCATTTTTATTTGTGATGTGCTCGTGCTCATGTCGTGCCGTGCCTGTGCCACGTGCAACAAAATACCGGCCTAGTCTAGCCAACCAATATGATCATTTTGTGTCGTGCTTGTGCCGGCCCATGCCTGTTTGACACCTCTAATTAAATGTGTTCACACGATTAATCTAGACTAAATCTTGGGCACTTGTCATTATTTGGAGCAACTCCAATGGAGGAGTCAAATCCATGTGGACTCCCCAACGGTCATATTTGGCATCGAGGCTCTCTCAAATCTTGCTGTCAAACATTAAACCAAATTTACGTCGATTTGGCAATAAGCAAATCACGCCAAATTTGATAGCAATTTCCAAGTACTTTCTTGCATTCCTTATTTTAGTTTACTACTACAAATTAAGCATTCCTCATTTTTACTTGTGCTGTGCTTGTGCCCGTATCGTGCTGGGCCCGTGCCTCGTGCCACATGCCACAAAACACCAGCCAAGCTTAGCAAACCTATAAGATTGTATCGTGCCGGGCCACTCGTAAACGTGTCGTGCCTTTGCCGGCCCCTGCCTGTTTGACACCTATAATTAAATGTGTTCACACAATTAATTGGGGCTAAATCTTGGGCACTTTCATTTAGAACAACTCTAATGGAGGAGTCAAATCCCTGTGGACTCCCCAACGGTCATATTTGGCATCAAGACTCTCTTAGATCTTGCTGTCAAACATAAAATCAAACTTACGTCGATTTGGTAATAAGCACCAAATTTGACAGCAATAGCCAAGTACTTTCTTGCATTCCTGGTTTTAGTTTACTACTAGAAATTAAACATTCCTCATTTTTACTCGTGCCTGTGCCATGCCCGTGTCACGTGTCACAAAACACCAGCCAGCCTAGCCAACCTATAAGATTGTGTCATGCCGTAATGCTCTTAAACGTGGTGCGCCTGTGACGCCTCTAATTAAATGTGTTCACACGATTAATTGGGACTAAATCTTGGGCACTTTTTCATTATTTATGGCAATTCCAATGGAGGAGTCAAATCCCTGTGGACTCCCCAACGGTCATATTTGGCATCAAGGCTCTCTTAGATCTTGCTATCAAACATTAAACCAAACTTACGTCGATTTGGCAATAAACAAATCACACTAAATTTGACAGCAATTGCCAAATACTTTCTTGCTTTCCTTTTATGACTCCCCTAGGAGAAGAAAAAATGCATAACACCTTTTCCCTAGCCCTCTCAATTAATTATCAAGCAAGTTAAATGTGTGCACACGATTAATCGGGACTAAATCTTGGACACTTTCATTTAGAGCAGCAATTCCAATGGAGGAGTCAAATCCATGTGGACTCCCCAACAGTCATATTTGGCATCAAGACTCTCTTAGATCTTGCTGTCAAACATAAAATCAAACTTACGTCGATTTGGTAATAAGCAAATCACGCCAAATTTGACAGCAATAGCCAAGTACTTTCTTGCATTCCTGGTTTTAGTTTACTACTAGAAATTAAACATTCCTCATTTTTAATCGTGCCTGTGCCGTGCCCGTGTCACGTGTCACAAAACACCAGCCCAGCCTAGCCAACCTATAAGATTGTGTCATGCCGTAACGCTCTTAAACGTGGTGCGCCTTTGACGCCTCTAATTAAATGTGTTCACATGATTAATTGGGACTAAATCTTGGGCACTTTTTCATTATTTATGGCAACTCCAATGGAGGAGTCAAATCCCTGTGGACTCCCCAACGGTCATATTTGGCATCAAAACTCTCTCAGATCTTGTTGTCAAACATTAAACCAAACTTACGCCGGTTTGGCAGTAAGCAAATCAAGCTGAATTTGACAGCAGTTGCCAAATACTTTCTTGCTTTCATTTTATCACTCTCTTGCCCTCTCAATTAATTTTCAAGCAGTTTAACAAATTCAATGGAGAAATTAAATCCCTTTTGGACTCCCTAACGTTCATATTTAGAATCAAGGCTCTCTCAGATCTTAGTTTTTTTTTTTTTTTACATTAAACAAAACTTATATCGAATTGGCAATAAGTAAATCACGCTAAATTTGACAGCAATTGCCAAGTACTTTTTTGCTGTCATTTTATGACCCTTCAGGCTTTATGAAAATCTTCATTTATTATCCAATACAAATTTAATACTGTGATTGGAGAGGGAGAATTTCGTGATTGTCAAATTAAAAAGAATATATCAAATTGTCGTGGGGCCCGCATGTGGGCGTGTGGGATAATTGTCAAATTAAAAAAATATATCAAATTGTCGAATAAGTATCGGATAAAAATTTAACATTTTCAATTTTGAAGCAAGGAGATAAAAAATTAAAAGCCAATTTCTTTAAATATTTAATGAGGCCAGTGTGCACTACCCACGGCATTTTCTGCTCCAATCTCTCGTTTGTTCATTTCCTACATACATAGGTCCCCTCTCTGCAACACACTCTCTCACATCCTCAATCTCTCTCTCTCTCTCTCTCTCTAGACCCCCTGGCATTTTCTTTCTGCTCCAATCTCTCGTTTGTTCATTTCCTACATACATAGGTCCCCTCTCTGCAACACACTCTCTCACATCCTCAATCTCTCTCTCTCTCTCTCTCTAGACCCCCCTTGTTGGTTTGTCACAAACTCTCTCTCTCTCTGGTATGGCAAAACCCAAATGCTATTCAAAAGATGCAAAAAACTGCGGCAAGGTTTTGAGTTTTTGATTAATCAAACTTATTTCGATGAGATTTAGATAGGGTTTTTACAGAGAGAAAAAAACTGAGGTTTTTTACAATGGCGAACCTTCTTTGTACAGAAACCCACAACGTGTGCTTTGATGATCTTGATTCTGACCAGACCCATGAAACCAGTAATCAAAATCTGGGTTTCGAAAATGATAGATCAGAGCCCTGGATTGGTTTGCCATTGTTGAGTGAAGAGTGTTTCTGTTTGATGGTAGAGAAAGAGAGAGGGCATTTGCCTAGAGATGATTATTTCAAGAGGGTGAGAAGTGGAGACATGGATTTTGGTGTTGTGAGAAGAGAGGCCATGGATTGGATTTTAAAGGTCGGTCTGATTAGTTTTATCATATGGGTTTATTTATTTTTCCAGTTTTTCCAATTATGTAATCGTCCTTTGGTTGATTTTTAATTTATTTTTGCACTTTTTTATTCCTATAATGTGTACTACATTCCCCCATTTTTATAAAGAAAATTGGTTGATCACTTCAATTGATTTACATTTATAGGTTTGTTGGTTGGTTATCCCAAATGGCTTTATTGGCTTTTCCTATTTCATGGATTGGGTATAACTCCTCATTGGACATTGCTTTTACCATAATGTTCCTAATTTTGTGATGATGTTTCTTGCAATGTGTACTAGATTTCACCCCATTTTGATCAACAAGTTGTTCAGTTTAATTCATCATACTCCCCCTTGTCAATTTGATTTTCTTAAATTGTTTTTTAAACCTTTTATTTGGATCCTTTTCTTTGGTTTTCAATGCAGTCAACAACTGATTTTTTTGATGCTATATTGTCCCTATCACCACAAGAACTTTAACACTACATTGGCTTTCTGGGATTGGATTTGTTTTCATTTATATGTTTTCCATCCGTTTCCTGAAATGGGTTTTGTGTTTTGTGTTCTACAGGCTCATGCTCATTACAGTTTTGGACCACTGAGTTTCTGCCTGTCAATTAATTACTTGGATCGATTCCTATCAGTTTATGAACTGCCTGTAAGTTAGAAACAGAGACCCCAAAGTATTCTCCTCTCATAACAATTTGGTTATTTGTTTTTGGATGCTAATTACATCTTTATTTTTTCGCTTTTTGGTCACTGTTTTTTTACCCTTTCCATTTTTCCTTTTGCTTTTCTTTTGGTGTACAGATAGGTAAAACTTGGAGAGGACAATTGTTAGCTGTAGCCTGTTTGTCAATAGCAGCAAAAATGGAGGAGACTTCAGTGCCTCTGACTGTAGATTTACAGGTGGAAACAACAAAACAATCTAACACTGAATTTGATATTGAATTTACAATGCTGTTTGACAAGTTTATCCTTAAATTTTGGAGAAATATTTTCTAATCTGATTTATGCTTGGGTTGTGGGATTATTGACAGGTGGGTGAACCCAAGTTTATTTTTGAAGGTAAAACCATAAGAAGAATGGAGTTTTTGGTGATGAGCACTTTGAATTGGAAGATGAAAGCTTCCACTCCTTGTTCCTTCATAGATTACTTCCTTGGAAAGATCAATGATGATGATCAAATCCAATCAGGGTTTCTGATCTCTAGGTCAATTCAACTCATATTAAGCACAGTTAAAGGTTCTCTTTTTGTTTATGTTTTGGATATTGTAGTTAATTTTGGGAGTTGGATCCTCTCCGGTCCTTAATTTGGACTGTATGACACAGTTCAAATCTGGACCGTTCATTCGCTGCAACTAATAGTCTGGATTTGTTCAAAAACTCTTACCATTAAGAGTTTCTGAGCAAATTTGAACTATTGATTATACCAATGTATTGTTCCAGAACTTGGACTCGAGAGTATCCAAACCCTTAATTTGGTGTTAATTCTTTTTTCAGTGTTCAATCTAGTGATGGGTGGGGAAATTGAATGCAGGTATTGATTTTTTGGAATTCAGGCCTTCTGAGATTGCTGCAGCAGTGGCAATATCTGTTTCAGGAGAAGTAAAACCAGTAGACATTGATAGAGCAATGTCTTGCTTCATCCTTGTGGGAAAGGTAAAAATATGTGGTGCCCACAGAAATAAAACCTTTAGGTTCTTGCAGAATTAAAACCCTAGACTTGACAAATTGCTTTTGCCCTCTAGTTTTATGCTTCTACCATTGGTAGGCAATGTCTTGCTTTATACTTGTGGAAATGTAAAAATAGGGGGCAACCAAAAGATGGTGACCTAGGAAGTTTGTGTTTACTCCAGCCCGTCGGGTTGCTCCTCCCCCACCGGTCTTAAGTACGATAATTGTGACTAGATGGTTCGGAGGGGAGTTTCAATTTAACTTGCATTTCGGTAGGGCCTGGTGGTGACTGAGCCCGCGATGTGATGACGGATCAATGCTGATACAAGCGGGGTCAATTGATCCTCCAAGTATCTAAAGTCTCTTTCTTTTATGTGGTTTTGTGGTATAAATAGTTTTTTTTACAATATTGCTACCAAAAGTTTAGTTCTCACCCCCCAAGTTTGGAGAAATACACTATCTGCCTATATTTGTAGTTTTTCTTCCGTTTTACCCTCGATTCGTTCGGAAATCAACTTTTCTCTAGTGTCAAATAGAAAATCGTTTCGTTCATTCTCTTGATAAAATCTTAACCACATGATGAAAAATTTCTTGCTCCGCCCTTGTCAACGACACATTAATTTCCTAAATGAGATTTTTTGTTTTATTTGTGGAATTTGCAGGGAAGAGTGCTGAAATGCCTTCAACTGATCCAACAACTGGGACTGAGTAGAGGGTCTGCAAATCTGGGTGGTAGTGCTTCTATTCCATCATCAGTTCCCCTAAGCCCAATAGGGGTGTTGGATGCTGCATGCTTGAGCTGCAAAAGTGATGATATAACAGTTGGGTCATGTGCAAATTCTTCACATAATAGCCCAGAAACAAAGAGGAGAAAGCTGTCTCAAGAGGATTTCAAGTCATGAGAAAATGTGGATTTGTTTTTCTCCGTCACAAATCAGTTTGGTTGGATGAGAGAGAGAGAGAGAGAGAGAGAGAGAGAGAGAGAGAGAGCATGCTTTTAGGGTGAAAAAGAAAGGCACCCAGCTGTTAAATATAATTCAAAGAGGTCTCAAAAGCCAGAGGAGGTGGTGGGGGAAATAAGCTGAAATTTTGTCTTTAGTTAGGGAAAATGCAGTTCTGTTGTAGCTTTTCAATTCAAGAGAAGAAAGTGAAAATTGACACAAGGAAAGAGAGTAGAGATATAAAAAATAAATAAAAAGTGGAGAGAAAACCCTTGTTAATTTGGTTACCTTTTTTACCGTAAACAACTTGCTCCATTTGGGTATCAACAACCCACTTGTCTAAAAAAATAAACAAATAAATAAATAAAAGAAACAATTTTCTATATATATGACTTATAAATATGTTGAGCCGTTCAGGGTTGTTTAATACTCTCTCCCTCTTCCTATATATATATATATATATATATATATATATAATTGTGCACGAGGATTTTGTAATCAACCCAATTATGAAAAATAAATGAGTGTACACGTACACATCCTTTTTTTTTTTTTTTTCCTTTGGTAAATGATTTTTGCATTCCAATACTTGTCCTTTATTGTCTATATTATATATTATGTGTATTTTGAATATTAAAAGACAAATACTTTGGACTACTAGCATCAAAAGTGGAATGCCAAAATTAATTACCTTTTTTTTAACGGTTCATGCCCTTTTTCCGATCACAAAAGGCAATTTCAGCCACCATATATATTGGGTTTTCGATCACAAAAATGGTCAACATCTAAGGGATTCGAGATGAGTTTTTCTTTTCACGGAGCCTCCTTAAATGGAGGGTTTACGGAAGCCCCTTTGGGGGCCCCATTGGCATCTCATCGCAATGATCCAAACCGGTCATCTTGTAGGGTTTGCAGAGAACAGTGTTTATCAAAAAAATCAGCTTGACCCAGCATCGATACCGGGTCAAGCTGATTTTTTGACATACCTATCAATGCCAGGTCAAACTGATTTTTTGCATATACACACTACTCTACGGATCCTACAAGATGATCGGTTTGAATCATTGCGATGAGATGCCGGTGAAGCCCCCAAAGGAGCTTCCGTAAACCCTCCATTTAAGGAGGCTCCATGAAAAAGCCAAACTCCAAGATGATACATGTAATCTTGAGCCCTATTTGATTGATTGGTCTAATTAGGGACATGGTACTTCAATAACTGAGTAATCTGACTCGATTCTCTCTGTTTTTTTATTTTTTATTTATTGTCAAATAGATCCTGTAATTTGTCCACCACCAGTGTGGTTCCACCAGATTGCTGAAAGTACCGTCGGACAAGATTCTTAATACAATACAGTACATGTCTAATATGTAGTCAATCAAAGATGCCCTTGCTCAATTCAAATGCTGTTTTTACCTGGGGTTCGGAGTTGGTACAATACAGTACATGTCTAATATGTAGTCAATCAAAGATGCCCTTGCTCAATTCAAATGCTGTTTTTACCTGGGGTTCGGAGTTGTCAATCAAAATTTTTCATGTATTTTTCAATTTTTCTATATATTTTCTATGGGTGCTCATTCTATTCAAATGCGTGTTTTGCATGATACCTGAAATCATTTTCATGTTGATAGAAGATTTGGTTTCCGTCTCTAACCACTTGAAAGTGCTAAATATACTTTATAGTACTCGAATCACGCGAGGTGACCAAAACTTAAATATTTTATATGCTTCGATCCCGACATAAGTACACTAAGATTTTTTGGCCCTGTTCGTTTCCCAATTTAGTTTTAGTTTTAGTTTTGATAATATCATCATTTCTCTCTCTATCTCTCTCCACTCATTACACCTTATGACATCATCAAAACTAAACTAAACTATCTAACCAAACATAACCCTTGCAGTTGACTGTGAATAGCTCAAGCTTTTGAGATTGTTGATAACATAACACGGTATCAAAGTTCAAGTCGGGAGAACTCTCGAGTTCGAATCTCTCCCTTTATAGCACTCGAATCATGCGAGGTGACCAAAACTTAGATATTTTATATGCTTCGATCCTGACGTAAGTACGCTAAGATCCCTTGTAGTTGACTATGAATAGCTTAAGCTTTTGAGATTATTGATAACATAACACGGTATTAGAGTTCAAGTCGGGAGATGTCTTGATTTCAAATCTCTCCGTTTGCATTCTGCTTCTATCCTTCGCATTCTATTTCTCTAACTACAAAAATTTACATATCCACAAGACAAGATGAGTTTGAACGTGAGAGAGAATGTTGAATCGCTTCATATACATTTTTGGATCCATTTTCTAGCAACTTAAGCTTTTGAGACTATTGGACTTGACAAATACAGCCTGACGAATTTATATAGTAACACACGCATCTGCAAGAATTCCCTTGTCAATTCCTAGTCCAAGCATAGATGGGATTAGTTGACGTGTGCACAATCTAGCTTTGATGAGAAAATTTTGCATACGGATAGGGCACTGAGAGTGGTGGTCAGCACTCCATCCAAGCCGTCCAAATTTGTTTTGGACGACCCAAATTCAAGGGGGTAAATTTGCCCCCAAAATTTTCAAAAATGCCACCATTACATTTGGGCAGTCCAAAACATGTTTGGACGGCTCAGATGGGGTGCCGGGTACCACGTGTCCGTGCCCTATCCGTACCCAAAATTCTCATCTTTGACACTCCTGACCGCCAAACTGGAAAAAAATTAAAAAAGAGGAAAAAAAAAATGTTACTGTCCGGATTGAATTATGCAAGTGTCGTAGGTATCAATATAAATACCACACCATATTCTTGTCCTGTAGTGTTGTCAATTAAAAACACAAGACCCCAAAAACAGAACTAAAGATCTGTGGTAAAAGATGGAGAGTGAGATGGTAAAAGGAAGTGGTTGGTCAAACATTCAGAGATGATAAATTTGTCTATTCCTCTGGATTGTGAAAGAGAGGTTAAAATAAGGGACGTTAACACAAAGGTAATGGTAGGAACATGAATTTACAACTGTTCTCCATAGGGAATAGGGATAAGAGCTAAAACTTCAAACACTGAATTTACAACTCACAAACTCATGGGAAGCATCAAAGAATGTAACAAATAAATACCACCAGTTGCCAGGATTCAGATGTTACAATATGCAGTGTTGACCAGTCATATTTTCCAGAGAGAGAGAGAGAGAGAGAGAGAGAGAGAGAGAGAGAGGTAACCTAATATCCTATTCATCATTCCCACTTGTAGAGGAAAATTCAGGATAGAGATAGGGCTAATAAATGTAGTAAAAATTTTAAGGAAAATTTCACACTTACAGAGGAATTGATGTGCAACTTTGACCAGACTCACAACCTAAGAACAAATATATAACAATATCATTCCTCAAAGTGAACCATAGTTGCAGGGAGCTTCAAAAGTGGGTGTGCTCCCAAGACGGAGCTCGAATTGGTGCTCCAGAGTAAGGAGCGCGCTCCTGAATAAGATGTGAGCTTACATAGTAATTTCAAGGAAGAAATTCGGACTTCTCTTTGCAAACATGTGTTAGGATGAAGAAAACAGAAAAAAGTAAGAGAGATTCAGGAATCTTGCCTTTTATTTGACTTGTCTATGTGTTTAGTCCATATATTTGATATAGGCCGTCTCGTCTCATTCATCTATATATGATAATACTTATATATACACATTCATCTATATATGATAATACTTATATACACGCTCGGCACTCCCAATTTATGAACTTCTACATGCCCCCGTTCCCGCACCCTTGTATAGTTAACCAGGCTTAAAACAAAATACAAAATACAATACAGAAATAAACTCATGAAAAATAGGAATTATAAATGCCTGTTGAACACAATAATCAGGGTCACATTGGCCTTTAAATTTACTTTACAGAAGACAAGGAACCAATACAAAATGTTTTGCAGTTCCTGCGTATCTTTTATTATCAAACGCGTCTTGTCGGAATTACCTCAGTAGCAGTACCATATGCTACAAAAAATTTCAATTTTTGGAAGAATGTCGTCTGCTGTGTTATTTCTACAACAAGAAGCCGTGAAAAGAAGACTTGGCTTACCCAGAAACCTTTTGAAGGTGGTTTTCTGTTCTTCAATCTTCCCATGTATATAACTTAGGCTTCTCAAACCTGAAGTGTGGTATAATATACCATAGAATGCTGGAAATCAGATGAAGTCTGGTTGGCCGGTTGATGTCAAGCAACGATGCCACATGCGGCTGTTGGGGTCGACAACCCTGGAGTAAGAAATTACTTCTGGAATGGGAAGGTAGACATAGTGTGTGTTGCATATGCCCACCGTGATGCCGCTATATCCAGCAAATGCACCATGAACCTACCAGGACCAAACATTTTGCATTGAATAAATATCACGGGAGCAAATATACCCAACTGATTCTAATTGATTCCTCCATCTTTTGTTGAACATTTTTTCTAACTGCAGATAGACTACACTGAGATACAGATAATTAGCCCGGTTAGAAACTCAAAAGCTTGTTGATGTAAGGGACCTAATTGTGGTAGCCAAAACTTGGCTGCATCTGTTGAAAGATTGAGATTGGCTCAGTTGAATTTGGACTGGTATTCTCTTCTATGATATGCTCATCCACTGGTTTCACCCAATGGGCAAAGTTCAAGGCTGTACATGAGCCAAAAAGAAGCTGAAATATTTCTCTTCAAACTGGCTGCTAAGTGCTAAGAAACCAAGCCAGCTAATGAGGTCAACCTCTCACTGAACCTACTTTAGTGGAGCAAAGTTTTTAGACTCAGATGACGAGAAACAACCAACCTTACTTGACCCTGTCCCTGTCCAATTTCTTCTTGGGTACGGAAAGGATTGAAAATAATCTACCTAGTAACCTACAGGTGGAGATATGGTTAAAGCCAGAGGAGGAGCAAATTTCCCAAGAAGAAATGAGTCATAGTCAAGCGGAGAAGAAGATAAAATTTGAACTGGTTGTATATTCCTATGGGCTACATGCAGTCATTTTCTTCTTGACATTTGTATCTCTGTATATTATTGGAAGATAGAGTGGGAGTGACCTCTAGTTTGTAACCTGCTTCCTCAGGCAGTGACAAAGAGTAATCACACCCAAAGTATCGTAGTTACAAACTGCAATATATATATATTTTTTTAGGAAATAAGAAATGTTGCTACATCTGTTGGGAACACAATGAATGCTCTTAAAACAGACTTGCGGGTGCAAAGTTGAATGCCATAAAAAGAATTAATGAAGCCCTCCCTGACACCAGTTAGTTTTCAATTGACCGAACCCTATCTAAAACTAACCAAACAGCCATTGTCAACTAGATTTGTTAGGTAGCAGAAAGCAGAGCTAACAAACTGATAATGCCTTATTTGTTCTATGTCACTCAAACTATAGTTTTACCAGCCAATAATATTACTGTCCCATTTTGCTTGCCCCTTTTGTGGAAGATGGAGCATAAATTGGTATTAACTTCCTCAATTTACCCCTATTTGCTTGGTTGACATGACACATGTAAAAAGAAATGGCAGAAGAGTAATGTTGCACAACTTTCTATGTTGACTTTTCAAAGTGGACATTCTTTTTGGAACATCCAAAAAAGTGAAGGACCAGCAATTTGGGATGGAGGGAGTAACATTCTTGTCTTCTTGACCAAGGTTTTCTCCAACAATCTGAAATCTCTCTACGTACTAAATGCACTGTTTGACTATACACGGCAATGATGGCATGAACAAGTGAGGATATCAACTCACAGCATTTTGACCCAGTACAGTACAGAGAATTCCATCTGATGCATTTGCACGGCATGCTCGTATCATATATGTCGGATCAATGTACTTCACATCAGCTGTGGAACCCATATCCTTAAAGTACTTCTTTATCTGGCAGGATATGAATAAGCTATTAGTAAGCATTGTAGGTGGAAGGAAAGTAAGATGATGCAAAGAACTCATGGAGTGCTCATGAAGCACAGTAAGTTCCTATAAGCTACACGAAATGCCCTAATCAGAATATCAGATCTCTCTTTATACTCTAAACAAAGTTAGTAACAAAACAAACTGATGAACAAATTAATTTTTAAAAAGGGTTCAAAGGGCGAGCTGAACTTGTAAGGCTTCTTTCAACATTTTTTAAGGGGAAATGTGCATTCAAAGCATGACGCCTGTAGAAGGTTTTATTGACCAGAAAAATACAAAGGGTAGTGATAGAAGAATAGAAGCAGCACAAATCTGGTGCTTCAATAATCTAGATAGTCCAGTCAGAAATTGCAAACTTACAACTGATCCTCAACATTAGCATTCACATTTCAGACATAATAAAACAGACCAAGCAATGCAATCATGTTGGTAGAAAAAAAACAAAATTTAAACTCACAATGACATGATCTAGAAAAAAGGTCTTAACTGTCAATAGAGGAAGCAAGGATAGGGAACAAATTTGGTCAATAGAAGAGCTCATCTTGATCAATCAAAATAAAAAGATTCTTTGACTCATTTATAGTGTAATGTCAAGAGTGATATTCCCCACGAACATGACCCATGGTGAATCAAAACTAGTACAAAAAACACATTGAAGCACCACTTTCTTCTAAACATCTATAAGCAAGGATTTGATATTACCAGTAGGAAAAATTCCCCCGTCAATTTCATGTAAAAACCAACTAGGCATAATATCAATTCTGCAAAAGACCAGAAGGCAACTGCAAATGACTCTCAAAATAGTGGGGATAACACTCGCATGGTTACACAATTGGAGTCAGAAATCCAAACATGAGAAACTCATTGACCAGACTTTAAGCTTTCTTCAAACAATATAAAAGTTCCATGGATTAATTATTAACAACTAATAGAGAGTGCTCAGCCGACCTCTTTGGGCAACATGAGAAAGATTTTGCTTAATGTGACAACTTAGCGGAGTCTAAGCATTTTTTGATGCTGGTCTCCCATTGATCTTGGAATGGTCATATTTGTCGAGCACAAAAGAGAAGTTACTCATACAGTCCATATACTAACTAGAATGATGGATTAGGTAATCAGAGAATCTAAGCACAAGTGACACTTAACCTACTATTCGTCTAAAGCCAATCTAGCCATGCATCGAGTTCAGTAAGTATAAAACGAAATATTTTCAAGTGGATAGGAGTCATAGGACCAGGAATAGAGACTGTTCTGGTTAATTATAAGTCAGGAAATAGCTGACTCCTGGCTGCAACAAATTACAAGGTATGTGAGACTGTGATTCTCAAATGCAATTTACTATCGTTTTGCGATTTATATCAAATGACAATAAAATTCACAGGCACAAACCACTATAATCCCCTGCTTTTTTTGAATCTATGCACCCATACATTACGGAACAAAAAAAGAAAGAATAGGATGATACCAATTTTGGCTCATGTAATCAAATAAAAAAAATGCATCAGAGATATAGTTGCAACAACCAACCAGTGAAGGTGCAATCACTAACCTGTTGCTGTAAATGCACACCAATATCTCCAAGTACAATATTTCCAGATGCATCTGTGGCATTAGTTTTCTGAAGGAAATCCTGCATCAAGAGGAATAACAATAAGTGGTAAATTATACCTAGTTTTCTCAGTCCTACATGATATTTGGAATTCAAAAGATCATCATTTTTACAATTCGAAATATTGAAGCTTGAAATATCTTAGAAGTTCTTAGCTGCAGTCCACGAAAAAAAAAAGAAGACAAATGAGACTAAGCAAAACATATGCACCAGCACTGTTGTACTAAAATTTAGCAGGGGAAAAAAGGAAAAAGAGAGAGAGAGAGAGAGAAAAAAAAAAAAACCCCTGTATAGCACTGACTGAACCCTATTAATAATATACTAGCAAAGCCGTTGATTTCAGTACTTGTAGAACCTATACTACAAGTATCAAATTGGATAGCAATATAGCATACATCTAAAAATCATAAGTACCTACATTTTATTCTTGGAAAGATTAAGACCAATGGTGGAAGTGAAAAGAAGTGTCATTCAGCTACGAAGGCTACTTATTTCAAAACAACTATAGACAATATGTCATGGTGGTAATCGTAGTCCTGGTTTTACAGCTATGAAAGATAAGTCTACAAAGCAAAAAGGCAAAAACCAGAAAGAGTAGGTGCAATGAAGAAAAATAAACGGACAAAAAAACGTTTAACTTCAGAGCTTAAGAGGATCCATTTTCTAAGCCATATACAGCATCAAAAAAGGAAGGTAAATCAAAGCCAAGGGCTAAGATGGTAAAAAAACTTCCAGAAAAACTTCTATGACAAAAGAAAAACTGCTTATCCAATATTCAGAAGAAACATTCTGGAACGAAAGATTTGCATAGACATAAAGGTTCCAGAAGCAACGTTATTGACAGATTCCAAGGATAATGTTGCCCAACACTATCACAGCTTTGGGTTGTACGGATGGCAATGAACAGTGCCAGGAAACCATCTGCGATGTGGTAAATTGAGAGAAGCAATTTTCTAAATACGAGTCAAGCATCCACAGGAAAAGCAGCTGGTTGCAGTTTTCTGAACTGTACTTTGTTTGTTGTTCAACCCACCAGTTCCATGAGAAATAAAGGCAAGCTTTCGACTTAGCTATAACATTGTCATCATTTGACATAAACTTATTCCAAACTCAAAAGACAGAACTCAAAAGACAGATAAAGACGCCGTTTACTTTAGTTAGAGTTTGTCTCACATTGGCTAATTATAACCTCCAAAGCTAGTATATGAGCCTGGGCGGTCTCTCCACTCATTGCCAATTGGTTTTGAGTTGGATGCTTTAACAACTTTAAAACCAACAGGTAAAATTACATATGCCACAAGACATGTTCTAGTGTCCTGTCAAGGGATCCACTCAACGAAAGGACATCACTTCAACCACTAAAGAAGTCAAGAAATCAGCAACTCAACAACTTCAGAAGTCATAGAAAAATGTAAGCTTAATGAAATCCTTTATGTTGGATATTACAAGCAACAATTTTTCAAGTGTTTTCTTCACAAATGCCGTCAATAAGTGGTGAAAGAAAAAAGCATACGTAGTGCAAAGTAGATTACATGAAGGGAACGCATAAAAGCATTTACATGTATATGTGAGAGCAATAGACATACATGGATAAAGTACATGAATACAGTTTAACCTAAGAAGACTATGAATGAGAACACAGCATAACTAACCTGCCCAGCTCCCTCAGCCACACAGATGACAGCTGATCCTTTTGTCTCAAGTATGTACTTCAGATGCCTGAGGACACCATGGGGTCCATGTAAATTAAAAGGTACCTTCAAATTACCAATATAGACTTAGTCATTACTCAATAAATAGATTAACATGAATGATACTGAATGAAGTCACGAGTATATAGGGAAGTACCTCTGGGATCAAGCATATATCAATTTGTCCACTAGCAAGGGATGCATGCATGGCTATAAATCCACTACTGCGACCCATCAATTTAACAATTCCAACACCACGATAAGCACTGTGTGCCTGTTAGAAGATTACAAAAAGAAAAACAGAAATCAAGAGATTTACAATAAGGAAGGTTCTAGAGTCGACTACACAACTCAGATAGATATAGGTCCACAATGCCCAATGAACAAAATCAAGGAGATGGAGGAGTTAAAAACTAGTACCTCAATGTATGCAGAATTTATTGCTCGCTGTGCTTCTTCAACAGCAGTATCAAAACCAAAAGTTTTATCCATCAGCAGAATATCATTGTCTATGGTTTTTGGCACACCAACTACAGCCACCTTCAGCCTTCTTTTTCGGCACTAAACACCAAAGAGTGAAAAATTAGAGTTCGTAAATGGCATAGAATGACACAAACAACAAGAAGCGATTGAAGGAAGCATTCACAACTATGAAGCACCAACAATCCTAGAGGTCGCCGTGTCCGCGCATCGGACACGGGGACACGTACTGGACACACCACAAGGCGTGTCCCTTAAATTAAATTATTCTCCCGCTGTGTATATGTGTTTATATGTTTATACATATATGTGTATATACATATATAGGAATGTATGCTTCTATGTGTGCATGTACTGGTATATGTATATCTTACATGTGTGTGTGTGTGTGCCAGTACATAACAGTGTAGATATCTTCTATATCAAAAGATAATGTATATCTATGCATACAAATTGTTACTGCATGCATATATGATATATATATGTATTTATTTGTTTATTTTTGCATTGTCCTCCGTCATGTCCATGTCCATTTTTAAGAATTCCCGTGTCCCGTGTCCATGTCTGTGTCCGCATCCATGCTACATAGATTCACAACTAAAGGAAAGTGCAAGGAATAAGGTAAAACCTAGAAAAAGCAACAAATGGTGGAGAATGCCACACAATAAAGAGACATATAAAATTTAGTTTTGTGCATTTCCATGTCTTCCCAAAGGCTGTTGAAAAAAGGCAACTAACATGCGCAACTTAAAATAGAGAAAGAATATGTTAAACTTGAACAAACATGTTCTACGGAACTACGGAAGCCAAGTTACGAAAATAAAATCTATGAACATAATGACATTTGCAGCAGATTAAAGAATATAACACAATACACCAATGATTAAAAGGCTTAAAACCTCATTGTGGATTGCATTAGCACCGGCATGGGTTCCATTTCCCCCCAACACAAAAAGCATGTTGATTCCTCGTTCCTGAAATTGATTGGATCACACATATAAGAACAAATTATGCGTCAAACTCATTTGCAATTCATTCAGAACACAGAAAACAAGTGACCAAGTCGGTGAAAGATATATGCACCTCCATCTTGTCCACAATGTCGCTAACACTGGGTCCTCCACGAGAGACTCCTAACAAACTTCCGCCAGAAAGATGGACATTTTGAACCACATTCCTGGTTAGCTAACAATCAAGGATAATTCAAGCAAACGATTAGCTTTGCAAATCATATTCACAAAAAGCAGAGACATACATATCTTATATTTTAAAACACGAGAGCAACGAGAATAATCAAGCCATGAGTGGAGCCAGAAATTTTGGTTAGTGGGGCCACAATTTTACTTGAAATCATGTCTCAGGCATTTTTCATAATAATTAGAAATTAATTTTTATGAGAGAATAAATACAAAAACTTACATGCAGATTGAAGAGATATAAACTTAATTTAAAAAGAACTCTTGACAACTTTTTCTATTTCAAAACAACAAATAAAAAGATCATTTGTACGCCGAAGATTACGAGGGTTTTCCCATTATAAAGCATGTAAAGTATCATCCATTAATTGATTCTTGTTCAACCATAAAGCACTTTCTTCACAATCTCTATTCTATATTCACTTTTGTATTTCGATGAAAGGGGGCAATATTATATCTTCAGATGTGTTCTTGGGGCAATTACACATTTTATGGGGTCAAATTCACTAATTAAGCTACAAATCTCCAAGCATATTTAGAAATTTCAGAAAATTGAGTGGGAAAGTGTACATCCACCCCTGCATCATGCCTTGTTCTACCTCTATGGGCTGACTTCATGGATGGAGATATGACCATTAAAGCATAGAGATTGTTTCACACACTGCCACCAATTTTAGTCTCAGAATCTCAGATTAGTTCACAGGAAGCTCCAACCAATTAAAATTCTTGATTATCATGTAGTTATCGAGGTTATTTCAGCTCTGACCAGGCCAAATCTTGACAGAATTATTTGGGTGACAAGAAAAGGACTTGTCATGAATCATAGCCACATGCAAATGGCAACACTGGCAAGTAAAGAAATGCCAACAGTAGCAAATGGCAACATTCGGTCACAAAGAACCAGTATAATTGAATGCGCAAAAAGAAGGTTATATATCACTTATCATCCACAAACCACGAAAAAGTGCAGCTGCTTATTGGTTGTTTTCCCCCCCGATAAGCAACTAATTGGATACTTAAGCAATATTCAAGTTAATATTTTCTTAGAACTATTTTAATATCTCTGGAGCAAACAACATGCGAAGGCAGTTTAAGCGACACCAAACCATCAGTCAAGCCAGGTATTAATTAGGACAACATGGTAGTGACCGGTGATAAATCCATGTAGTAAATCACATTAAAACAAAGCATCACAATCAATAATCTGGTCTAAATAAAGGCCAGAAAGAATATATTGAATATTTGAAAAGAAATATTCCAAAGCAATAATAATATACAAGTGGGCAGTTTCCGGGATAGAAACAAGAACTCACACGCATCTCACTTAGGTCTTCATCTGAAAATCCGCGGTAACCAAAAGGAATCCCCACAATCTTTTTCACTCCATATATCTCAAGGGTGATGACAATCTGCAGCCATTACCGAAACAAAAATGAAAGATGACAATCTGCAAGCAAAGAGACAATACCTCCAATGACTACAATGTTCAGAAAGTAGTCAAGTAGATCTGAAAATTATCTATTAATGAAAACTTCTTAGCTGAAATGAAAGTCTAGCCCCCTTTTTTCTTTTTTCTAAAGTCACACTAAGTGGGAGCTTGGATTCCACAGAAAGGACCTCACAGAGAGATATATCTGGGAAAGCAAAAAAAATGCTTGTACTATTGAATACAAATTGTATGAGTACAATATTGAAAGATGACTCCTATTTGAAGGGACTATGACTTCTAAGCAGAAGAGAGATATTTGCAGAGAATAAATACCTGTCTGATGACATCATTAAGTCCAGGGCAAAGTCCTCCACAAGTCACAATTGCCGCTTTTACTTCTTCTGGTTTGAAGTATATTTTCTCGCGAGGACCAGCACGATGAACCCTGGAAAGTTATAAGAAAAATTCCATACTGCATCATTTGGCACCCATTCCAATGAAACTGATACTCGAAGTCAAACAAAAGCATGTATTTTCCTATTAATATATGATATTACCATTGTTCCACCCACGTACAATTAGGATCAATGCACTCAGCACCAGCTGATGTAGGAGAGGTATAGCGTATGGTCTGAAACCAAAAAAATAATAAGAAGAAGAAAAGGACAAGGCAAATAACACATTAGCTAGAAGGAATCGTCTGTGTAATGATAATTAATCCTTACACATCGTACAAATCTCTAATTTCAACCATGTTTATATACAACTCTATCTCCGATTTAACTAGCAACAAAGATAAAAGAAAATAATATCACCAACAAGGGTCAAATTACAAGGGAAATTGACTCCCATTTGGGTATCATGAGACTTGACTTCGAGGCAAACCTGTCGTCTTATAGTTATCCAGCTATTTTGACCAGTTAAGTACACAAGTTATGGAAATCATGAAAAAAGACCATGTTAAAATTTCAGGAGATTGCTCTTTCTTGATTCACAAACAATCTATGGTTAGGTGTAGCTGTTTTGAGGAGAAAAACAAAAATTTAATGCATGACTTCCTTAAGAGCCGAATGAATCAATACTTACCCCATTGAATTCAAGAAAACATACAAAAGATTCTCTGTCCACAAACATCTGCTACACGATTTATTATGTATTCAGATTCACAATATCCGACAAATTAACTTTAAAATTTAAATTTTCTTTCTAAACTGCTTTAATTCACAAAAAATTAAGCATACATTTAGTTTTTTCAGGGAGAATAAATAAATAAATCAATGTATGACTCCCTTAAGAGCTGAATGAATCAATACATGCCCCAAGACCAGATAGGAACTTACAAAAGATTCTCTCTGTCCACCGATATCCACGTTACAATTTATTTTATATTTAGATTCACATAATTGGACAAAATTAATTAATCCCTCTAAAATATGATTTCTTGATTTAGATACAATCCAAATTTTGTGATAAATTGGAGATGATAAACTTATATAATTTAGCTTGAGGGTAGCTTATCATAATAGTATGATGTTGGGGGTTGGGGTACAACTACACGTACGCCAATGTTCTAAAACTCGCTACGCGCTAGTCGGGTGGAGAAGGCGCGCCTAGGGCCTAGGTGCCAACTAGTCGTCTGCCTAGCGCCCTAGGCGGGGACTAGGCGCCTAATCTAGATAGTGTTCTAAATTAAGGTCCGGAAGGCCGAGTACTCATCGCCTAGGCTCTAGAAGGCCCCTCGCCAACTAGCCCGACTAGCTTGACTATACCGACTAATTGCCCGACTAGGCGCCGAGTACTCGGCCCTGGAAGTTAGAAGGTGTCCAGCCGCCCTGGAGCACCTAGCGAGTTTTATAACCTTGAATCTAGATGTACGTCATATAACCATCGATTACTAAAATAGAATCTCACGAGAGTGCATCTATGACGTACATTTATTCTTTATCCAATCACGTAGAAAAAGTTATTAATGCTGCTCAGTAAGGCAATTAATTTCTACGAAACATAGATATTTGCATACTAAAGGAGAACTTATATTGTAAAAACAACACATTTAATATTCACTAATACTACCGATCTGATATTCTATGTTGATCAAAGACCGATCAATGTTCTAAAAATTGTTAGGCGCTAGTCGGGCTGAAAAAGGGTGCCTAGTACCTAGGCGGGACTAGCAGCCGACTAGTTGGCTGCCTAATTTAGGCATTGGAGCACCGCCTAGTACCTAGGCGGCCAACTTTTAGAACACCGATACCAATGCAACAAAAAAGGAACGCAGAGTTGATATTCAAACTATCATGACTGGAAGCAACTAATTCCACGTCTCTTATCGATAAAATGATCACAATCTTTGGAGTTTGGTCCATTAGATGTCAAAGTTTTGGTCCAACTAAGAAAAATGACTTCTGGGGTACTAGACTAGAAAGTTGAATAGCAGGTGGGACTCCCTTTTTATTTATAAAACTAAAAACTTCAAGGCCCCTGTTTGGCCAGTCAGACTTAATCAGAGGCTAAATAATCCTATAGCATGATTACTCCCATCAGACTAATAGCGATGAAATTAACATTACCACATCTCCCGATGTATGGTACTTTCCACATATTGTAGGATTGGTCGTCCAATGGATTTAAAAATAACTGCATTCAAACACCGGGAATGACATCCCATGGAGTATGTAATCCAATGGCATCTCTTATCTGGCCAATCAAACATGCCCTAGGGGTAGAATTAGTTTAATGTGCAGGCTGTTCATAAACTTCTACCCAAAAAACAAAGAAGTCGAAGCACACGAGATCGTGTGAATAAGCTAGAAGCCATTATACCTTCAGAAGTACTCTGTCATTATTATTAATGTACCCATGCCATGTCTCATCAGATGGATAACCATCAGCAAAATCTTCTGTGGGACTCCTACAACAAACACAAATACAGACATTGAGAGAGAGAGAGAGAGAGAGCAATTTGTTGTCAAACACATAAAACTACAGATCAATCAGGAGAACTTCTTGTTGACAAGAAAAACACACGCCGTTCGAAGAAAAATGCGAGAAAATGAAATAAAAAAAGGTATTTGTGCATTAAGAGCCTCTCCATTCACCAATGTGATGGAGAGGTACATTATATTGCAGATCATGCTTTTTATGGGTACTTCATAGATTCAAATCCTTGCCATTACAGGGTGTAATAGAGAAGCCCATTCCATTGCAGATCGTTGCTTGATATTCATCTGCAAATACATGGATGCTTTGGAGAAAGCCAGTAATAACATTCGACTGTGTTTCAAACATTGCAATTCAAAGTTCCCTTCCATTTTTGAAATATTATTAAACTACTCTTTGTGGCTTTATTACCTATATCTACTAGCCAATTCTCTTTCTTGGCATTTGAATTGGCAACATGTTGCGTGTAATGCTCTCTCTAAAAACTCTCTTACCCTAGCCGCCAGCCAACATCATCTCTTTCCTCCTTCCCCTCCCCCCCATTCTCGGTGGCGGGAGGGGAGGGATCTACATCTCTCTCTCTCTCTCTCTCTCTCTCTCTCTCTCTCTTTCTTTCTTTCTTTTGACAGGTGGTGGCGGTGGCGGCGTTTTTGGCGGTGTGGTTGGCGGATTTGGTCCCCGTAGTAGTGTTTGGTGGCGGCGATGATGTGGTTTTGGCCATGGATGGTCTGGTTTCTGTCTCCTCCCTCCCTCTCGCTCTAGTTTTGGTCCCGGCCATGGCTGCTTTGTTGGGAGCAGTTGTGTTCGCCTAACGGCTTGTCGGATCTTTCGTCCCTCACGCCGGCTTCATTGATGGATGGTGCCGGTTTCGGGCCTAAGGGCTAGTGTTGGATGGGGCTGGTGTCTGGGGTTTCCGGGAGGCGATGGCTGCTGGGTTTTGGTTGGGATGGTGGGAGTGTTTTGGTGTGGCTGTGTGGTGGTGCTGTGGTGGTAGTGGGAGGATCCTGCGGGGTCAGCGGTGTCTCCGCGGCGGCGGCAGCAACAGGAGGTTCTGGAATGGTAGGGGCTGCAGCTTAGGGTTTCATGTTGGGGTGGGCTTGGCCCAATAGGTTTCTTTTTTGGTTGGGCTTTGGCCAAATATGTATTTCTGGGCTTCGACCCATTGGGTGTCTTGTTGGCTTCTTGCCAACAAGTATTTATTGCTTTTCTTACAAAAATGAGAGGTGAGGGGCAGTTTAGGTTTCTGCGAGCTCTAGAAGTAGGAGGATTTTGGTTCCTTCGAGACTATCTCAATGTAGGGCCTTCTCTGTTGTACTAATTTCATATTTCGCCCTTTATGGAGATGAAATTTTCTTTGCCGATAAAAAAAAAAAAAAAAATGTTGCGTGTAATGGACCTCTCCATTTAGACTAGCAAAGTAGCAAAGATGAGCAAAGTTCTACTCGATCAGAAAGCACACAAGCAATGTCGACAGCATTTGTGGAATAATTACGACCGAAACAACTCAAAGTCAGTCCAAAATATTCAACAACGTACAAGGCGATCAAGGATGAAGCAGGAATTTCAAATTCACCACAAATCAGTAGGAATAGAAGCACACAAGTAAAAATTCCTTTATGACAACATAGTGAATTAAAACTCGACTGATCATCCCATACTTCATATGCAAGGACAGACCGAAGGGCGGGCTAGCCCGGGCAACCGCCCTACCCATGTTTCATATTTTTACTAGAATTATAGTAGGTTTTCGTGCCGAAACGTTTAAATCATATATGTTCCGCCGCCCAAAGATGAATTTTTGAACAAATCACAAAAAGTATGAATTTTTTCGACAAAGATGCATTATTGAAAGTTCTCCGGACAATTTTGGATGGAGGTAGTAATATTTTATTTTTTGATCCGAAAATTGCAAAATTTTAAATTCCGAAGTACCAAAAAAAAAAATTGCACAACTTTATACACATGACAAGCAATTTGGGACAATTTGGGATGGAGATATTAGAATTAGAATTTTCAGATGGTACCTCATCTTGAGGCAAAAAGTGGAGGGAATGGGAACAACGTCGTCGTGGAATATATCACTGAGGTGGGGATGCTGAATCGAGCCTCGAAATCCTTCTGGAATTTGGACGGCCATGATGGATCGCTGAAGTCGATCGCGGAGGCGGCGGAGGGGGGCCTCGTGTTCTCCGCCGCATGCACGCGGAACTTTTTGCGAATTCGGTTGAAGTTCAGACTCGAAGGGGGGAGAATAGGAGCGAGGAGCCGTTGGGTGGAGGAGTGAGAGTTGGCTGGTGGTGTAAGGAGGTGGTTTGTGGCTGTCGCCGCCGTGAGCGAGTCCATTCAAAGGAGCTTCGCTCGGGTGTGTGATCGCGAGGTTATAAGTCAATGAGACAGAGAGAGGGAGAGAGAAAACAATTGCTCTAAAAAGCGGGATTCGGGGTTGTAGTAGTCAGCAACCACACTACTAAAATGGTGTTCCACTGAAAAAAAAAAATTGTTTTTTTTAAATACAGAGATAGATCATTTTCTTACAACACATCACATAAAAAACCGTAAAAAATCAATTTTTTCAAAAAAACTTTGTTAGTGGAACATTAGAAATTATGGCTGGCCATTCCACAATTAACGGTTTCGAATTAAATATAATTATTTTACTCAACACTTAATTTCTTATGTAAGATAATTCAAACTGCTAATTGTTGAACGAACGACTGTAATTGTTCACTACAAACAACCCTATCAGCTAAGAAGCGGCCTTTCTAACAAACTCGAGAGAAGGAATTGAGAAGAAACGAGTGAGAGGGAGAGAGACGAGGGAGGAATACTCCCTCTATTCCATTTTAAGTGTCCAGTACGGAAATTTGTTCATTTTCAAACTCCAAAAAAATATTTTATATTCTTTACACCAAATTAAACTTATAATTTGGTGCAAAAAAAATTTTTTTAAACAAAATTGTATGGAGAACATTTTTTTAAGTAAAAAAGCAGTGGAGCTTTGAGGCTGATCCATTGGGGGTGCCCAAGTGATCTAGAGATAATTGGGTGATGACACTCAAGAGAATGTTCGCCTCTCAAAATTAAAATTGGTGATCATCTATTTTTTCTCTCTATAGGATGACACACTTTGTCGATCAAATCACTTCTGAGAATTGTGAAAGGAATGTCTCATATTTATAGACACATTGGGTTAGTGCTCATATGCCAGGTGTCTCCCTATAATACGAGGACACATGTCTTTTCCGTATACCCTGGCCGCCACTGCGAGGCTAATCCTCGAGATTACTCGAATGCGTTACTCCACCCTCGCGTGGCGAACCTCTCTTCTTTTGTAGCCACCAAACCACTAGATCCCCTTTCATTCCTATATGGGCAAGGTCATAACCTGTTCAGTTGTGCTTGTACAGCAGCCAAGCCTCAGAGGGCCCCTCGGGTCCTACCTTAGACCGAAGAAGGTAGTTGCTTGGGCTAAATATATGACTAGTTTCTCGCGTTCTCACCCATGTCTCTGGGCCGCGCTAGTCGTTATGCCTATGGGCTTTTCTTCATGCTTGGATTGCCCATGGCTAAGTGTCTCAACGAGGCGCGCGCTAAGCCCCTTACTGAAGGACTGTCGCGCTAGTGACACTCGCACTTCCACGCAACTTTGCAATGTGTTGCATTGTCCTTGAGCTTAGGACTGGAAGGTCAACGTTGACTTTAGTCAATATTTCTATGAACGCTGACCTATCCTACAAAGCCTAAATATATAGAGAACATTAGTAAGTAATTTTTCTTGCATTTATACTGTATATGCATTTAAATTCCTGTATTATTTCTCTCTCTCTCTCTCTCCCTCTCTCTGAGTTTCAAACAAAGTGTAATGGTGTGTTTGAAGTTTAGGAAACAAAAGTAATATGAATGATAAAATTTTCTTTCTTTTTTGGAGTTTCAAACAAACCATAATGATCTGTCTGGAATTTATGAAAAAGAAAAATGACATAAATAGTAGGAGTACCAGTGTTTATTTTTTTTTTCCATAATTCCTTTTCGTTCTCTCTCTGTTGTTAGTTGGAGTTCTTTTTGTAAGGGAAAGTCCATAACGCACCTCCCCTTAAAGGGGTGTACTATATGCACCTAGCGTGTAGTCTAAATTGCGTCATCTCATAAAAATTCATACCGTAGTATTTTAGTGCGTCTTGTAACTTTTTCAACGATATGATTCATAACATTTCTACTAGGAATCGTAACATTTGCTTCTCGTAAGTACTTTTCAGCAAGAAAATTCCTACTAACATTTTTACCAAAAACCATGACATATTATTGTGTGGGGTAACTTTTGTACTATAACATTTTGGAGGTGCATATGGTACTCATCCAAATAGAGGTGTGTATTGTAGAATTTGCCTACTAAAATTTTGTTATACTAAAAGTTTATACAAATCAAGTATTATGATAGTAGCAAACAACATCTTATAACATACTTTGCCAGATGGTATATATCAGTGAAGGTTAGAGGAGAGTTAGTAGGTTAACAAATTAAGGGAGTTCAAAGTCTCTCTAAATTTGATTTTTTTTTTATAACTATTATAAGTGGTAGGAAAATAAAATTAAGTATCTGAATTACATCAAAGTAGGAATAAGACTAACATACCCCTAATTAATTTAGTATCGGATTGCTTCTATTTAGTGGACCTAATAGACTCTATCCCTTCATACTCAATTTTTGTCCACTTCTCGTGTCTTCAACTATGATCCAAAATGTTCACCTCATAGAAAAAGCGAAAAACTACAGTTCTACAAAGAAATAACATGATTGGATATCAATAAATATGTGAATAAGTAACATTTTGTTCTGTAAATTGTACGGTCCAATTTTATAATATTTTGACCGTTCATTTTGCTTATCAATTCGCAATGTGTTTACGTGTTTTAATTAATATCTGATCATCCCGGTTTTTCTGTAGAAATATACTTCTTCTTTTTTACGTGTTCTACAAAGTGAACGGTTTGTGCAAAAATCGAGAATGTGGAGATGCGCGGAGGGATGAGGCATGAGAGGAGCTCACCCATGTACATATTCTCACTGGAAAAAAGCAAAATAATAATACTAATAAAAAAAAGGTTGGACTTGCTTACAAGGTAAACTTTACCTACTGGAATCATAAACCTTTAGATTCGCATGGAACCATTCTACCTGCACCGATCCCGTACCGACAGGTAATTTTGGATCGAGCTCATACAGCTGTCCGATTGCCTCGATTTTTGCGTAGGCCCACTTGGAATTTGATTTTGAGAAGGATGAACGGCTCGGATCGATTGTTTGGGACCCACAACGGTGTCCACGACGCCGTCGGTACGGGGTCGGTGCACCCCGCGGTGCAAAATGAATTACCAGATTCGCATGTGCTTTCACCTAAAACATTAAACAGCTACTACATCAGAGGCCATCAATGCATTCGTACACCAAGTACTTCTTACCATAGTTTCTCTGTCTGTGTAGAGAGCAATTTTTCAATGGCAAACGGTACCACGTGGTATTCGCGTGCATGATCTTGGCCATCCATTTCGGTTTTGAACGATCCGAATTATGGAGAGTGAAACAGGAGAGAGAAGGGGAGAGAGAGAGAGAGGAGGAGAGAGAGGGTTTTGATCTGAGCCATCCAATACACTTTTGGACGGGTCAGATGCAATGTTCGGGTACCACGTAGGCTCGGCTCGTGGTATCCAAAATAAAAATCGTGTGCAGAGGCCACTTATGATAGGACATACTCCTATTACAAACGGTCCCCAACTATGGGTTCGCTGCATTTTGGTCCTTTAGAACCTTTCTTAGCATCTCTAACCATTCTTCACAATTCTTCAAAATATTCAAAAATAAAATATTCTATTTGGATTTTTCACATATGGAGACTTTTCTAAATTGCAGAGAATGATTTGGACAATAACTTTTTAATCTTATCATTAAATGTAAACAAAATTTGAAATATGAGAGAAAGTTGACAAAATTTGTGTCATCAAAAAAGGGTATTAACAATGTTAACTTCTTTGTAAGACTGACGTCTAATAAGTACTGTATTTAATTTATATTTTTTTAGATAATCGGGAGAAGGTTGAGTTATGCAATGAAAATGAACGGCCAATTTCTCGATAACTAAAGATGAATAAAAAACATTAATTCAAATGACTGAGTCTCTAGGGTCTGAATCCTAAGTTTGCCCCTTTCACCAAAGAGATACAGTAAGGGGGTGAGGAGCGGTATAAAAGAAGAACAATTATCTACTTGTGGGGATGACATTTATGGTATTGGTTTTATTAATAAATTTAGTAAAACAATTTATAAATATCTTTTTCTTTTCTCTTTTTTACACCATAGGTCCAAAAGCCATCTCCTTCTTGGCTAGCAATTTTTTTCTTTACATGCATAGATACATTATGGTGGGAGTGAAAATAAATAACACCAATAAATATTCCATGAGCATGGTAATGGGAAAGTCAGAATATTCATGGAGAAGGTAAACATTCTTCACAAACTCAGGGGGGAGTCAGTAGAACACCCCCTCAATCAAACAAAGGAAAAATTATTGATTATATAATCAATATAATGTTGTTTACAAGGCAACTCCAAACCTTGGAAGTAAGAGCAACTCCATCCTTGAATCTTTTTTTCCCTCAAATTTGTTCGAGTAAAAGTTCAATTTGATGTCACCCTTTCTTGCCCTTTACTCAAATTTCAAGCCCTAGCCACCCCTTACCCTCATAAGCCGCCTTCCTCCACTCGAATCCCAATTGCTTCCATCACCAAAATTACAAAATCGCTCCCATCACCAAAATTACAAAATCGCTCCCATCACCAAAATTACAAAGAAGAAATTCCTTTTAAAAGAAGAAGAAAACATGTAATGATAATCAATAATCAAATAGTAGATGTAGGCATGCAAAATTTTTAGCCTATCACAAATCGCCACGTGTTGGTAGGGCACACAAATTGGCCAATTAAATGTTGTCAAGTGTCCACAAGTCAAAGTTTCATGGACATACCAGTTAAATGCTGCCAAGTGTCCGTAGGTTAACAGACCAAGTACGATAAATGGCCAATCAAATGTTGCCACGTGTTTACAAGTCAAAAGTCAAAGATATGTGAAAGGACCAATTAAATGGCGCCGCATGTCAAAATGACACAGTAATTTATTTATCAAGTTTGGTCAATTAAATTATGTCACTTGGTGAAATAAATTCTAATGTCTTTCTTAAAATGAATTAGAATAAAGATATTTATTAAATTTTGATTATTTTCCTTTAAATCATATAAGGAAATAATTAGAGAGAGAAATATGGAAAGAATTGCAGTCTTGCCATAACTCTCCATCTCACATTCCTATAAATGAAGGTGCCCTCTCTCATATTCAACATACATTCAAGATTCCATCAGCTGTCAGAGCTTTGAAGATTCAAGCATCCAAAGCCTTTCAGAACTCTTCAAGTCTACATCAAGTGAGACGGTTCTTCAAATCAAAGCCTCAAAGCTCTGAAGAACATTCAAGCCACATCATCAATCTTTTCCACAAATCTCGGAGAAGATTTTGTCTTTTGATTTGAGATCAAGCTATCAAGCCCTCGTTTCAACATCCGAAGAGAAGAATCAGAGAATTATTTTCTTTCATTCGAAAATCACTACAGAGATTGTAAACCCTAACTTTTCAATCAATAAAATCGATTTTGGTCAACATATTTCCGTCTTTTTCGCAGACTCGAAATTTGTGTGATACAAATTTTGGCATACAAATTTTTGCCAAAATTTGTATCACACAAATTTCGAGTATGCAAAAAAGATGGAAATATGCTAACAAAAATTGAATTTATTGATTGAAAATTTAGGGTTACAATCTCTGTCAATGTAATATTTGTGTGAACACCCCGCGGAAATGTCCACGAAAACGATTGCGGTTTGACAAACGGTTTTGATTGATTGAATGGAGTCACCACCCGGGTTTGAGGACCGTACCTGAGAAACCTATTGAAAAATGACTCTTTTGCCCTTGATATGGAAAGTATTTTACCGGTCTGCGTTTATTGAGATTTCTCAAGTCCGGGAGCTAGGTTACGAGAGGGGAAGGAATTTAAAGCACCACTCTCGCCCGACACAATTACCGGTCTCTACTCAATACTCAAGGGATTTTGAAAATATCATTTGAACGGACTTTGATCACAAATTCATACGAGAGCACATAAATGTGTCAATAAGATTAGTGAAATGAATGTGGATGCTTGTGCTAGTGTCATGAGTGACCAAATATTATGCATACAACACTTAAACTTCAACGAATCACGCTCAGACTACCTTGAACCAACTACGAACACCGCGCTAACCACACCTGGATAGCAACTTGGGTACCTGGACCAGGCAAATCCAGGCGCCTGGAGTTGGAATGGGTGCCTGGAATTGGTCACTCCAGGCGCCTGGAATGGCTATGGGCGCCTGAGATCCGTCACTGCAGGCGCCTGGAACTGCTATCAGGCACAACTTTGATTATCCAAGCCTCATATCAAATGATGAATATGAACTGTGATGCTTGTTCACACACATCCAAAGTGATGTTTAGTGACTCTATGGACCATATGAACTTTGGAATCCAATCCTAGACGTAATTTATGCACATGAAGCCATGATCCCAAAATGTGTTATGGATGAAATGGAATATGACAAACTGATCCTTGACATGCATCATGTTTTTTTTTTTTATGCATATGATGAACTTCTAATAAATTCATGACTAAGAAAGAAGAAAGAAAAGAGGATAAGGTGGATTTTGATGATAAAATTCCTTGAAAAGCCATATGATGAGTGCAAATGATCACAATACACTTTCTCTACTTGATATGAAACCTCTGATATATCTTGAGACTAACAAAGGATGTCATGCAATCCTAAAAATGCAAAACCTCCTCTTTTGAACCCCCACTTGCTTTTTAAAGCATCACTAAACATCCTTTCAAAACAATCATTTACATCATGCAATGTCAATATCAAACACCAATGATGTATCAATGATCAAAATGAACAAATGGAACATGTAGAGAACAAGAACCTAGCAAAGGGGAATGGAATCCAGGCGCCTGCATTGAGTAGATCCAGGCGCCTGGATTTGCTACTGATACACAAAATAAACTTTCTTCTTTGTATGATTCAAACCTCTTCCAAGTCCTCCACTAGTATAGAAGACTAGTAAGAACTTGGTTGAGTCCCCCTCAGGGCCTATTTGAGCACTTTGGTAGAAAAATCTACCTTTTTGGCTTGATCAATGAACTTAAAATGGGGTTTTGAGTGGGTTTTATGGAAGTGTAGCTGCTGATTTTGAGTTTACAGAGCAACAAAGGGCAGTTTATGAGTGCTTTGATGGAGTTTGGTTGATGGGAGTGAATGGATGATGGATTAATGGGGCAAGAAGGTGGTTTTTGGGGTTGAAATGGAGAGGATTTGAGGAGTATCAACTGGAATAGGATTTTTGGAAAGAAATTTGCAGCATAACAGTAAGGGAGAGACGGAGAGCTGGTTCCCTTTGAAATGGAGTGGGAGGGGGGTATATATAGAGAGAGAATGAGGGAGTTTTGGGTAAAAAAGAGAGGAAAATGGCAATTTGAACTCAAATTTGTGGAGGGATCATCTGTTGGAGGGATTTTGGAATGAAGAAAATGTGGGACAATGTAGGGGGGAGCCCATAGTTTCATCAAAAACCAGTTGCAAATTGCCCACTGGAAGTGATTCTGGGCGCCTGGAATTGGGGAATCCAGGCGCCTGGATTGAGTCTAGGCGCCTGGAATTGGGGAATCCAGGCGCCTAGACTAAGAGACTGCACAAAATTCCAAACTTCGCGGGGCCATTCCGGGTGCTACCGAACTCCGATTTGTGCATGGTTTGAAGCGTTGGAAATCTTGTCAAGTCTACTTTCTAACCCAAGTGGTTTGAACCCAATATGATTTATACATCAAAATATGTGACCATTTTACCCTCAGAAGGTCGGAAAAACAAGTCGTTTTGGTAAAACGTGCACATCTCCCTCATTTCAAAATGGATTGGGACGTATTATATATCAAAAAAGAGGGTTTTGAATGTACTAGAAGGTGTGTAGGCTTGGGTTAATTTTGAAGAGATTTTGGAGGGGTTTTCAAGTTCACAATCAAGCATTGCGTGCTCTTATCGGGCATTTTCATCCTTGGGGATGTTTGATAAGTTTCTCGGGTCGAAATCGGGGTGTCTACAATTTGCCAAGAAAAATTGGGCGTCAGCAAAATGAGATTCAGCTTCATTGAAGGGCTTGTCATCAGCTACCACCTTCTTTATCACGCCATCTTTGCAATACTTGAAGCATTGGTGGAGGGTTGATGGGACAACGCCATTCTCATGCAACCATAGCCGTCCTAACAAAATGTTGTAAAAAGTATTGGCATCAATTACATGTAGCAATGCGCTTGAAACCATATCATCGATGAGCAAGTCTAGACGAATCACGCCAATAGCTCTTTGCCCCTTGATTAAATCCTTGGATCATGAGACGGCTAGGTGCTAGTTCGTCGGTAGTGATGCCAAGATTCTTCATGGTTCACATAGGCAGGATGTTGACTGCAGATCCTCCGTCTAGAAGTATCACATTGACCCTCTGTTAACAAACGTATCCAGTGACAAAGTGGGCGGTTATGTGGAGTTGCACCAAGCAACAAATCTTCATCAAAAAATGTAATGGTTCCAATGCAAGCTAGACAGTTGTTGACACAAGTCGATGAACCAAGCTTGATTGAAGTGTGTTTTGATGCAAGAGGCGATTCAGGTTCTTGGGACTTGGCTTGGGTTCTTTAGCTTTAGGATGCTTTGCACTTGTTGCACTCTTCTTTTTGTGAGTGATCAAAGTCCATCCTTCATCATCATTCTCAATCACCTCTTCCTTGTTGCAGTTGTTGCCCCCATGCTGCTGAGTAGAGGGGCATAACACTATTTCAATTGGATCAAACGACCCAAATTGAATCTTCAAAGTTTGTAGTGTTTCAAGGTGTTGAGTCTCGTCTTGTAGAGTAGCCACGGTTTGATTTGCAGCCACAGTTTCCTTTTCCAAGATGATCTTTCCTTGGCTTGCTAGCTCCACTATCTTTTCCTTTAGAACGAAGCAACACGAGGTTGGGTGACTAACCAAGTGGTGGAACTTGCAGTAGTTTGGATCATTGACTTTATTAGCAATGAGTTTTAAGTCCAACAGTTGATCAAATATTGAAGGAACTTCTGAATCGGGAAAAAGATACACCTTTTCTTGCATTTCCTTCAATGTAAGTCTCTTCCTCTCCTTCACTTGGGGAGGAGCAAACTTCTCTACTTGCTTTCGCTTGGGTTTAGTAGAGATTTTGAATGGTTCAACATTCGCAGCTATGGATTCTTTCTTATCTCCTTTGACTGAAAATTTGCCCCATTTAAGAACATTTGGCTTGTTTCCTATGTTGCGGGAATCTTGCACCTTGTGATACTCTTGCGTAGATAGACATCGCCTTCTGTTGGCTGCAATGCTGAGCTCCATGTCATGAGCTCGAGTGGCCAACTCTTCAAAGATCTTTGGCTGGATTCCTTGCAGAATGTATTGTAGATCCCATTGCATGCCTTTGATGCATATCTCGATTCCGGAGGATTCAGATAATCTATCCTTAAAGTTTAGACTCAGGTGCCACTATCTGTTGATGTAGTCGACCACACGTTCATCTTTCCATTGGCAAGCATTAGTAAGTTCAACCATGCTAACGGTACGACGAGTGTTGTAGAATCGATCGAGAAACACTTGTTCTAGCTGCTTCCAAGTATCGAGTGTGACAGGCTCGAGGTCGCAATACCAATCGAAGGCGTTGCCTTTGAGTGTTTGAACAAACTGCTTAACCAGGAGGTCTCCATCGGTTCCAGCATTGTTGCATGTTTCAACAAAATGGGCAATGCGATGTTTCGGATTGCCATTGCCATCAAATTGCTGAAACTTCGATGGTTGATAACTGGCGGGCATCTTCATAAGATCAATCCTTCGAGTGTAAGGTTTAACATAAGTAGAGGAAGATTTCGGTATCTCCACGTACTTGTCCTTGATAGTGCCTAGAATGAAGTCCTTCAGTTGATCCATTGGAATCATACCATCAGAAGAAAACATCAAGTCTTTTGTTCCTTTGGCTTTTTGCCGGAAGAATCAGCTTCGCTCATACTTTCTATATGGTTCTTGAGAGATTGAATTTCAGAATCTTTCTCTTCTACAAACTTCGTTAATCCTTCAACCAATTTGGTCAAGGCAACAACTTGTTCCTCCAGAGTGATAGCGCCTGTCGCCATAACATCCATGGCTGAAGGGCTGCCAGGCCTAGTTAAAGCATTGAGCCTTGAGTAGAGGTAGAATCAGAACCGCTTGAATAGTCCTCTTCTTGGTGGACTTCTAAAGCAGATTCCTGTGGCATGGAACGATGCGACGAAGGCTTCTTAGCATTAGTAACGCCGCCCTTCTTTTCCTTAAATGCAGGAGTGCCATCTTTTTCTTCCAATGCAGGTGGAAGAGTTGACGATGCTTTCGGTCGATCAACGCCAAAAGTTGGATTTGATATGGGGAGGAGCGAGGCTTGAGCAGATGCTTGTGCCGCAGCCTTTGACATGCTTCGAGTTGTTGGACCGACGCTATGAGATCCGGAGCTAGTTTTTGCAGTGGTTGCGGGTTTGGAGCCTGCAACCTTAGGAGCCTTTGAACTATCGTTCTTAGGAGCCATTGAAGAGTGTTTGTTTGTTGAGGAGAAGAGATGAGAGGCAGAGATTATCCCATTGGGCGTGCCAAAATTTGTATCACACAAATTTCGAGTCTGCGAAAAAGACGAAAATATGTTGACCAAAATCGATTTTATTGATTGAAAAGTTAGGGTTTACAATCTCTATAGTGATTTTCGAATAAAAGAAAATAATCCTCTGATTCTTCTCTTCGGATGTTGAAACGAGGGCTTGATAGTTTGATCTCGAATCAAAAGGCAGAATCTTCTCCGAGATTTGTGGAAAAGATTGATGATGTGGCTTGAATGTTCTTCAGAGCTTTGAGGCTTTGATTTGAAGAACCGTCTCGCTTGATGTAGACTTGAAGAATTCTAAAGGGCTTTGGATGCTTGAATCTTTAGAGTTTTGACAGCTGATGGAAGCTTGAATGTGTGTTGAATGTGAGAGAGGGCACCTTTATTTATAAGAATGGGAGATGGAGAGTTATGTCAAGACTGCAGTTCTTTCCATATTTTTCTCTCTAATTATTTCCTTATATGATTTAAAGGAAAATAATTAAAATTTAATAAATATCTTTCTTCTAATTCATTTTAAGAAAGACATTTATATATAACGAAATATATAATTTATTTCACCAAGTGGTATAATTTAATTGACCAAACTTGATAAATAAATTATTGTGTCATTTTGACATGTGGCGCCATTTAATTGGTCATTTCACATATCTTTGACTTTTGACTTGTAAACACGTGGTAACATTTGATTGGCCATTTATCGTGCTTGTTCTTTTGACCTACAGACACTTTGCAGCATTTAACTGGCATGTCCATAAAACTTGGACTTTGATTTGTGGACACTTGACAACATTTAATTGGCCAATTTGTGTGCCCTAGCAAAACGTGGCGATTTGTGATAGGCTAAAAATTTTACATGCCTACAGTAGAAAGGATATTTTCTAATCTCAGATTATTATTTGACCGAATTTATACGAGGAGTTCAATCCAATAACCAATATCTATTTACAATTTTGTTGACAGAAATCGCTGGCACATGAGGTGGTGTTAAAGGAATTGGGGGATCATGCAGTCTCCAAAGGGACAACATGCATGCAGTCTCTATCTGAGCCATCAGTGCTCGGCGATCAACGACCCAGATTTGTTTGAACTCAAACAGATCCGTACTGTTGATTGCTGGGCTGATCTGGGCCATTGATCACCGAGCACGGATGGCTCTGATAGGGACTGCAATACTGCATGCATGCATGCCCCCGGGTTCCTTAGGCTGGTAGTTTTCATGCTTTTTCTAGCTTTGTGCAGATAGGTTGTGATCCTTTATTGTTTTGGCTTAGGTTTATTATATTCTTTGTTTGAGCTTTATAAAATTTACAGATTACCCAAATATATATAGAGTCCCGATCTAATCCGGGAATCCCGGATCCGGGACTCCATCTTCCCGATATTTTTTTGAAAATCCGAGCTGTCCAATGTGTTCAAAATGTGTTTTCAAGGGTCCACGCGGAAAATCTTCAAAAAAAAATACCGAGAAGGGCTTGATCCGAGCAGTTTTTCGCAAAATTGTAAATACACAGTTTTTGCGAAAAACTGCTTGGATCAAGCCCTTCCCGGTATTTTTTTTTGAAGATTTTCCGCGTGGACCCTTGAAAACACCTTTTGAACACATTGGACGGCTCGGATTTCCCAAAAACAATTTTTAAAAGCATCAAAACACCAAAAAACCTCCCATCCATCCGGGATCCTTGATTGGATAATTGCCGTATATATAGATGTTCTATTGAGGACTCCCTCAAAGATCTCCTCCGTGAGGACCACCCCTTTTTTGATTTTCCGGACCAAATTTCGACATCCGAACCACTCAATGTGTTTAAAACATGTTTTCCATGGCCAATGTGAGGAATCACAAAAAAAAAATACCTGAAAGGGCTTCATCCGAGCGGTTTTTCATAATAACCGTACATATATAATTTATCGAAAAATGCTTGAGTGAAGCCCTTCCGAATATTTTTTTTGGACGAATCATCGCGGTGCCCCTTAAAATCACGTTTTAAACACATTGAGCGGTTCGGATCGTCGAGATTCGACCCCGATCCATGAGGTCCGCAAATTACGAGTTTGAGGGAGTCCTTAGTAGAACGGGATCCTATATATATATATAAAGACCTCCTCTAAATAAGAAAAAATGTAATTTTTTCACTTAAAAAATTATTTTTGGGAAATCCGAACCGTCCAATGTGTTTAAAAGGTGTTTTCAAGGGTCCACGTGGGAAATCTTAAATAAAAAAAAAATATTGGGAAGGGCTTGATCCAAGCAGTTTTTTTGCAAAAACTGTATATTTATAGTTTTGTGAAAAACTGTTTGGATCAAGCCTTTCCCGTTATTTTTTTTTGAAGATTTCTCGTGCGGACCATTGAAAACACTTTCTGAATACATTAGACGGTTCGAATTTTCCAAAAATAATTTGCAACACAAAAAAAACCATTTTTTTCTTATTTCCGGGAGGTGTGGATTAGAAGTTTTTCGTATATATATATAGGGTCAGGATCCAGTCAGGACTCCCTGACTTTGTTAAAATCCGGACCTCCCTTCTCCCGGCCATTTCCCGGCCAAATGGTCGGGATCCGAACCGTTGAATGTGTTTAAAATGTGTTTTCAAGGGTCTATGCAAAGATTCAGCAAAAAAAATGATCGGGAAGGGCTTCACCCGAGCAGTTTTTCATACAAACCGTAGGATATATATTTCATGAAAAACTGCTCGGTTGAAGCCCTTTCGGGTCATTTTTTTTGCCGAATCTTCGCGTAGGCCCTTGAAAACACATTTTAAACACATCTAACGGTTCGGATCCCGATCATATGGCCAGGAGAAGGGAGGTCCGTATTTTAACAAAGTCAGTGAGTCCTGACTTGATTCTCTATATATATATATATATATATATATATTTGCCTAATGGAGTACCTAATTTTTTTGGACTATCTCTGTCTGGTCCATGGATTTATAGAAGAATTGTTTTTTTTTTTCTTTTTGGTTAACTGGATGTTTGAGCCAGCTTGGGCGCATCTCGACTAATTTCGAGGCCCTAAAGGCAGTGACCGGACATAACCCCCAATGGCCTTCAGGTTTGGAATGGTCGGCATTCGTGAGATTCGAACATGCGAGTTTTCACCTTTGGGGCTCGAGTCCGATGTAAAGTATCAGATTTCAATAAGTACTCGAGGAGATTACACATCTCACATTTAATTCGAATTTTCACAGTTTGAATATAATATTTTCTTCTCTTATGAAATTGTGTTTCTTTTCAATATTAATCAAGTCGGAAAAAATATGATCTCTAAGGTTTAGAATGTCACCAAAATTTGTGCCACAAATTGATGAAGCACTATTGGGCTAATAAGTGGGCTGGTCCCAAGCAAAATAGTCTGCCAAGGCCTTACAGGTTCCAGTTGGATTTCAGGCTGGGCATCTGGGCTAATTTTAATTAACATGGGCTGGGCCATCTCAATGGATGCATTTAGTGAATCAAATAGCATAAGCCTTCGGGGACATCCGATAAAAGAGCACAAGTCATTTCCCCCCCTTTTTGCAGGGATCAATGGCAGAGCCAGGAATCAAAGTCGGAAAGCACTGAACTACCGAAAAAATCTTGCTACGAAGATTTTTCAAAATTAAATTTGGTCATTTGAGCTTTCATGAAACAATTTCGATAACTTGAATTAATATTGAGTATTGTTCTATCATATCATTCAACTTTCAAGGACTTCCAGGCTCCAAGTTTCAACTTAAGTGAACCGAAACAAGTCTTCTTGCATTACAAAAACTAAAAGCTAGTAGTAAGAAAAGAAAGTAATAGCAAGTTAATAGACATCAACAAGCATCCTTTTCATATGTGAAATGTGAAATGAAACCCTAAAGCTAAGAAAAACACACACGTATACAAATATATAACTGGAAACTGAAGGTTCTTCATTTTCACGCCCCAAAATTGATACCCATATATTTTTTTTGTTTTTACTGAAATTCTTACATATAAAAATGTTACTAGAAGACGAAAAATGCGATGTGGATAACAATTTTGGGGCTGTGAAAATCACTTCCCAAAATGAAACCTTAACTTAAAGCTCATATACACACACATATATAACGGGGATTTGGGGTGGAGACAGGCACATACCTACTTCCTACCCATTCCTCGAATTCTTTTAAAAACCATCCCATATCCTACTTGATCTCCGAATTCCCAACTCATTCAGAGAGGGTAGTGTTGGATTGGGTGAAATAGCCATCCTTGTGCAAGGATGGACGCAAGGGCAGGTTAGCTCGGGTGACCACCCTACCCAAGTTTAAATTTTTTCTTTAAATATAGTAATAATTTCAAAAAAAAATTACAATTATATAGGTTCGCCTGCCCAACAAATGTTTAAAAAATCTATTACTTGCCCTACCCAAGATTTTTTGAAAATCTATTACCTTGCCTAGGATTTTTTTTTAAAATTTACCAAATGATCTCATAAAGGTTTAGCAATGACACCACCACGCTAGATTATTTTTCCCTCTTTAACAAGTAGGTGAGTCGAGATCAGATTAAAAAAAGAAGAAAGTCGATCATCTGAAGTTTCAGAATTTATCCACAATTTCTGAGTTGTGTCCAGTATTGGCGAAAATAAGAAAGTCGATCATTTATCCCCTTGTTGATCATATTGGTTTGTTTTCGATCATATTTCTATGATATTATTGGTTGATCGAACCTATATTTATGATGGAATTTTTATTCGCTTGATCGATGTTGTCTTTTGTATGTTCTAATTTTTTTTGTAATATTCGTTAAATTCACACTCGAATCTTGCGTCTGTCTCGTCCCTACAAATACTAATATGGACTATGGAGTACTATAATTGCAAACATCCCTGCCTTTTGAATTAGACAAAAAAACTAAAGAATTCACCACCAACAAAAACAAAAACCATACGAAAAACACTGCTGCAAAAAAGCAGCACCCGAACCAATTTTTTGTCCCTCAGAGGTGAAAATAATGGAGTGTAAAGGACAAAACAAGGAAAAGAAGTTTCTCTGCTTGGACAAACACACAATGTTCTTTTTGTAGAGGTACAAGAATCATAACCCATGTGAAAAAGATTCAAGGGTAGAGTGCAGTCTGTTTGGAAACTGGGTTATCGTACGAAGGATAAACAATCCCAAGTTTAGGTGTCAGTGCCCCAATGGATTGCAAATTGAGGGGTCACAGTCCAGACTCCTGAGGGTGTTGAGACCATTTTTAAAGGTATAGCCCTTAAAGATGCAAAAAGCTAGGACACGGGGTTGCTGCTGTGTAGCACCCGCAGAGCACCTGTTGTGTACCATCCGAGCCATCCGTTGCTCGAATGGACGGCCCAGATTTCACCTCAGCACCTTTGCATCCGAACCGTTCGTGGTCGTGCGTGTAAAATGAAATCTGGGTCGTCCATCCGAGCAACGGACGGCTCGGATGATGCACAACAGGTGTTGTGCGGGGTGCTGCACAGCAGCAACCCCAAATCCAGCTAGGACACTGCACAACAGCAACCCCAAATCCCAAAAGCTAGCAGTCCCTTTCTTTGGAACCTTGTCTTTTGATAAGTGAAACTCTGCTTTTGAAAAGGTTGATGATCCAAACGAATCCTAAAGACATCATCCAGTATTCTTTCTCTTGCAAAGTTTTAAAGGATGTTTGGATTGAGAACATTTGATGAGAAGAGAAAGAATTCAGGGAGAAATGGAGAGAAACAAATTAGACATTGGCTTCATGGCATGCCATCTTGATGTACCATTTGTCGACTTTCTAATATATCTTGTTTTGCCGATAAAAAAAGAATGGAGACAAAATAGATTTTGTACATAGCAGGGTATTTGAAAATAAACTTGATTTAACTTGACTAGCTATATTACCTAACAATATATACATAAAATTTCGTATGTTGCATGCGGGGACGGAGCCAGGAATTTCACTACGCAGGGGCGAATGTTTTATCCAAAATACTTTGCAGGGGCGAGCCTATATAATTCATAGGAAAATTAGTTTTTTTCTATGTAATACTAGAGTTTTTTTGTTTTCCTTGCAGGGGCGACCGCTCCTACTGGCCCTCTGGCTCCATCCCTGGTTGCATGAACAAATAGTTCAAAATATATAGAAATGATTTTACAATTTTTGTCGTTTTTGTTTTCTATTTTTTATTGTGAAATTTTGTAAATTAGTGTATTTGGCTTTCAATGGTGAGTTACTGGGTTGCTAGGTGTTGACTAGGGGTGTCAATGGTCCGGATTTGTTCGGATTCGTATGAATTTGAGGACTGAACCACGAGTCACGGTTCCAAGGAAAGGCAATTTGCGTCCGAACCAAAAGTCTACAATTCAATTCACGGTTTAATCCACGGATTACTGCATTCCAAAAAAATTTGAAGCAACCATTATATTTCCAAATTCAAATTAGCATCACATTACCACGACCACTAGTATCATTAATGCCATTATATACCTATACATATCAGATTGAAAAACATTATAATACTGTCATCCAGACATTACTAGATTATTACTACATAGCATTACTGTATGAGTATATAATATTGAAAATTAAAATTACAGTTAACACTCTTGAAATTTATTTATATCACATTCAGTCATTCAGGTAGAAAATTAAAAATAGCTTAGAATAATATGTTAAATTATGATTATTTACTCAATATTATGCACGTACACATATATATTTTATTTTTTAAAATAAAAATTATCACGGTTCGGTTCTATTTATCTAAGGTTTTTTTTAACGCGAGTTACGGTTTTTAAATTTTTTAATCCACTGACCCAATCTAAAACCTTTGGTCTGGTTCGATTCGGTTCACATGTTTTTTTTTACAGGCCTAGTGTTGGCAATTGTTGAGTTGGGTGTTGAGAGTTGTTTGAAGAAAATTCCTACAAAATGAAAGTAAAAAAGTTTCTTCGAGGTTATTCAGCTACATATTAATTCATTATCGTACATGCAACCGTCTAAATAGAGATCGAAACCAATAATTCTCACGGTCCAGAATTTTTTTAAAAAAAGAAAGGATTTTCTTCTCTCTTTTTCTCATCAAACGCCTCAACCCAAACATACCATTTGATAAGAAAACAAAATCAAATGAGACTCTTGTAAATTGGTTAGATGAACAAAAGAGGTGACAAATGGGGTCAAAATTAAGGAGATGGACAGCAAACTCCTCGATCCAAACAGACCGTTTGATGAGAAGAGAAGATGACAGCTCACTGAGGTAAGAATTAACAGCTACTCTCTCCATTCTTAAAAATAGCAGTCCACTACAAAAAAACGTGTAATTTTCAGATAACAAAATAAAATATTTCTGTACATAATATATCGACAGAAATGTTGCTTGCAACTTATACGAGAACCCTACCAAGTTTCCGTAAATCGTGACTCCGCCTCGCCTCATGTAGAAATCGTAGTTTTTCACTTCGACTTATTCTCTCTGTAGAAACCTCTTAGGTGCTATCAATTCTTTTGGAGTCCGTCCAAATCTGGCTTTAAATGGACCTCACTAGAAGACGGTTGGATTGCTCTCCCGGGATTTTTCGACGTGCGTACAAGTTGGTCCAGACACCTAGATTACATTTTGTTCGAGTGTGTTGCTATATGTTGGAAGCATTTGTTCGTCTTGATGTTTCAGTTATTGATTCGAAATTGCATGATTGCCTACAAGTTGTTTGGATCTTATAGGAAAAGAGAAACATTTTTAGCCTCTATACATATTCTTTTCTCTTTGACTAAATGATATTGGATGTGATGCCAGAGTTGAATTCACAACGTGAATCATACATAGATATATAATAAAAGAAACATTATAGAATGTTATATTTTGATCACAAATTTGTCGTTGTACATGAAATAAATGGAAGAAAAATGAGAATTTTTCAAACATGCACATACACCTTTCATATAGGCAACCAAAAATTGAACTTTTTTGAAAAATGCCTATTTTCTTTTTAGAGCCTCTGCAAGCGAAAGTTTATGAGGGATGGATGTGACACGTACTGGGTCATAAAAGACAAAACAAGTTACACGGGAATTCAAGCGTACGGTGTGAAAATACAACCTAAGGTTACGGATCTTATGGTTGGTGAGACCGATTTCGGGTTTACATATTTAGATAAATCTAAACCAGTTAGTTGAAAATGCGACAATAAACATGTCGTAATCAACCCTTAATATAGGGACCGACAAAGGAAGAACTTGTAACAGAATTGACTAAATATAATCTATCTGGTTTTTGCTAATAATGGTTATGAGACGAAATAGATGAGATCATACTTTTGAAACAATAATTGATTAATTACAGTAATCTGTTTTCGTTGTTAAAAAGTGGGCGTGACATTTCTTGAGAGCACAAAAGACTTGGATAAGTTTAGTTTCCATGCAGTCCTCCACGTATAAGATTTCTTGAATGAATAATGACAAAGATTAGCATTCAAACATGACCCAGGATGGGCGACGTTCGACTAAGGAGATTTTTGAGCTTTTTGACTTTTCAGACTTATCAAGTCATGTCTTATAGCATGCCGCGGTTTAAGTCTACCAAAAATTGTTTTAAAACGGGGTCTCCAAATATTTAAGGCCTCATATATGCTAGGTTTAATTATTTAGAAATCTATTGGCCGGTCTTATTATTTGGAATTTTGGTCCACTGGGTTCTGGGCTAAAATTTATTGTTGGAGAGGTCCTGGGGCACAAATATGGTTGGGGATTTTACTTTTTTGCCCATCCTCCTCGTCGTTACTCTTTGTTTTTACTAACCGTTTAGGCACTTTCATAGGGTACCTTAGGATTTTAAGCACTTTCATAGGGTATCCTTAGGGTACCCTAAATTTAGAATGTACATTTTAGAATTTAGACCGTACATTTTAGAATTTAGACTGTATATTTAGAATTTAGGGTACCCTACAGTTTAGGGTACCCTAAATTTAGAATGTACATTTTAGAATTTAGACCGTATATTTAGAATTTAGACCGTACATTTTAGAATTTAGACTGTACATTTAGAATTTAGACCGTACATTTAGAATTTAGACAGTACATTTAGATTTTAGGCATTTTCATAGGGTACCCTAAGGTTTAGGTTTAGGGTGCACTTTCCTATTATTGGTTTTTTAGTGGTTTAGGTACTTTCATAGGGTACCCTAGGATTTAGGTTTAGGTTTATAAACTTTCATAGGGTACCCTGAGGTATAGGTGGGGTGGGTAGAGAAAGAGAGAGATGGGACGGACGGACGCATGCACTTGATAGAGAAGGGGGTAATTTCGGAAGAAAAAGTGTAAAACTTATATCCAGGACCTAGTGAACTATTGGGCTGGGCGCGCATTATTTGTTCCGGACCTTACAAGCTATAAGACTTGTTTATAGTATCCATTTGTGAAGGGGGTATTTTCGAAAGAATAGGGAAAAAGTTATGTCCAGGACCCATTGAACTATTAGGCTGGGGGCGCCTAATTTGTTTGGGACCTTATGAGCTATAAGGCAAATCAATAGGATCGGCCCACAAAAAACCCTTAATTATTTTCATGTTTTGTCCTGCAAAACATGAAAATAGGCCAAATATTTAAGGCCATCGAATATACCGATTATAGTTCTGTCTAGGAAAAGAACCTCCAAAATTAAAAGTTATCTTCGATTAACAATGCCTCAATGAAGATTAAATGGATTGGTTTTATTGTCTATGTGAGATGGATATAATAAAATGCTTGATTACAAAAACTTAATTAATACATTTGCATCTAATCGTGTAAGAAAATTAATGTTAAAATGATAGATTTTGAAATATCACAATGTTTTTTATTTATTTTAATGACTACGTTTAAATTTTTGTAATGGTTTTTTTATGAGGATTTTTTGTTAATCAACTTTTGTATTGTATGCAAAAAATAAAGGGGGGTCCATTTAATAAATTCGCTTTAAACCCACAAAACTTTTGAGCAGCTTTGATTCTCCTTACATACATTAACTAAAAAGTTCAAAAAACTAAAGTTGACGTCAAGCTTTTAGATTGAGTCAAAATGACCCCAAAATAGTGCAACAATATTATTTTGTTTACATAAATATGTTTTTTTTGCTCGGCCAAAAGGGAATTTTGTAACCATTGACACAAATTTTATCAGGATAAAATGGACCAAAGAGCACGACGGTATCACAACGGAGACACCCATCTCACCGGGTTTGAGATGTTGAAAATGCCTAGCAATACGGGTCAGCTTGCCTTAATAGTATTGGGTCAGCTGAACCCATGTGGGAGCTGGAAGATTACTTACAATTTATGTTAGATTAGAAGTTTATTGCATGTAGCAAAATTTCCCCCCTTTATACGTACATTTGCAACCAAAGTTTTTCTTATGTACGTAGTTTCTTTTTTGGATATCAAAAATAGGCAAAGTAAAAACAAAAAAAAACTTGCCAATTTTTCGAAGGAGCTGATTTTGAAAGGAAAAAAATTCTGCTATTAATTTTTTTTCTTCTTCTGTAAAACTGTATTTCAAAATGGTTACCAAGAAGGGTTCATTTCTCTTGACAACCATTTTCTAAAACCAAAGAAAAAAAAAGAAAAGATACGAAAGCAGATCCAAACAACTCATAAAAATTTGGTAAATCTGTGAGCAAGTGAAATTATGAAACCTGGCCACATCAAATGATGCTCTTCTGTCACCCAACATACCTGTGTGGACCACAATTTCAGTATACAGCTTTAACTGATGCTCATGAATCTCGACAAAGAAAATGCTAAAATCATCTTCAAGGCTAGATCTTGCAGGTAGGATTGGACCCCCAAAAGGCAAATTATCAAAACATGCACACGCATATTTTGAAAATGAGAAAAACTTGTATGCCGAACGGGTACCCGTTGACACATCCGAGCCGTTCAAGCGTGTTTTGAAAAGCCCAAATTTATCGGGTAAATTTTCGGCATACGAGGTTTTCTCTTTGAAGATACTATGCGTACTGTGCATAGATTTTCCTAGGGCCCATGCAAATAATCACAATCGTTCATTAATTTAAAATATTAATTCCATATTCCAGTAGCTTTGCAAAAAGTTCCCTCGATCGGTCGGCTGTAAGTGCTACATTTAATCTTATAACTTTTCATTCAAAATTTAAGATTATGAAACTGAAGAAAATTTGAAAGATTAGATTAAGCACATATACATGTTCGATTGAGCTAATTATTATCAAAGGCTACTCGAAAATATTTAAAATTATTAAACAGCTCAGATCAGTTTTATGGACCTAGAAGTAGACCCCACAGAGTCACTTCAAACTTTTGAGATATTTTGAAAACCACTAATAGGAGTTCCAAAATAAGCGTGCGATTCTTAAGAAAAACGAACCAACTAACATAATCCGAATTGGACCCAAAAAGAAAAAGAAAAAAAAACCTAAGGGACAACCATGATTTTAAGAAAAAAAAATAGAGGACATATATATTTACATCCGGACTTTTAATTTCCGGACCTCATGATCCAAAATTTTTTTGATCGATCCGATCCGTCCAATGTGTTCAGAAGGTGTTTTCAAGGGTCCTTACGAAAAATCTTCAAAAAAAATGCCGGGAAGGGCTTGATCCACTAGTTTTCGCAAAAAATATATATTTACATTTTTTTGCAAAAACTGCTTGGATCAAGCCCTTCCCGTATTTTTTTGAAGATTTTTTGTTGACCCTTGAAAACCACCTTCCGAACACATTGAACGGATCGGATTTTCCAAAAATAATTTGCAACACAAAAAAACCATATTTTTCTTATTTCCGGGAGGTGTGGATAAGAAGATTTCCGTATATATATATATATATATATATATTGTTCTTATATATAATTATATATATATATATATATAAGAAAAATTTTTTTTTTGGGAAATCCGATCCGTCAATGTGTTCAAATTTTTCCAAGGTCCCGCGGAAAATCTTCAAAAAAAAATACCGGGAAGGGCTTGATCAAGCATTTTCGCAAAATTATTACGGTTTTGCGAAAAAACGCTTGGATCAAGCCCTTCCCGGACATTTTTGAAGATTTCCAAAAACATAATTGACGGCTAGTAAAAAATTTTTAAAAGCATCAAAGGTGGAAAAACCCTTCAATCAAATCCGGGATCCTATATATATATATATATGTATATATATTCTGTATATATATATTTTCATTGTTCTTATACACAATTATTTTAAATGTTCTTAAACGTATGAGTAATTATTTAGGTAATTAAAATACCGGGCTGTAGCATTTCGAAATTTTACGGCACGGTAATAGGACATTTCGGTCTTAAATAAACTAGTAAAAAATGAGTTCAACACATCATTTTATGCAATTATTCTGTAGAATTTTCCAGTTTGTGTATAGCCTCATCGCAAAATATAGGTTTATAGATTAGTGTACTGTACCACCAAGCACGTAGCTCAGCTGGTAAGGGGCTGTGCTAGCTTAACCAAGATCTCGGGTTCGAGACTTGGGAATGCAGCTGTGTTAAAACTTGGTTGGGAGAGCTTTGCCACCTTTGTGGTGCTACCCGGCTCGAATCCGGATTAGTCGGAGCCAATGTGGTTACCGGACACCGGATGGTCTTTACCAAAAAAGATTAGTGTACTGTATTTTGTCCTCTAACAAAGAAAAAAACTGGGGAATTAAAACTACCCACGAGATTGAGCTGCCTATAGAAGCTAACTTACCAACCTTAATTAGCTCGCAGCATCATCAACCTTACGAGCCTATCAAATTGAAGTCAATTTTTTGGATATTTAAAAAAATTCTCACGCGTATAAAAGCTACGTATCACATTGTAGTCAATTTTTTTGGATATTTTCAAAGCTTCTTACGTGTATAAAAGCTACGTATTCCCTCCGTCCGGATTTGTTAGTCCGTTTTGGGAATTCCAACTTTTTTTCCATTATTTTTGTGTTGGTTGTTTTCACATCATCAAAAGTAATTTTTCCCTACTTTGAAAATGGACAAACATTTTCGGACTTGAAAAAGTATGTTTGTGGACCAACAAATCCGGACGGAGGGAGTATCACATTGAAGTGAATTATTTGCCTACTTCGATCGCGTACTCTAAGGCCAAAAAATTGTAAAAATAAATTCACGACCACTACACCCAATTTCTTATACTTATCGTTTTGATACTCTCGCTACCGTTACCGCTAAATAGTCTGCTACTGCTATTCAAAACCTAGCTCTTTCATCCACATATGTGCTTCATTATCATTACTTCTTAAAACCTACTTTTGGTTTGGCGTCCACGAAACTTGACACTTCATTGGACAAATGTGCTTCAACAAATACAATACATTAAACAGATTCGAGGTAAGCCTGAGATAAGCATTACTCAAACAAAACACATTAAACAGACAAAAAAAAAACCCTTCTTTTTATTTCATTGATTATTATCTTATCTATTTCCCAACCTCTTCCTATATATTGCTTGTATAAATTCTTATGTTTTGGCTAAATAATTTAGCCAAATTATTTTTTGTCCTTAGTCAACTTTTTTTTTTTTTGCATTTTGTTAGTATTACTTCAATTTGTTATGGATTATTGGTTCGTCTCGACGAGAAAATTCTAAAATATAAAAATTTATTAACCAAACTAATTTTTTTGTGAATAAATACAAAAAATAATCCAAACAATCTGTCTGTTTTGAATTATTTTGTCTTTAGTGAACTTTTTAAATATTTTGAATACAATTTTTTATTTTAAGATTCTCCCCATCGGGAGGAACTAATAATCCACAAAAGATCGGCGCATGTATAATTTTTTTTTTTTGAATAAGGACCAAAAAAATAATCTGGCTCAATTATTAAGACTAAACACTAGGGCTGCTCAAAAAAACCGGTGAACAGTGAATCCGGTCCGGACCGAACCGATCCGTACCTTTTGTATTTTAACCGTGGATTAATGGTCCTACACAAAAAAATAAAAAACTGGATCGGACATTTTGATTTTGAAACCGTGGATTAACCGATCCGGACTGTGAGATTTTTATTATATACATAATTTTATCACTTTTATAATTATAGTTATATAGATATTGTTAATTTAGCAGACTTACGGTTTGGTTGTACTGTTGTAGGAGTTATAGTGCGAATATTGTTATCTCTATAAAATCTAGGGGTAAAGTGTTATAAGTCTTTCTACATATACTGTCTTATTAGTGGAAAGAATTTTCTTGTCTTTGTGAGTGAACCGGAAGTAACTTTTGTTTTTGTGGTAATATAAGTTTGTTTTGTTTGTTCAATTATATAACTATCTGCCTTACTACCTTTGTTGTTTTTTTTATTGGGATTTCCAACTTTGAACTTTCTATTTAGTGCATTTGCTACTTGCTAGTGCCTTATTGCCTTTGTTTGTTGTTTTTTCCGAATAAGTTGAAAATCCGCGGATTAATCCGGAACCGATCCGTGACTCGCGGTTCGGATTGGAACCGAATCGTGAGACTTTTGGATCGGACACGGATTGTATTTTCAAAAAACCGTGACTTGTGGATTAGGATTGGATTCATGCCAATCCGGACCGATCCGGACCGTGAGCACCCCTACTAAACACCATTTAATCGAAACCAATTATGAAAGTCACTCTAATTATTACTTCCCCTAGGCTTTGTTTGTATAAAAATTAACTTAGTATTATTTCTTCCAGTGTTTTATTTCTTTTTATCGATCGATACGCGCCGTATATAATTGTCCAGCTAGCTAAAAAAAGGTAAGAGTTGGATGGTGTTAAAAACATGAAACATGGAAGTGTTGTAGCAAAGAGAAACCTGTCTCCTGCGAACCCATCTTCTACAAAACACATGTATACACATATGTTTCAATGTATCTCTCTATGCAGATTGAAAATGAACTTATTAGTTAGACATGTTACCGGATTGCCCACATGTTCCCCTAAGGAATATCAAATCTAAAACCAAAATACATGGCTGCCATGGGTACCAACCACCTTGCACAGATAGAGCACAGATGGATTTGTAGGTCGTGCTTTGGGACCCACACAAATAATCATTGGTTTAAAAAAAAAAAAACGGGCGGCTTTAGAAAGGTTTTAGCTTTGATCGAATAACTGTAAGTACTTTATCTGTCCACAAAAATGTGTTGGACGGTTTGAATTTCTCCCAAGCCCTTTCCCTCTCTCTCCTCTTTCTCTCCCAAAGTCAGCCCTTCCCCTCTCTCTCCTCTTTCTCTCCTTAAAATTTGGACCGTCCAACACATTTTTGGATAGTCGAAATTTGCGACGGGTATCACCACATGATATCCGTCCAGCACCCAAATTTTTCTCCCAAAGTGGACTTCAAAAATCCATCTGTGCACTGTCTATGTAAAATGGTCGGTACCCATAGTTGGGTTGGATAAAAAAAGGGGAAGAAGAAAATAAAAATTCAATTTTGAGACCAAAATTAAAGCTTTGGATCTATCGAATTCTCGAACGTGGACTTAACCCATGTTTGGATTGCAGTTTCCATGAGAGAGGCATAGCCAGAGCCACTGTTTCAGACTCAGACATTTATCTCTTTCCCAAGAAATATAAACATACAAACAAACAAAGATTAAGAGAAGAGAAAATGTAAACAGTAAATTTAAAAATGCAATTAAGCTCTTGCATTTCCAAGGTACAGCGCCATCAATGATCCAACACCTGGGGCTCCTCTACCTTCTTCCTCAGACAACAATACCCCTCCGCAGCGTATCAGCCGTTAAGTAAATTTGCTTGTCTAGATCAATTTACGCACCCGCAACTCAACTAAGCTGCGAACCCAAGTAGCAACGATCAAGCAAATCTCTAGTCGCCTCAAAAGAAAAAAATTCAATGTGTATCTTACTGCTAGCATTAATCCACTTCTGATTCATGAACCGGTTAACGACGCTATGGCTACTTCACTGTGCCAATTTAGGAGCTCTAACAGTTTTTTTTTTTCCCAGTAAAAATTATACGGCACGGTAAGGGACATTTTCGTCTTAAATAAACTAGTAAAACCATGACTTGAACGCGTCATTTTATGCAACTATTCAGTACAATTTTTCATATTGTGTAGCCTCATCGGAAATTACAATGACAGTTTCCCAATAATTGGGGAATTTCACAAGATTGAGCTGCCTATAGGTTCAACCTTACTTAGATTGCAGCATCACCAACCTTAATTAGATCACAGAAAATCTTTGACAACAAATAACTACAAGCATGCAGCTGCCGTGAACACCTAAATGAAAGGAAAATGAGAGCCCCCCTCCTCTTCATCATGGGTTTAAATATCGGTCGCTACGTAGCAGCTTCATCTTTTTTTTAAATATCGGTCGCTACGTAGCAGTTTCTCAGTCCTCGACCTCGCTACGCAAGTGCAACTAAAATTCACGCCTGTATAAAAGCTACGTATCACATTGAAGTCAATTTTTTGCTTGCTTCATGAACTCTTAAGGCCAAAAATTTTGGGAAAAAAAGTTTCTTGAATACTATACCCAATTCCCGATACGTATCGTTTTGATACTCTCGCTACCACCGCTACATTGCTACCGTTACCGCTCCACAGATTCGAGGTAAGCCTGAGATAACCATTTCTCAAACACAAACAATGGCCCAGAGAAAAACAACTTAAAAATCGCAAAAATCACCACCAATAATCTAGCAATATGTATTTTATATAAACAGAAACAACATCCCAACACAACAGAACTGCCTGAAATTGATCCCAAGACAATAATAAGACAACAGAATACTCCCACAAAAAAAAAAAAAAAAAAAAAAAAAGAAGCTAAAAGAAGCAAGACCTAAATAAAACTAAAACTAGAATCCGGGGCAAATAGTCTACCACCCAATTCTCATTCTGCCACTCCAAATCTTACCCCCAATATCTGAAAAATAAAAGCTAAATAACCACCTACTATAATTATTTCTTGGTAGCGCGGCATTTACGTAACGTATCGGCCGTTATAATTTTGGATACCAATATTATCCCTTTCCTACCTGCTGGCCGATGCATATTGTCATCGACCAGCAAATACTACTAGTACGTATAGTTAAGTACTAGTAGTATTTCTTTTTCATCTTCTAGGCTTATAGGCTCTAGCTAAGGTTTCTTACCTAAAGTGTGCTTGTTGTTGTGCATCCACACCTTGAGCACGTGGCGCTTCACCCCCGTCTCGTTACAGAACTGTTGAATCACCTCATCGTCGTGCTTCTGAATCCTCCACCCCAACTTCTCCGCCAGCTCCAGCATCTTCTCCTTTTGCTCCGCCGTAAACTTCGTCCTGTACCTCTTCCCCGCCGACCCTCCACTACCACCACCACCACCGCTACTCGTGTTGTTTAAATTCGATATATCCTCCTGATCGTACGATCCTCCTCCGCCGCCGCCGGAGGTCGACGGCAAAGCCAACGGCCGCGGAGGCCCCACGTGGAGGTACCCCGAGGGGGTACGGTAGTACTGGGGCGCCACGTGGTGGGGGAGGAGGAAGGGGGGAGGGTGGTGGTGGTGAGGGTGAGGAGAGAAGTTGAAGCCGGCGTCGTTGGCTGTCGCTGCGGCGGAGGAGGGGGAGGCGTGGTCGGTGTCTTTCTTGTGGAAGTTGCGGTGGCAGTTACAGGCGGCGCATTTCAGGGCGTCGAGCGAGCCTTCGACTCCGGCGGGGAGGAACTCGCCGCAGCCGTCCACGGCGTGTCCGCCGAGTACGACGGCGTGGTTCTTGAGGCACTCGCGGTAGCGAGGCTTCCTCTGCTGCTGCGGCTGCGCGTCGATTGCAGCTTCTGGGTTCGGCATTTCTGGCAGTGGTAGCTCGAGTTCTTCAGAGGGGTCGTCATGATCTTCGAACTCCATTTTTTTCAATAATTCTCGTTTCTTTGGCTAATTCAGAAACCCTAATTTTATGCAAATCTGTGTCTCTATTTATATATACTTAAATCTCTCTCTCTCTCTCTCTCTCTCTCTCTACAGAGTACTACTAGAAAAGCAAGGATGGTTACCGGGAATGGGTGGTTTAGCCGGTTTTACACTAATTATAAATCTTTTTAACAATAATAAATTGAGCATGCTACGAACATAGATGTCCGTGTACAAATTTCGTTCTACAAAATATACACGAGGAAGTATAAACACGAGACCTGCACATATCAAACAATTTAACAGACGGCTATATACGAGTTTGTTCACAAACGTCTCTGTCCGTAGCATTTTTTGGCTAAATTTTTAGGATAGGAGATAAGAGTAGTGAGAGAGTGTGAGATAAGAGTAGTGAGAGAGTGTGGGCATTAATCTCTCTCTCTCTTTTTGTCTTTAATAATAAAAGTGATTTGTATAGTCTTTTTGTTTTTTGGATTCAGAAAAATGTTTATTTCTCTCTCTTTACATCCTGAACAGTGAGTAATTGGGGGTTTTGTCGAGTAGCTAATGACCGGGCAAACCCGGTAAAGCACACTACTGTTACAGATTCAACTGTGCGGGTTTGTATTTTACTGCGCGGTGAAAAGCTGGGTTTGGGTTACTGTACAAAGTAAGAGAGAGAGAGAGAGAGAGGTCAGATTCGTCCGGAGGCTGTGTGAGAGAGAGAGAGAGAGAGAGAGTACTGTTATATTGTTGCAGAGAGCAGGAGAAGAAGAATACAAAGCATACGGCCACGCGCTACCCCCGCAAGTCTCCAATCACACACTACTTTTTACTTTTGATGTACTACAAGTCTACACAACTGTTTTTCTTCTCTCATTCTTATTGCTTTAATTGAATTACACTGGCAGTTTTTTCTCTTATTCAATTTTTTTTAGTTTTTTTTCAAAAGATTTTGTTTTTTTTACATCATTATTTTTCAAATTTCTTTGAGATTCTCTAATCCACTTATTACATCTCATTATTAGCCAAATATAATCATTATTAAATTAAATTAAAAAACTAAACCAATAAACCTACTAACCTACTTCTCTCATTCTTATTTTTAATTTATTTATTTTTTTAATTGTTTTTCGGTTCAATTGATGTGCAATGCTCTGGACCATGAACAAAAGAAGCATGGTAATTAGCATAGAAATTTATTTAGGTCTCTAGACATGCCCTTTTTGATATCTTTCGGCTTTGATTTAAGAGCATGACTCTGCAGCAAAACGTTATTTAGCTTCTCAGTTCTTGGAGGTTTAGAAGGGTCACTGTTTCGGTGGTATTCTAAGAGCAACCACTTTGGGCATATATTGTCAAATGTTAGGTCCGTTCTAATCATCCCCCACCCATATCGACAATAATTGGGGGATTAAATGGGTACATTTATTGTTGTTGTTGTTGTTGTTTTTTGGTTCAATTCTCCATAACTTGTTTTTTATATTTTCGGTTTTTTTTTTGTTAGATTCACAATATTTTTTGTATTAACGATGAGTTCGCACTACGGTATTTTCGGTATTCTTATGTTACAGATTGTCAAATGGCACTGTGATTTGGCAACTTTTGGCCCAAAAATATTAAAAATACCGTAGTAGAAACTCAATGTAATCATCAATCTATATGAGATAAGTCTGAAAGTAAAAAAATAAGTAGGGTCTTGCTAACGTGTGTCAATGGGACACACAATAAACACACAAATAAATAAAAAAAACACACACTCCAATACACCTTTTACATTTTTTAATATACTTTCACATATTTCTACACACTTTTTCACACGTCAATACACTTTTTCAATTTTAAAAGTGTCTATTTGGCACACATTAGCATTTTCCAAATAAGTATAATCAAAGAAAAAAAAAAAGTTTACTAAGAAGGAAAAAAACAGTAACAAATAGTTGCCTTTATTTGTCTAAAGTGTCGTATTATGTGAAAAAAATACCAAAAGTAAAAAGTACCAAAAAAATCAGTAGGAAAAAGGTAAAAAGAATGCAAAGCTTAGACACTCCCCCTCGTTTATATCAGAGTCAAAATTAAGATTTTACTGCATGCTATTAAAATTGAAGAGTATATTCAATTCCACCAGAGGTAACAAATACAAAAGCTTAATTTGGCCTGAATTAATTTTTGAACTATTTATTAAACTAGTAAAAAAATTTAATCTTTTATTAGTTTTGCCTCATATATTATAAATTTATGGTTTGTTCAAAAACAACAATTTAACTGGTAAATTGAAGGGAAAGTTTCTAAAAAGTTCACTGAAAATCAAAACTATTTCAAAACATAAATTTTTAATATCTTTACACTTATCTCATAACATGAACTAATAATTTACTAGAATTAGATATATAATTAAGAAAAATAGGAAATGATAGGAGTAAGAAAATAAAGGTAGGGAGTGGCCTTAAAGCCAAGGGTCTGAGCCGAAGTAATCTCTCTTCTCTCACGACTCTCGCACGCATTTCCGTACCTGTATTTTTTAGCAGAAATCTCGTGTGTCCTACGTGGATATATCCAAGTACGCGGGCTGCAAAATTAGTACGAATATCGTATTCATGGCACATGGGATAAGTCATGTAATTCGCGTACGTGTGAGCGCAAAAAGTCCTTTATATATAACATTTCAAATTATAAAGAAACTTTTTTTTTTTGGTAAATCAACTTGAAATTAAAAGAGATTAACCGAATATACAGCATACAAGGACATTCCTTAAGAATGACAAAACATAAAGAAAGAAAAAAGAAAGTGCGTACTCCCCGGCACAACCCGTCTGCATGGGATAATATAATTCTAGCACATCCCGCTAGGATTAGTATAAGTATGCATAAACCAATAAGGGTAGCTTAAACAACAATATTTTGAGTACATAACATTTGGAATGTGAGTTAGCCCGTGCTCGCGTCCTGTTAGCCTAGCTATCCCAAAGGAAGAAGAGACATCAAGGACACGAGCTCGGGAAGTGCCGAAGAGTCATATCTAGATGGTGATAGTATCGATTGCCTCACATAAGTAAGGTAAAAATACGAAGAGAGAAATGAATATATCGCTACACATGTAACACAGAGAGAACTCCGGCTAGAGAGACTCAACCGGTTGCCTCCTTCCACCTCGGCGCCGAAGACTCATACCCTTGGCGCCAAGAACTCCGGCTAGAAGAAAGTCTAGGCCAAAAACAACAGAGAAACTCGGCGCCAAGGGTATGAGTCTCTAGCGAAACCTTAGATTATTTTGAAGAATTCTGTGATAAATTTAAGCATGGAAGGATTTAGAAAGAGAGAGTAAATAGTACTCCATCCGTCCAAAAATGATAAATTTTGTGCAAATTTCAACGGCTTATATCTTTTAATGTGACGCTTACAAAATATGCATTATAAATTTTGTTTGATATATTTTACTGAATTTTATTATACAAAATTTTCAAAATTATAAAAACTATTAAAATTTAAAGATATAAATTGTTAAAAATGGGTCGGATGAAGTATTGGGAAAGGAATAAATTTGTGGAGATTAGGACATCTGGTTTTTTTCTTTTTTCTTTTTTTCTCGGAAGGAGATTACGAAATCTGTTAAGAGTACATTTTCGTACCATTTTTCTCACCGCTTCATACACCTATCAAATCATCTTTGTCCTATTTTGTCTTTATTTGTATTTTGGTTCATTAATTTAAATAAAATTATTACTCTAAAAGACTTTCAGTAATTCAGCCTAACTTTTGGAAGCTTTTTGGGCACTTTTTTTTTTATTGTTTTAATTTCTTTTAATTTTAATGATACTCATGTCAAATTTTTATATCATATTTTTTTTCTTAATAAGAGAAATCAGAAAAGTATAACCACGTATGTGGTCAAAAGCCTGTAAAAAGCCCAAAAAAAATAAAATAACGGCAAGGGTAAAAAGCCTGTAAAAAGTTTGCTCAAACTTGCCCAAACTTCTTCACCCTTTAAAAAAAAAGGTTCTCTACACTCACAACAAGTGATAATAAGACTTTTGTTTCGGTCTCACATATATAGTTGTGAGTATATTTCCAAAGTACCAAAATAGTTTTATGAAAATCTAAAACTTTTCCGGTCTTTTTTTCTATGATTAAAGACACGTTTTGAACACATTAAAAGATTCGGATCATCAAAATTCAATCCGGAAATTAGAGTTCTTAACCGTAGCAAAGTAAATGGATCCTGAACTAGAAGTGTGGTGTGTGTGTATATATATATATATATATATTTTAGCTTGGATGAAACCTATTTTGGAACACGACAAAAACAATTTTCTAAAAAATCAGTAACTTTGTAATGAAAGACGAAGCTGTTCTCAATACATGATCAAAAAAAAATAAAAAATCTCAAAAAAAGAAATTTTCATAATGGGGATGAATATTAGTAGTATGAAATAATTAGACTGGCTTTTAGCCATATGGTAGTATCCCCATGGTTTTGTGAAATAATAATAATAAATTTTTTTGTGTGTCATGATTTTAATTTTTGATATAATTTTATATTTTAGCTTGGATGAAACCTATTTTGGAATGACAAAAACAATTTTCTAAAAAAAAGTAACTTTGTAATGAAAGACGAAGCTGTTCTCAATACATGATCAAAAAAAAAAATTATTTCAAACATAGTAAAAAAGGGTCAATTTTTTCATAATGGGGATGAATATTAGTAGTATGAAATAATTAGACTGGCTTTTAGCCATATGGTAGTATCCCCATGGTTTTGTGAAATAATAATAAAAATTTTTTTGTCATGATTTTAATTTCTTGATCTAATTTTCTGAGTTTCATTCAGAAAAAACGGTCCTGAATTCTAAATGAAAGGTTAGAAGTTTGAATAAAAAACTTACATTTAACACATTGAGCTGATATTTTACAAGCATACTCGGAAAATTATTTCAAACATAGTAAACGGGTCAATTCGTTTGTTTGGGAAACTTAGAAAAAAGTGGGTCTCACGGATGGTTTTTGGCTTTCATCTGTCCGATTGGACTTTACGTTTTCGGTTGAATTGTTTTACGTTTTAACTTCGCCACTAACCTTCGCTCACTAAGCAGAAAGTAATATGAACATAAAGACAATCAAATTCGAATTTCAATGTATATCTCTCACGAATAACAATACACTTACATGAATATATACATTTTTCTCGGATATTGATAAATTTGTTAAGACATTATCTTCGGGCGGAGTTTAACATAATCTAGAGGAGTAATTAGGTTAGGAAAATGGTTCGGTAACCGAGGCAGCTTAGCTGATTCCGACATCCATGACGTTGTGTAGGCGTCAACATGCATTAATTGTTGCCTTTGTCCGGCTCTGTACAACACTAATGCAAAAGACTGGAGATAAGGTTGCTCTTTCCAAAACTCACTCTCACCCTCACTGCGTCCTATACACGTCCGGCTAAAATACTAAACTTATTGGATTATTTATCCTCCTCAAAAAAAAAAAAAAAAAAAGGTATAACGATTTGGGCTAAATTATTTTTGTTCTTTGGATTATTGGAATATTTCCCTCCAACCAGAGTAGTTTTTAGCCCTGTTTTGACTTAGGCTGAGTTTTCAGTACGATAATTTTGCTATTCTTAGTATTTTCCCTTTACGTACATTACAAAAAAAAAAAAGCTAGAGGAAAATATACCAACTTTTGACTATAGTGGCAATACAATATTTTTAAGTGAAAATCACCCTTAATTAGGGGGTCTTCCACCAACAAAAAACTATTTTTTCCAAACACCGAGACATGTTATTCTCTCACAACACATCACATAAAAAACCGTGAAAAATTAATTTTTAAAAAAAAACTGAGTTAGTGGAATACCCCCTAACTAAGTTGTCCTAACTAAGTTGTATAGTTGAAAATATACCCACTTTTAACTACAATAAAAATATAATATATTTAACTGAAAATCACTCTTAATAACTAAGTTGTATATCTTTTTTGTATTTTATAAAAAAAAAAGTTCACAGTTTTTTTTATCTTGCTTCAAATGTTTTGCGAATTATTGTTTGGTCTCCAATGAGGAATTTAAAGAATTTAAAAATTATGAAATAAACTTAGATTTCTTTGAATAAAGCTAAAAATAATATAAAAAAATATGCATGTTTGAGATTAATTTTGTCCTGGGATAACTTTTATAAGATTTCGATAATAACTTTTTATTTTTCAGATTTCTATTGGCGAGAGTTGAGACGAACCAATAATCTATAAAAAAAAATTGACGGAAAAGTAACAAAGAAACAAAATATTGGAAATTATTTAGCCAAACTAGGCCTTAGCACAAACAAGTTGAATTTATTGCTCTTCATCAATAATCTAATAATCATACTTAACTTTTTAGGCCGAACCCTATTATTATTATTATTATTATTTTTTTTATTATTATTTTATTATTATTATTATTATTCATGTTAGTAAATTTTTAATAACTTTTTGTGTATTATTAGTTTATCTCGACGATAGGAGAATCGAAAAAGTAAAAATTATGATCCAAACTCGAATTTTATTGAATAAAGATAGAGATAAGTAAAAAAGACAGTTTTTTTTTTTTACTTACTATCTGTTTTATTCAAAAAATTGAGAATTCCAATCATACATTTTTTCAATTTTTGGATTGAAACGGTGGGACTTTGGTTCGACCACTTCTAACCGTCCGATTGAGCTGAATTTTTGTGGGCCCACTCGAAAAATGTTCTAAGAAGAATGAACGGTTCAGATCACTCGTGTGGGACCCAAAAGTGGGTTCCCGAGCACAATTTGTGCATTCTCTGTACCTATGGGTTTTCCGGTGATCAAACGGCCGGAAATCCCTCGACACAAAGGGAAACTCGGAACAAAGGATCTCCGGCCTTTATCGAGACTGTTAGACAACATAATATATGAATTTGGCTAGCTATAATACCTCAAATTGCTTTTTAACTATTCTGCATGCACCTTTAAATACAACAATAATTGTGTACATACATCTGGGTTGAAGCAAATATTATAGTAATTGTGTATATACATAGAGATGAGGTGTAAATATTAGTATACACGTACAAAAAAAATCCTATAACAAATTGTGTCCTTCTATTGACAGTTTACTAAATTGACAATAAGACAATAATAATTATAAAAAAAAACACACCTCGGTGTAATTTTTTTCATTTTTCGATAAATGTTTACACATTCTTATACACTTCTTACACCTTTTAATACATTTTTTAAACCTTAACGACAACCCAATTGGTTGATTTTAGAATTTTTCTAACAAATTAGGGTTTTTTAATTTTTATTTATCATTAAATTAGGGTTGAGCATATTATGGTGTCATTCTCCATATGCCCTGACCAGTTAAGGTGCATTTATAAAAAGATATAAAATAATATTGCGGTCAAACAAACAAGATTCATACTGTATTACATACAAATTAAAAAATGTAAGTATTGTTGCAAGAGGTCCAAATATTGGAGCATGAATAGTTATTTATGCACTAAATTCTATGACAAATTGTGATTATGACTTTTCCAGAATCTAAGAATCACAATCAAAATTTAAAACAGTCAAAATAATCAGTACAAAACACTCGCTAAATTGTTAACGGATCACTAATCCCTTAAACATCTAGTTGACTTCGGAAATCACCCAAAAACTTACAGAAAAATTATGCGTACAGATCGTGCTTAGATTCTTGTGTGGGATTCCGAAGTGATCTCACATGAACAATATGATCCATTCATTAACTTTTAAAATACGTTTTTCAAATCACCATACAAACATTAAAAGAACATAGGATTCCAAATTTTCAATTCCAAATTTTCAATTACTACAGTAAATTGACTAACAGAGTAATAGTTTGAGAGTTTAATTGAAGTTTATTGAAGTTCAGGAGTCTATAAGTCATTGATGTCAAAATTTAGATTTTTTTCTTTTTTGTTCTGCTAACGGAAGTTTACATGACTTTCATTAAGCACAAGAAAAGACAAAAAAACATACCCTTCAACACACTTTTTACATTTCACAATACACTTTCATTAATTTTTATACAATTTTTACACATTTTGATACACTTTTAAACCTTACAGAAGTCAATTATGCTTCTTTTAGAATTTTCTTTTTTTTCCCCATAGCAAGCATCTTCAATTACTACAGTTGGTTTGATTTGACCCGTTTCCTACTGTAACACGACCATATTATTCTAAATTAATTTTCTTGTTATTTCAGAGCCATATTCTGATCTGATGATGGGGTCTGAGATGACGTGCAACAGTGAAAGCCAACCACACATCACACCCTCTCTCTCTCTCTCTCTCTAAAACTCTGTCAGCTGGCGGGAAACGGGCAATGCAAATAGAGACAGAAAGGAAGCAGAGAGAGAGAGAGAGAGAGAGAGAGGGGGATGACACTTTTGGTTCGAGTGTTGGCAGGGCATGGAGGACGAGATAAACCAAAAGGTGTCATCCCCTCTCTCTCTATATACCAAAAGTGTCATCCCTCTCTCTCTCAGCCATAACCCAACCTAATCATAGTAATACTTACATATACGTATTTATATGGATGTGAATATGTGGAGTACGATTTTTCTTAGACATTGTGTGAATGTACTTTTTCTTAGACATTGTATGTACTGACGTTCAAAAAAAAAAAAAAAAGTACTCATGAATTAATTAGGTTTCTAGAACATATATATGAATATATTTTGATATTTTTCATTGCTACTTATCTTCCTTCTCCGCCCCGTCCATGTCAAATGCTAGTAAGAATATGTTATCATGATCGAGATCCCGAGAGAGAGAGAGAGAGAGAGAGAGAGAGAGAGAGAGAGAGAGAGAGAGAGAGAGAGAGAGAGAGAGAGAGAGAGAGAGAGAGAACATAAACGCAAAATCATGAAAATCATAATAAATTGAGAAATATAAGCAACAAAAAAGACATGTATTTAAAAAAAAAAGACTTAACAAATTCAGGCGAAGGGAGTATATGAAAGGTTTTTTTTTGTTTTGTATCTCTTTCTTCTTTAAATTCCTTTCTTTATGATTACTCAGAGATTTTGTTTGGTTATTAGGGAAAGAAATGGAATATGAAGGAAAATGATTAGAAGGGAAAGTATGTGAAAAATGTTGTGAGAAAATTGTGTTGTGCTTGTTAATACTCCTACATTTTTTGTTTTTGTTTTGACGATTAGGTGTGTTTCGGTTAGCTTGAACAAATTTCGGTTAATTCCCTTTTCGTTCTTATAAAAGACAGACCATGCACACCTGAAATATGAAATTCACAAGAAATTAATTTCTTACAGTTTAATTTCAAGAATACGGACTATCGCATGAGAATGCGTATTACCCCATTTTGTTAGCACTTCCTAATTCCTATCTCTTCTTACACCAACCAAACAAATGGAAATGATTTACACTCATTTTCCCTCTCTCCGTCTCTCTAATTTCCAAACAGATTGTTATATTCGTTTTTATTTTCCTACCTTTTTTTCCTAATTTTATTTTTTTTACTAGGGACTAAAGTTTTTGTTTACTAATCTTTGAGATTGTGGACGAACAAAGACAGTTAGACTACTAAGAGGGTGTTTGAGAGTCTGTTTTTCAACTTTTCATTTTCAGCTTTTTGGTTTTTTGGCTTTTAAATTATGGTCAGTATGTGTTTTGAATTTGAGATGAGTGTATGGGAGAAATGTGCAGAGTGAATTTTTGCAAAAGTTGTAATAGCTTTTCATGAGAAGTAGAATGGGAAAAAGACGTGGGAACCTCTTTCTGGCTTCTAGCATGGATTGTTGAAAATAGAAAATGAGTTATGAGAAAATGAGTTATGAGATGTTTCCGTCAAACACCAAGAATTGAAAAACTAGAATGAGAAAAATTAAAAAACAAGCAGCCAAACAGGCCCTAAGACACACACAACATGTGCAGGTTCATGCCATATATTGTACTTCTTCCGTTCTAAAAAGTTGGTCCTATTTTTTTTTGGCTGTCTCAAAATATTGGGCTAATTTAAAATTTTCAACAAAGGAAAGTTATAAAATTCCATTTCTGCTCTTGAGATGCTTTTAACAGTCACAACAATGAGACCAAAAAATGAATAATTGAAAAGTTTAATGTTCAAAGTAGGCGCTCTAAATTTTTTGAAAAAGTTCTTTGATTACATTGGCGGTAAGACTTTCCGCTTTCCGGAAAACGGTTGAAATTCAAAACTTGATTAACTCCTATTTTATTATAGTTAACTAATGAAGGGCAATTTAAAAAGTTAAAAATTTGGGGTACCATTGTGTATTGTGCATAAAATGTTGCAACATAAAATTAGGACAAACATTTCGGGACAGTGATTAATAGTTTTTTTATGAAGACTGTGTTTAAGATTTTATTATACAAAATATTTGAAATGTCTAATCTAATGAAGTCCGTTTTAGGCTTCCAAAATTAACGAGCCAACACTATGCATGTGGTAAGAAACTTTCCCATTTCAACTCTTGTCGTTTCTGATCCTGTATTAAATATAAATCATCAATGCTAACCTAACGTGCTTAGCTGATAATCAATGATACTGACCCAAACATCACCTCTTAATTGATACTGACCCTAATCTGCAAGTCGGTTTGGTTTTATCCGTTTTTGTCTCACTCGAGGCAAATTGCAGCTACCCTTTCGGTTCCACCTACATCCTAGTCGCACTACTTTTCAGCAGGAGAAAATTTTGGAAGCGGATTGGGTATGGACACGTGGTACCCGTCACTCAATCCGAGCCATCCAAACACGTTTTGGAGGCTCAGATCCGAGGGTGACATTTTTGTAATTTTCGGGTGCAAATTTACTTCATCAAATCTGAGCCGTCCAAAACGTGTTTTGACGGCTCAGATTGGATGTCGGGCACCACGTGTCCCTACCCAATCCGCACCCAAAAGTTTCTCTTCCAACAGACCATCACTTGGGCTGAGTTTTCTAAAATAAATACTCCATTCATCTCTTAAGATTCCTATGAACGAATTTTGTGACGGGTCTTTCTTCTCATACTGTGCGGGGTGCTTTTCCGTGGGTAAAACTTTTTGGACTTTATGGAATTGGATGAAGTGTTGAGGACGTAGCTAAACCTCGCCTGAACCTTAATATGTACGCCTGAGAGGATGACCTGCACACTGAGCACCAGTCTTAGCCCAAGCCAGGACGGTGGTGGTCTGGGAAGGCACTCAGACGGTCTAGTAAGTAACCGAAAGTGGCAAAACTAATCAGAAAACTAGAGAGAAGGGGTGTGTGTGTGTGTAGAGAGAGGTAGAGTTTTCGAGAGAGATCCTGGATGAGATTGGTGAGCACCCGTTTTATAGGCAAGGGGATACTTGTTCACTAAGTCACCCGTACACATCACGTGCGTCGTTCGAACATGGCACATCGTGCGAGATAGTCATGAGTGCCTCGGGCAGTCCTGCCGCTTCGGCTGACGTCACCTCTTGACACCTCCGATAAGTAAAAAAAATATGGGAAGACTCCTTAGTCCATCACGTGGTTCTACAGGCACCACATGTACTTCGTCAGGTGTTACGTCAATCACATCAGTCAAAGCCCTCTTTGGCTAAATGCTCCTGAAGCCCAACGACTCGGTAGCATCCACAATGCCCTAAGCCCACCGGTTCGGCATCCTACGGGGTACCGCCGACGCTCATCGACTCGGCCGGTACACTCGTGCTATAGTCGCCATCGGAGTTGTGCTGAGAGTGCTAGCCGCCTTCCCTTTGGTGAAACCATAGTTGGGAAACTTGCTTCAAACGAGGCCACCATATCTGCCGAGGTGAATGGGCAAGTCACTTCCACAGTAGTGCCCCTTCGGCGGTGGACTGTTAACAGAATCGGTTGGTTCACAGTCGCTGCATATAGTTCATTTGGGAGCTGCCTTATCTTTGACTCTCGGTGGCTCGGATACGAGTCGACCTTGTGTGACTTGATCCTTCCCTATGCCAGGTCAACTTGCTTAGTTAGGGTTCGGTAGCAGCCGAAAGGTGGACCCTCTAACCCCATGTAATTCTCGGCCACTACACATACATCAACTATTTTAATGAATTTTAGCTTAGAAGTTTTAGCATTTTTAGCTCAAAATAGAAAACTCACCCTTGGTTATTTTGTTTAGAGTCTAATGACCCAGACCAAACCAACACACAAGGAACACACACAAAAAAAGGGGATATTACGTGGTTCTCCAAAATTGGGTATTCCACAGAGGTAAACTGGAGCAAATCGTTAACCGGGAAAATAAAGCTCTACAGGGAACACTCCTCACACACTCTGTATCTCCTACAATATTGTTGCTGCAATACCTCATTGATTTCTTTCAAATTTCTGAGAAAAAATATAGAAGGCCTACGTGCCAGTTTTCTATTTTTAGCACAAGTGTTAAAAGTGCTAAAAATAGTTGTTATATGTGAGGGTAATATCCTGTCTCGCAATCCATATTTACTACTTTTAGCAAAAATGAAAAACATCTCCTAAGAGCATCTCCAACCCAAGAGTCAAAACTCTATTTTGGAGATCCTTCAAATACTATTTTCAATTCAAAAGGTACATTTGGAATTTATTCTTATTCATATATACTCTAACCACAAATCTCCATTTCCATCCATATATTCAAAAAACTTACAATTTTCTTACTTTCCCTCCAAAACTTACCAACATTCCTTCCAAATTCAAATTACTATTTTATTAATATTTCACTGAATATATCTAATATTGGTGTCAAGTTAAAGATATTTTCATTATCTTATCAATAGTACTATGAATTTTATAAAAAGAAGATCTATAATTTGAAAGTTGTTAACCTCAAGGGGTTGGCAAAGTGGTATTGCCTTAGGACTTAAGAGTTTGCTCCCACCTAAGGTCTCAGGTTCGATTCTTCTTGCCAGCAATCACTTGGGGCCACTGGGGATTATGCTTGGTCGTACCTCTAGGGCCTCGAAATTAGTCGAGGTGCGTGGAAGCTGACCCATATCTCCAAAATATGGAAATATGGAGCTTGGTTGGAGATGTTCTATGTTCTTTTTTTTAGCCGTGCTCAATGCATTATTTAGAGACAAAATTGTGTGTCCATAGTTGTAAAGGGATAAGTATAGAGTTGGCACCAATTATATAGCTCAAGAGGATGAGGCTAAGATGAGAGGGGAGCCATAAAGAGTCCCAATCTTCGCTCTCGCGAGTTTTAGTAGTTTGAGATTGTGGGGTAGTGTTCAATCTAGGCTCTCCTGGGTCGAACCTCCCTAGTCATATCTGGATGTAGCTAGCCTTTCTCCCACATAGCTCTGCAAAAGAGAACCATATTAGTGCCTCGCTGGTCAAAGACACTGAAAGACACTCTGATGGCTAAGTCAGTCCTTAAATGAGAAGGGAAAGGCACAACTTTGTCATGAAAAAATGGCATATATGTTAGGGTTTATCATTGTAGTACTTATATGAGTGTCTTGCCTTAGGGAACAGGGCATCACGTGCTGTCCTCGTAATGGGGTGATGTCACCGACAGCCACTGCCCAACAACCATCCCTCGACCACCAACTTCTGGGCAAATGCCGTGCACAATGATCTATAGGCTTTGTGGATTGGTCGGATTGGCTCTTGGTCCATGTGGATAGCCTATAGTGATGCCATGTGGCCAATTCATATGATTCCTAAATATCGCGCTGCAGTTGGTTCGTAGGGTAATGCCACGCGCCGAGCAAAGATTAGTGCCACATAGCCAATGCAAATATTCTTGTATAGCTATCTCATTCCAAACCCTGCATCTTGGATGTGACCCGACCCAAGGCCTCGACTCGATCATGACGACGAGGGTGAGGTGGCTCTCTTGGTGTTCCGAATCGTTGGCTATTGACGACAATTGGACTTGTCTAGGGTGGGTGTGTCCAAGTGGGCCTGGTGTCCTGATCAATTTATCTGGCCCACTACAATAACTTCTCAAACTTCTTATAACAACAAATCAAACAAGGGGGTTTATGAACAACAAATCAAACAAGTTATTACCAATCCATTAACCTAATCTAGAGCAAATCAAACAAGGGGTTATGAATATTTTCACTAATAGTACCTCTTTCCTACAATCCCAATCTTAATTTCAGACTACTATGAATCTCCTAAAAACTACAACCAGCATCAAACGAGGCCATATATGCTAGGCATGACATCTTGTAGCCTTGACCAAACAATCTTAAAAGGGTGTTCGACATAACTTGAGATGATTGGTGCATGTGAGGGGTGATGCAGGTTTTGCATCAATTTGTGGCTTTTTCGTGATCAGCTTAATGCAAAAAGCAACCAAGGTCCCTTTTTTGGGAGCTAAAAAAAGGGCTAAGCGATCAATCACTGCTTATGCTATGTTTGGGCTGACACAGTCAAAAAGCTTGCTTACATGGAATATATTCCTTTTCTCTAAATCCAAAAAATTCTGGCCTTATGCTGTGACCAATACCCATTCCTCCCTCCATGATGTGGAATTGTATGTGTTTATGACAATTACATTAATTACACTTAAATTAATTGGATAGTGATTCTTACATTAAAGGTACTGATATAAAATAAATAAATAATAACTAGAGTTCAATTATGTTTAAAAAAACCTAAAACAAAATTTTAAATTGGAATTGTCGAGGGTTGGAGTTTAGTTGTTTTCTCGTACAACCTTATTTTGATAACTCAGTAACTGGCCTAATAGACATACTCATTATTCTACCAAGCTCTTTGGGAATAGGGATGCTACTTCCCGAAAGATGCAACGCTCAATCACGCAAAGTTGCGTATGCCAACACGTAAGTTTTATCTTGTACTAATTAGGTTAACAACTCCAAAATATATCATGAGGTGATGAGATTTTCTTGTAAAATTTGTGTGTCCACAAAATGAAATAATCATGAAAGTCAATTGACGTGCTCACCTACAATTGGTAGATGTAAATATTAACAATGTGAAACCTAATAATCTCAAAATGGCCGACTTTTTAATAGGGAACTCTATGTAAATTAATTTTGTCAATTAAAAGTAAAACAAGTATTGGATTTGTTTGATTTTGCTTGTCGTTTAGTGATAATCAATGGATATCTAGACTGACAATTTGCGCGTGCAAAAATGCAAGATATGGGCCAATTTGAAATCTATCTAAAGATATGGGTAATCTATAAAACATGCTTTTTCCAGAATAAATCTCAGAGGCTCCCCATGATCTCGACCTTAATTGAAAATCTATCTCAGATATCAATCAAATCACCAAATAATGGAAAAGAAATCACATGCCACCATATAGAACAAAGTTGATGGCCACTTGGCCCACCTTTTGTTGTTTGTACTTGCAAGAGCAATTTTAACCATGCTACATGGGTTAAAACAGGTGTGCAAACGAGGCGAATCGAGCTTTAAAGTTTTCAAGCTCAGCTTGTTCAAAATTTGCGAACTCGAGCTCGGGATTGGACTTGAAAATCTAGCCTAGATATTCGAGGTTGAGCCACTCGATTTAATATTTGAGAATTGGAAAGCTTAGTTCAAGTACTAATCAAGTCTTTGTATAAATGTTCGAGCTTATCTAGACGAGTCGAGTTACGGCTCACTCGAACTCAACTTGTTTCCTAATTGAGTGAAAAATCTTATTGGAGTTCAACTCGTTTACTAAACGAGTCGAGTGGAGCCGAGTTGAGCCAAAAGCCTTGAACTTATTGTGAACAACTTGGTTGCAAACAAACCCAAAGCATTGGTCTTCAAAATCATTACGCTGTCTAATTTGATTGGTCGGAGATTTGGACTACATAGTGATCTCACTACTTGATAGTAAATGAATTACTAGCAAATTACATCTCCGAATATATTAACCGTCCAATACAATCTGATATTAATTAAAAGGTCCTTACATATCTATGAATTTAAGTCGGAAATGCACCTCGACTAATTCCAGGGTCCCGAAATTAACGACTGGACAAACCTTCAGACTTCAGTGCCCCAAGATTTGGAAGATTGAGCCAATATCATTTTGACATGTGGAATTAGAAAAGGAAGGATTAATAATCTTTTTTTTTTTTGTTTTATTTTTGGTAAACAGAAGTACATTAAAGGAAAATTAATGTTGGAACACAACTCTAGCTAGGGCAAGATATTCCCACTTTATATCTTTCAAAAGAAAAGTTACAACAACATGCGGACAATCAAAAAAGAAAAAATACAGCGTCCTTTCCTTTTGGCCATCTTCTTTTAGATTTGCTAGCCATAGAGTTAGCGCATGGTTACTTTCACTGAAAGAGCCGGTTTTAGGCAAAAACTCTATAAGCCATCGCTTTAAGCTCCTAAATTTTGATTAATTTATAGGTTCATGTACTGAATAAACATTAAGTTAACTTGCTTAAAGAACTTAAGCGTCAAATTTGAAGTAAGCCCCAAGTGAAAATAGTTTGCTTCTGTAACGATTACTGATTTTTTCCTTTGGTTTACTCATCTATGGTACTAGTAATTTGAGATTTCCGTACCCGTAACCCTCGACAAAATAAAATGCGTTTAAAGTTTTAATGCTTAGGTAACATTACTTGAACCTTGAATTTTCTGAATTTGGGATTGTTATTGAATCTTTGTTATTGTATTATTAATTGAGTTGTGTTTTCGAATCGTGCATGTATCCTATATGAGCTAGGAGAAAAAACCTTTTTCTTCTATTTATTTCAAACAATGCAAAGTAAATAGAGATTTAAAGGCCTCATATGAATGCAGTATGTCTGTAATTTTCTCTTAGTTTTAGGTACTTTAGTCCTTTCTTTACTTCATCCCAAGAAAAGACAATAATAGGCCTTTCCAATAGGTTACTTTTATTTAAAGTAATTTAAAAATATTTATTTTTTTGGAGTATTTTTTAGAAGCAAAGTTAGTAATTAGATTTTTGTAGTATTTTTGCTACCAAAACATGTTTCCTTTTATTACAAAAAGAGAAAAATAATATATGATTTTGTTTTTTAAGACAGATAGACCGCGCCTTTTTCTCTTTCAAATCGTGTACCTATAATTACTTGGGCCCTATTTTATTAATTGTACCATTCTTTCGAATACTATCTAATAGAAAATTTGGGGCCTTATCAAATCTGGGGCCTAAAGTCCATGCTTCGCTAGCCTAATGGACAAGCTGGCCCGAATGACCCTTGTCCCCGTATTTTCACCTTATTCCACGTGGTTCCAAGTGTGTCTTATTTTTGTTTGAAATAGTCACAGATATGAGTGACAAAGGGCCACATTGAGGCAGAAATGAAAGTGCAAGATTCCAAGTGATAAAATAAAAACTAAGGGGACTAAACGAGAATTAGCGCTAAAATCTTGAAGTTACTTACAAAATTTCTGCAATTCTTTTTTTCTTTTGGCCATTTGATTTACGTCAGTGGGGGTTCGCGGGAGAGTTAGTGACTTAGTCCAGAGGGCAGTCTAGAAGCTATCAATAGCCCTAAACCCCAAACGTCTCTGCTGAGGCTCGAACCGTGGTCTCCATTGTAGAAAAACCAGAAGATAACTGTTAGGTTACAAGCCCTTGGTTACCTCTTATAAATGCATAGATATGTGAAATTATGCATACATATAAATGAATACATAGTATATGTGAAGTCATGTCCATAGAGCAATTTTTGTATGTCTTTATAAAGTCACACATGCAGCCCTCTGATGCGGAACTTTGGCAACAGAGACATACTAGGAAAAAAAGGCCTTCCGAAAAAATGCTGTGGGGACTAATCCTATCTTTGTAGAGCAGTTGATAGCAACAACTCTGTCAAAGGATTGAGGGAGGTCCAGAGTCACGAGGATAACCTGAGGAATCGAATACCCGAAGGGTTAGTCTGGTTGGTTCTACACAATTGACCATGGTTGGGGTCAGACTGCAAAAAAAGTAGTATTTTTTTGAGAATTCCCAAGTCCCGGCGTGGATGACCAACCATTGACCAGATCGGGGATGAGATTACGTAAGCTGACTCGGATACCCCTGACTGTCCATGCGAAAAGTATGATAATGATTTTGACACTTCTCTTTATCCATCTGGAGTCATTTTCGGCCTTGTTCATGTAGAATTACAAATTTAAAAGTTTTATCCTTTTTTTGTATATGCCAAAATAGTCCAAAATAATTAGATTAAGGATAAATAAATGAAAATCAGATAGATAAAGGAAAATATGAAAATCTTCGACAGAGGTCATAACAACTGTGAGGGTGGAAATCCTAATCATGGACTGAGTATTGGGCTTGGCCAGGAGCCCAATTATTCGGATGGGCTGGCCCAAAAATGTACTGATCTTAGACGGTTGCGCACAATATTCCTCAACATTGGAAGCTTTCCTTCTGTTGTTACAAGTAGGAATGGCAACGGGACGGGTTGGGTTTTGCCATACCCCGTCCCCGCCCATAAAATCTATCCCCACTGCCGCCCCCGTCCCTAACTCGACCGGACCATTGGACCTGCCCCACCCCCATCGGGTAAAGGATTTACCCGCCCCGCTGCGCTCCTAAATTTTTTTAGCATATTAAAAACATGTTTTTTATTCCAAAATAAGGGAACACAAATAATAAAAGTTTACAAAATACCAATTATAACTTAAGCAACATCTACTATCCTCATGCTAATGATTTACCCAAAAAAAAAAAAAACTACTATCTATAAGAAAAATGAAAAATAAATGATATATAATTTGGGATTCTAGTTGTATGGGTAAAAATATAACAATAAAAATAAAATTTCATGCATAAAATTTTTTTGGGGCGAGTATCAGGGAGGGGTGATGTCTACACTAACCCGGTTAGATTTTTTCAAATCTCCTCCTACCCCGACCCTATACCTGAAAAATCTCAAGGTTCTAAAAGACGCTAGTCGGTCCCAGGTCGGTCGGTTGCCGACTAGCGACTTTTGGCCGACTAATCGCCGACTTGAGTAACTAATCACCGACTTTTGGCCGACTAGTTGGGTTTCGATCAAGTCGGGGGACCTCCGACTAGCGACTTGTGGCCAACTAGTCGGCTGACTTGACCGATTTTTAGAACACTGAAAAATCTAATAAATACCCGCCCCCCGTTGAGGCGGGGCGAGGCTAGTTCAGAGTGGGGCGGGTTGAATTGCCATCCCTAGTTACAAGAGATGTTACAATACCATCACCGAGGGGGGTTGATTGAATGGTGGAACTTTGGACTTGGTTATACAAGGCCTAGGTTCCAATCCTCATACCTTCTTATTGGGACTAAACATACTCCTAAACACAACCCTCACCGGGGAGACCTTAGCTTCGGTCCCGACATAGGTGCAATGGAGTCCCTTACAAATAGTGATGTCGAGTATCGTATCATATTGTTTCTGGTTAACAAATGGAAGTATAGGTATGATATTCCGTCACTTCCACTGGGAGTATAGTCCCGTCATGTGGAAAGTAGACAGAGAGAGGTGTCGCATGGGCTAATCAACTAGCCATGGAAGGCAATAATAGATTTGAGGGGCAGGCTATCCCAAATATGTACGGCCCATAATACTCCGGGGAAAGACGTTCTGCTACGAGCAACGATAAAATTTACTAACAACGCGAATAGCAGATACAACGGAGAGGATGTCACATGGGCTAACCAACTAGCAGTGAAGAGCGCCGTTCATGTTACATCACCACGTGGTGTCCAATACACCCTTTTTCATTATATATTCTGGTAGGGTCCATGCCCGAGGGAAACTGAATAAATTTTCGCCATGTAAGGAGCCCCACAGTCCTAATATTTTGTCCTATTTCCTATCTGGTCGTTTTCTTGGGCATCATAGAGTCTTTCTGGTCCCATTTCAGCTGGGCAGCACAAACGGCATTTTCCTTCGTTTGGTTCATCTAGATTCTAGGTCGCGGCTCTAGACATCAGTCATTCCTTTTGCCTAATTCACCCGAACAAATACTGTCATAACTTGGGCTTCAAGGTTCATTAGTCGGCAACTCTTATCCTTTTTCTTTACAGTATCTCATATCTTGAACAACTTAAATAGAGCTACGGCACCAGTATAACTACTTAGCAGTGATGTACTAAAAAGGATGCATTAAAGTGACACCTGAAGGAGGATCAGTTCATAAAGCTTATGAGAAATTCAAGGGAAGAGTTTTTAGCATTTGTGAGCTAGCCTGGAACATAAGATGGCAATCCTGATCAAATCTGGTGCAAAATCACCTGACCAGTTAATGATTTGAAAAAGAAAACAGAAAGCAGTTAATGACGAGCAATTTGAATCGTTCCGAACCTCAATAATTTTTTGACTGAATAATAGGTAACTTTCGCAATTTTTGAATGACTGATGAAAAAATAAACAGTACCAAAGTAATGTGAGTACAAGCCAAGTAGCCAAATGAGGTGGTAGTATTCGAAATCACAACAATGTGGACCGAAATCAAACAAAATTTCAAAAACCAAATGGTCTGTTGTCAGAAAAACGTCCCCCCAGCAATAAACCCTAATATCAACAGTTTAATCTCTGTACCATACCAGAAGAACTGTTGTTTAATCTTTACATCAGATGCTTTGAGAGCAATATGAAATCGACAATGTAAATATGAGCTTTTTGATACCTTAGAGCACGTCCCTATGAGGTGATGAAGGTTGAAAGAGGATACCCAATATCACACGAATAAGTTCCGGGCGTCCAGAGCATCCCTCAGACACTTCACTGCACCGTCATAGTTGAGGAAACTCATGTACCAAAATTCATGGTTATCAACAGATATAACCTGGATAAATTTTTCAGCAGGGTTTGCTCTGCTTGTTGAAGGGTTAACGGCTTTGAGCTGATGTAACGGGATTACTACCTATTTGTATCAGAGCAAGTGTATTAAGTGTCAGTACATGTTGCATGATGGTAAGAGATTGCGATTTTCTAATAGAGAAAAGACAATGAACGCATAATATGCATAGGGTATATTACATACACAGCATAGGTTATCCACGCACATACAAAGATGTATACAGATTCATGGGGTTAAATCACGAAATTTCACGTTGAAACTCATAGTAGTGGAATTGTTTTTATCAGGCATTGATTAGGAAACATGTACATAACATCCCCCCTCACGTGGGACTATATTCCTTAACGTCCCCCCTCACGTGTAGCCACTTTTTGGGTCTATCATCGTGCAACCTTTTTGCTCGTCTGTCATCGTAGAGTGTGGATTGTGAATTATTTTATAAAGTGAGTTGGAAACTTGGAATGGGCCCCTCTCTGATACAATGTGGAAGCTTTATATCTAACTCAAAACCAATTGGCAATGAGTGGAGAGGCCCAACATTATATTAAGTGATCACCCAGTCCATCCCCAAACAATGTGGGACTATATTCCTGAACAAACATAAAAGAAAATCAAGGGTAGACTGAAATATATCCTCATTGAAAGGAAGAAGAAAAAGACATCATATTTAGTTAGTCAAGGGAGATAAAAAGGAGGAAGGTGATCACCAAAGAGGAGATAAAGAAGGATAAGAGAATATTATAGAGAATCATCATTTTTGTCAGTTGAAATTGACAATGCTTGACCTCACACTTAAATAACTTAAATCGAATGAACCTCAAGGCAGTATAGGTGCAAAACTATATATTGAACTTACAATCATGAAAGGAAACTAGAGTTCAGAAGTTGGGAAAAGGTAAATTTACACATCTCGTCATGATCTTTAAAGGAAAAAGATAGCGAAATTGTAAAGAGACGAAGAAATGTGGTCACTAATTGGGTACACTTTGCAGAAGAAGAAGAAAGTGTCAGTAAAGATCTCAGGTTAGAAGGGTTTACTTAGGTCGAGTTCGAAAGTACGGAAAAAAAGGTAAAAACAAATCTCATCATGATAGGTGTAAAAAATTAAAGAAGAAAACTAAATTGTACAGGCATTGCATTTAAGATACATCACAGTCCCTAAGGAGAAAATCTACTGGCTATTTCCCTCGACTTGTATACCTAATGCTAGTGAAGGATACATAATATTAGTCTACAACATACGTCGGAATGTATTCTTGCTAGCTGTAAAGTGTGTGAAGTTAAAAATTGGCTTGGTATTCCCCGAGAACAACGTGCAAACTCCTTTGCTTTGTATTTTACATCTGATTAGAGCACACATATCTTACACTGAGCTAATATGTTTAGGAACAAAACCGAGTCATGACATAGCTTACAAAAACCAAATATCCACCGAAGTCCTTCCTCTGGTAGCATCCAACAATTTTCATTTTAAGCTTGAGAGTATTGCTGCTTTTAAGGATGCACCCAAACCCAAAGATCTCCAACTCAGTACACAAATATGGACTCGGACTAGATATTACAAGCACATCGCGTTCAAAAGAGGTGACAAGAAGTACAAGATAACACAGACAGTTGATGGAGAAACAAAGCATGAAGGAACTTTCATATTGAAAGCAAGATATAACTTCTTTGAATATGGTCAAGTAAGATATTAATGTCAAACCTGAACAAAGTTGGAAATGGATGAGAGGGTCAATAAAGTATTGGAAAATGTAGCATGGTGAGTCATATGGTGGCCCCAAACTCCACCATATTGAAGCTGCCATGATTTAGACTCTCCTATATAAACTAACATGGTAGTATGAAAGAGCTGGAAAAGAACCCTGCAGACTGAATACTGGGATCAACTCCACTTATGGGCACCAAATAACCATGATTGTTGAAAACCAGATAAGCTAGACATGGTGTGTATGCAAATCAAGGTTTTCTTTCTATGTAGGATTTTCTCACAGGAATCCTGATCTGAAACTCAAGGCTCAAACATATGCTAGGGATGTGGACAAAGGGTACATGGCAGGATGAGGCACCTGAGGTACCTGGTCGTCTATGAAGCATGAATATGGTTCTCGTACTATAAGGGTAGTCCAAACTCATGATATAGAGGAATGCAGTATACTTGATATTACACCCCTATGCTCAAAAGAATTCGTAAAATTTCATAGCAATTATGGATCCAACGTACAAAATAGATTTTAGTGCCAAAAGAAAGGTATACCAGTGTTAAACTTAATTGCATTACAGAACTAATACATCAAAAGTAAGGTATGCTGTTGATAGAAAAAAGTCTCACAAGCTTACTTCATCTGTCTACAAAATAAAAACTTGCAGTTTGGGCTTGGGTATGAGAATACACTGTGTCTTTGGTATGGGAAAAAACAAAGGGAGAGAAAATGTTGGCTTATCGTTAAGAAAAAGTACCCGATACACATCCAGGAGCACCATTCAAAGTACAAGTACCAGTACTGTTACGGCATGGTTTTAGCATTACCTTGTACCTATGCTAGATAGCTGATAGTAACACTATACAGGAAATATCTAAAGGTAAGAGAGTATTGGCGATGCATATAACAAGCTATTTTCTACCCATCACAATAAAACATCCATTTTTTGGATTGCAGTTATACATGTAATCTCTCTCCACCACCACACTCTGGAATATCCAACTTTCACCTTTACCTATCATCCATACATACCTTATAATAGCTCCATTCGTCCTTGTCACCAGCTTTATATGACAGAGGATTGTCACTGCAAAAGGCAAGCTTTGCTGTAGATATGTATAAAACTCCCATAACTGGGCCAGCTGAAGTGGAAAGGTAGCATGCATATGAATTTAGAAGTTGTTCCTCAGGAACTGTCTCGAATGTATGTCTAAATATCTTCTCATAACCACCTTCGGCTAGAACTTTTGTTCCTTGTGCAATTCTTCCCATGGCAGCATCCGCAAAACTAGGCGCCGTTTTTACTAAATTTAGCAAAAAAGAAGAAGACAATTATTTGAGTGATAGGATGCATCAGCAGAAACTTGTCTGTTGTAATTTCTAGCAGCACGAAAAGCAAATAACAAAACAAGCAAGTGATTCACAAGTTTCAATGCATATATCAAACTCCCAAGACAAATAAAAATGAAAGAATCAAAACACAGCCAGAGAAGAACTATTCATTATCTAAAAGAATGAGACAAACATATTAAGCAAGTGCAGTTTTTATTTTTATTTTTAGGTTGAATAATTGAGAAACTGCAGTTATATTTGTTATCCTTTTAAACATGGAATGTTAAGAAAAACCTTCTCTTTCATTCCATTTGCAGCAAAGTGCAACGACACACAAGTCTCAATGGCTAAGTTACACAGCACAATACTCTGTGAAGTGATCACAAGGGGTCAATTATAAGCTCTTACTGCCTCAATTAGGTGTGGATCCAAATTGTACAGGTTCCACATACATTTTTGAAAAACCACCACTCCAGTGCAAAGCGAGAAGCCCAAATGGCTTAAAAGCTATTTCAATAGTCAATAACCTTGAGTGTGAACATCTATAATCAGCAAAACTGACTTTTCTTTTGCAAACCTCAAGTGGAAAATATACGGAGTACCAAATTTTTAAGTCAAAGTTGTCAAACAGAGTCCGGGGGAGAGTAAGCATTACGAAACACAGCCTCCTACTACTAAATCATATCATTCTACATGACTACATGTCATCGAGCATAAAAGGAGAAACAGATTCTCCCTCAAAGAGCAATAGCCAGTTGGTGTTAGGTGAAGAAGAACAACACAGCCACCATATACACAAAGATCGTACAGTATGTCATCAAAGAGCTACTGGTTGACCAAGTTGTTAAAAGCAAATACAGCAGTTCAGTTGAAGACAGTAATCACCAATTACTCCAGTTTATCAGTATATTGCAAAAACATGCTCACCCAAATTTGTTAATAACCAGATTTCCAAATTAGCTTAGGAATGAAAAGCAAATTAAAGCAACCAATTCATAAAAAAAAAATTAAAAAAAAAGTATACAAAATGCCTTCTATAATTAATCAATTTCAAGGGCATGTGGTTGACGGAATCTATTAAATACCAAGCATGCTAATTCAAAAAAAATTACTGGTTTTGGCTTGATTAATACTCGTACATTTTACTTATAAGTAATGTTGGATATGTTTCCAACTTTGTTTGAGGTTTTCTTCGTGAATTGTTCCAATTACCACAACCTTTTGAAGAAGTTAAAACACAATTTGAAGTTAAAAACTTAAAAAATCCATCTAATCCAAAGTCCAACCAGAATGGAAACACTTACAGTGTTGCCATGTGTTTCCGGCAAGATTCTCAGCCTTCTTTGTTGCTTCTCCTACCTTCTTCCCCCATCTCCCCAGCACATCTCGAACCGTACTCACAGAATCTAGCTCAAATTAAAAACAACAAAACAAAATAAATCCCTATTTCTTAACACCTTTATTGAATTATCGATTTAACACCAGTAGGCCCAGGGGCGGACCTGGGGGGTGCGAGGGGGGTGTTCGGCCCCCGCACTCCCCCCAATTTTCGACAAATTTTCAATTTTTTCAGTGTATTTTTCAATTTTTCTGTATATTTTCTATGGAGTGGCCCCCGCAGCTACAATCATGCGTCCGCCACTGCCTGTAGCATATTGCATATAGATAAACACAGATAAAAATAGGAAGATGCATTTCAATCTCAATTTCGCAGAAACAATCCACCAATCACACAAGCAAAACCCTGAAAAGACAATTCGCGTTTTGAATTTTATTATCGTTCGATCTCAATTCGAAGAATCATTCAATTGTAAACGCCGAATTGTGCATCAAGATTCAAAACCCCAAAACCAAAACTTAAAATCAAATTTTCTAGATAAATTAAAAGAACTAAAAAATATTTAGTAACAAACGACAAAAAGTTAAAAAAAAATTCTACAAAGACCCATGATATTGATTTGTTTTCAACAAAAGATGAAAGTTTTCGTTATGCACACCGGGCAAATGGAGGTGGTAAAGAGAGAGAGAGAGAGAGAGAGAGAGAGAGAGAGAGAGAGAACTGACCTTTGAGCGTGGTTGAGTAGGACGAGGACGACGCAGGGGCAGTGGAAACGTAAGGATTCGATCCACCTCCGCCGTTGGCGGTGGCAGATCCATAAGACGGCGACGTTTCAGAGGTAGGAGAATAAGTGGATTCCATAACCAATTCCTCACTCCACCGCACAGATTTCTTCGACTTTATACCACTTCCGTTCTCACCGCCTTTATTCCCATTCGCATCCGATTTCGGATCCACATCCTGACCCGAGATTCCACCCGCCTCCGGCTTCTGCTCGCCGTCGGACCGCTCCATCATATCTGCACACGGCGGCGCGTGGGGCGGAATTTCGTGGTCTTTCGGGTGATGTGGATTTCTATTGGTTTTGGCTTTTGGGGGTTCGTTTGTTTGGATTGGATGATGGAAAGAGTTAATAGGGGGGGCTTTGACCGTTGGTGTGAAAGGGATGGGGTTAACGCGGGAAAAAGAAGAATGCGACGGTTGTGAGAAGAGTCCAAATTAGCTTGTGCCACCTCGACTACTCCCCTCTTCGGTCTAGTCAGATTCTATTCATTCACAATAACAGATCGGCAAGGAATTACTCCCTCCGTTCTAAATTTCTTGTCTGTTTTTGGGCGTATGTGACATTTTTAAATCACTTATTGGCTTGGTACAAAACACGAAACAAAACATGAAAACTGTATCGGATGGATCTCATCTGTTGGACGAGTTTTCATGTTTTGTTTCATGTTTTTATTTCATGTTCCAAACCTTTTCCCATCACTTATACTTATCTTTAATCTGTAATGTCATTTTATAATTTTAAAAACATTATTTAATATATTTAATAAACATCTATCAAATAAGATAGTACATGTTAACCTTAATGAGTTTGGTCTAGAAAACAATTAGTGCTCTTCAATGAGATCACATGATTCATTTCCATGGAGGCCAAACATTCCAATCTTTGGGTCCATTGGAGGTTTGTTCGGCCATTAAATTTAGGATCCTGACATTAGTTAAGATACGTGTAAACTGATCCGGACATCCGATTATTAAAAAAGATAGACTCATATTGTATAATAAAAACTTATAGTACATTTGATATTGCATAATAAAAACTTATACATTCTTTGTTCCAAATTGCTTGTCACTTATACTATTTTGGGATGTTTCAAATTCTTAGTCTTCTTTGAAAAGTCAAAACAAAATTTATTCAATTTTTCGAAATAACCCTTTTATCAATAACAATAATTTATTCCGAAAGTTGAAATATATGGACATTGTTGGAAATTAATGGATCTATTTAATGTGAATGCAATTTTTGAATACATTTATCGAAAGTTGAAATATATTGAGATTTTGGAAATTAATGGATCTATTTAATTTGAAAATATAGGTAATCTTTTAAGGTGTGCGGAATAATGAAAAGGATTGAAATTCGGAACAGAAAAAAGTACTTTTCAATTTCGATTAGCATGACCTTAATTAGGAGTAGTACATTTGAAAATATTTTGTAATCTTTTAAATTTTTATGTGAAAATGAAAAATGAAAAAAAAACAAAAATGATCGTTAGGAAAGAATAAAAACCCTTACCTGTACTTTCGAATTTCGATTAAACACTTTTTTATAGTATGAAGAGCAAATCCATTAATCAACAAACCGAACAAACCCTTGCAGCTGATGGTTGACGTTTCTTTTATAGGCTTTGAATCTGATTCGCTGGAATAATGAACGCCTTTTTGACCGGTTTGGGCTGTGCACCCTAATTTGGAAAAGAATAGGACAACACTTTTTGTAGTCCATATCATTTTCCTATCATTATGTCACTGAAAACGCCAATAAATTCCAAAATGTTTAAGAGATTTTTTTTTTTTGAACCGCAGAAAATTCTACTAAAATGCTAGAGATTGAGCCGGTCAAGCAATCAAGAGTTGTGTTCGGGCATGAACAACACTTTCTCAAGGCAAGTTGGGGCTCTGAAATGGGTACCTCCAGCCAGCCCTTGTATTAAGATTAATTTGGATGGAGCCTTTAATTCCTCCCGCAGCTTGGCTGCCTTTGGCGTTATCGCTAGAGATAGTGGTGGATTGGTTCAATGGTGGAATTTTGGAAAGGTTTTAGTCTTGTCTCCCCTCGCTATTGAAGCTTGGGCACTCCGTATAACTTGCGTCATGGCAGAGGAGAGGAATATCGATCGGGCCATCTTTGAGTCAGATTGTAAGAACTTGGTGGATCTACTTGTTGATTCGAAATTGGAATCCCCTTGGGAGATTGCAGCTATGGTGGATGATATTAGGTCTTGGGCTGCTAGAAGACAGTGAACCTTTACTTGGTGCAGACGAGAGTGTAACAAGGCAGCGCATTGGATAGCTCACAATTGTTTAGCTAGGCGTTCTTTTTTCCATACGGGTTGTATTCCAACCTTGCTTGAGTCTGTATTGTCCAAGGATATGTCTTAGTTGGTTTTATATATTACTTGACGTCTTTCAAAAAAAAAAAAAAAGCAATCAAGAGTTGTCCTCGTCAAAGAGGGGAACAGGGACTATGCTGTGCAGGGGTGCACAACATTGTATACGGGCAGAGACGGATCTAGGAATTCTCCACAGCGGGGGCACCAATGCTAAAGTCAAGAGCAAGTAAACTAAATGATACTCCAAAATTTAGGAAGCTGATTTTGGGACTCCCTTTTTCAAAGGGCCGACGTCTATCTTCGTCGTCTTCCAATATCTTGGGGAATCATAATTGATTCTTTCATCATCATCTCTCATCCGAGACTCGAATGGTATCGGTTGTGTCACCATCGGGTCGCCTCTTGATCGAGGCACCCCTGTCTGTCACTCGAAAATCTGGTTAAGTATGGAAAAGTATCTTTTTTCGGAAAGTTTCAATTTGACCGATAAAAAGTCCCGGTATTTGTTCATTGGATTTTTCTAAGCATAATGGTATAATCGGATGATCTTTTCAAGTACAGGAAGATTGTCTTTTGCCTCTTTTCTTCGGAGAAAAATGTGTCGTTTTTCGTCTTTGTACTAAAAGTGGGGGGGATGAGATTTTAATCAGATTGGAATATCAAAATTCTGGAAATGCCATTGTTTCAGAAAGGGGGTACTTCCTTATTTTCATAAATAAATTAAAGTAAAGAATTATCTTTACTTAACTTTGGTTTATGAAAATAAGTGTTCCGAAGGGGTTCTGAATCTCGTACCGGACAGGGTACCGGTTTTCTTACTGGTACGGTACGGTACCGGTACCGGGCTAGTACCGGTACCGTTTCGGATTTAGCGCTATTTTCATTATATATAATTATAAATATATTTTTATAGCATATTTTATACACAAACTATATTTTTTTATAGCATATTTCATACAAAACATACTTTTTTATATTTTTGTAGTATATTTTATGAAAAACATATTTTGTATAGCATGGTCCAAAGCATATAATCGGTTTTTTTTGAAATTAGTAGGTAACTAGAGACAATTAATTGTCAACAATTAAGTATGTCAATTAATTGTTTTTATTCTTCTTGGACTCATGCACACCTTTTAAATGCTTTCCACTCTACTGCATTGTAAATAACGAAATGGGCAAAAAGAAAAAAACAGAACCACTGGCTCAAAATGCCCTTCTTCTTCCTGGAAGAAAAAAGTGCAGCAGCGTGAATAGTGAACCGATCAGGTCTCCCTCTCTGACCGGCAAGTTTTCATCGGAAAACTGCCACAGCAGAGCAGTATTCACTAGCTCTCGATCAGGTTTCTCTCTCTACCTCTCTAGATCTGGCTCTCCCTCCCTCTCTCAAAAATCTGCAGATTTGTGCTCTGCAAAATCTCGGCCGGTACCTCCGGTATCTTCATACCGTCCGGTATTGCCCGGAACCCACCGGTACTGACCGGAATTGACGACGGGACGGTATTAGGGGGTGACGTTACCGGTTTTAGGCAAATCCGGTACGTACCGGCCGGTACGGTACGAGATTCACAACCTTGGGCACGTGACCCCCCATGCCCCTGTGTGTGTCCATCCCTATATACGGGTGTGTAGTTCATTTCGGTCTCGTAGTTTGATTCAAATCATTTATTTTATTCATCTTGTCGAGTATGTAAATACATATCCACACTCACAGTACAGTACTCCCCGCTCCCTCGTCAAAGACATGACATTGTTGTAAGAGTAACAATACAATACGAATTATGGAGGAAAGAAGAACTAAAAACCGAAAAAAACGCTTGCAAAAATGAAGAAACTTAGAAGCGTCATTGAACACGAAAAATGACAATTTCAAAACCATCATCTATGCAAGTGTCATGAGAACCTAATAGCTCTAGAAATCTGACAGTTACTAAGCGTAATTAAACATGAAAACTGACAGTTACAAGGCATGATTAAAAGTGGTTTAAAACTGTCATATTTTATGTTAATACGATGATACAGTAGTTTTTAGAGTTGAAAAAAAATGATGGCAATTTTCAAGTGTAATTAAAAATCTAACAGCACACTTTTCAACTGTCCTCTCTTCATAGCCCTTTTTTTAACGGCTTTCATTGTAGGAATTGTCATTTTCCTGTGTTATCATTTTCTTGCGGGGACTATGCTGTGCAGGGGTGCGCAGCACTGTGTATGGGTGTGTGGCTCATTTCGGTCTTGTAATTTGATCCAAATCGTTTACTTTGAAAACCGTCTTGAACACGAAAAATAACAGTTTGAAAACCGTCATCTATCTATGTAGGTGTCATCAGAACATATCCGGGGACTCTACTTTTCTCTCCCTACTATTCTCTCCAAAACGATGTAGTTTTGGGAACCCAAAAAAGCAGCAACAATATCACCCAAAACGACGTCGTTTTGAGCCCTAAAAAACCCCTACTCCTCATCAAAAATCACGAAAAAAAATTGACGACTTTTCCAAACCCTTTTTGCGCCATTTCAACTGCAAAAGATCTCTAGCCCAAGAAATAGTATTCCAAGTCCATGACGGCGGTTACTCACCCTTTTCTTTCGTCTCGGTAAAGAAGATTTTATTACCAAAAATTGGACACAAGAATGAACAGGAATCATTGATAATTGCACATGAAAAATGCCATTGACTGTGAAGGAAATTTGATGTAACTATCAAAAAAATAGTAATAATAATTGTGATGAACAGGAATCATTGTTGTGATGCCGTTTTCTTAGATTTCCCTTTAATCTTTGTAATGTGTTTTCAAAGATTAATAAACTTTCTTTTACCGATCAAAAAAAAAAATTTTTGATGTAAATTATAAATATCTGTCACACTCAAAAGAGCCAAATGATTTTTATTCTGTAAGTTATGACTTTTATTCCCACTATTCAGAACATTTTGACTCCCCTGATATCTTGTTTCTATAATAGTTCTTGAATCTTCTCGATGAACTCAAGCATGATCTCCAAGCCTTTCTCATCTGATAAGAAAAATAAAACCAAAGATACATCAATAATCCTATGACCAGCATATTCAATAAGTAAGATTATAAATTTCACACATATTAACCACCGGCGGGAAATTATTTTCAAATTTTATTGACAATGCAACTAAATGTATTTATTTTTCATTTTCAAACAAGTAACAGAAGTAGGCGATCAGTGGACAATTTCAATAAATTTCAAGGGTTGTATCAAATAGAAAGGCATTAAAATGCCAAATGGCTATACAGCATACCAGAGGCCTTGAATAGATGGATAATGATTTTCCTTCATTTTCATATTTTTTTTATAATTCCTGATGCAGTGAAATTCACGAGATACTAGTTAGCGTACTAGTCCAAACGAGATAGGTTCTCGAATCGATGAGTTCTTGAATCTACAAGAAGAGAGAGAGAGAGAAAATCTCATAAATATTGATTGATTAAAAGTTACCCACGCCCATAGGCTACATCCTTATCTATAGGCTAAATCCTAACTCAACTAGGAAATAATAAAATCGTGCTAACCAAGAAAAAACAATAAAAGAAACTAAGAAACATAAAATAAAAGACTAATACCTAATAGAAACATGCCAAAATAAGTGGCAGAAAATTAAAATATCATAATTTAATAAAAGTACCTAAATTAGGTAATATATTGTTGAAAAGATCTTATTTTTATCGCGAGTATTAAGTAACATACACTTAATACTATGAATGTTTAATTTTCAACCACAATTAATACCGAATTGTCCAGATTTGATGAACCTGAAGGTGTCCTTTCGGTTGCCTGGTGAGACCCTCCGAATACCCCGATTTTATTCATCTGAAATTCTATAAAATTTCCAACAAGTTTATCACGTGAGTCCGTAACAACTAAATCAACCTCTATAAAATACAAACAAAACTAAACGAACGATGAAAAACAGTTATACACTTAATACTCGCGATAAAAGTAAGATCTTTTCAACAATATATTACCTAATTTAGGTACCACATGACCTTCAGGGTGATGTAACACAAAAGGATCCACAAATGAGTCCAGGAGTTCATCTGGCTTCCAACGGTCCTTCTCACCTACATACATAACACTCATGTAATCCAATGAGAGTGAAGGAGAGAGAGAGAGTTCTGGAAAATTTAGTAGTGGGAAGTACTTAAGACGTGGAGTGATGGGCATTGAATAGGAGAGGAGAACGCATTTTTTGCTAGATTTGGTGTAGGAAAGATAGACCCTCCAAATTTAAACCCTCCTATTAGCATTACAAACTTAATCTTTGGAACGCTGGTAAGAGCCACACCCTGCAACCAACATGTCAAATATCAAAATTGTGTAACCAATATGGCAAAAATCAAGGGATAAACAACTTGTTGAATGTAAGAATTGATTATTAGTTTCCATGTGTAAGTGTTTTTCAATCGTTCGTTTAGTTTTGTTTGTATTTTATAGAGCTTGATTTAGTTGTTACGGACTCGCATGATAAATTTGTTGGAAATTTTATAGAATTTCAGATGAATAAAATCGGGGTATTCGGAGGGTCTCACCAGGTAACCGAAAGGACCCCTTCGGGTTCATCGAATTTGGACGATTGGATATTAATTGTGGTTGATTAATACCCACGTTTAATACTAAATTAAGAGTTCCAACAGCTTTTTTTCCAGAAATTGAATTTTTAGAATTCAATTCCGATATTGGTTCTCCTATTGAATTCTCTTATTGATTTCAGTATTTAATATTTTGGCTCATCCTTCAACTATATAAAGGGAGTTTTTAGCATTTTTTCAACACCTGAAAAATCCTACTTATAGAGTTCTTTCATTGTTGTTCTTTTCGAGCGAGAAGACAGACATAGATTGTTCGACAGAACGATCCTATTACGACAATTAGAAGAAAGGAATTATTGTATTCGAATTGAGAAAGTATGATGTACAATGGGTCCTATATATACAAGAGCTGGAGTGGTCACCAAGAGACTTAGTGACCAAGGAAATCTACGAAAAGGAAATACATTGCAAAGGAAATATTCTAACTAGGAAATACAAATATTACAATAATATATTAACATCCCCCCTCAAACTCAAGGTGGTAGTGCAGAGACCAACTTGAGTTTGGAAACTAAATCTTGAAAGCGGCCGGGTGGATGTGCTTTCGTAAAGATGTTAGCAGTCTGATCAGAGGATGAAACAGAGAGAAGGCAAATTGTACCACATGCAACATGTTGACGCTCGAAATGACAATCAATCTCGATGTGTTCAGTGCGATCATGAAAAACATCATTGTGGGCAATCTGAATGGCACTTCTGATTATCACAACAAAGCACAGTAGCAGCGGAATGGTGAATCCCCAAATCCTGAAGTAACCATCGAAGCCATAGGACTGGATGAAACTGAAGCAGCTGGCTGGGCTGTAGAAGTTAAATGTGGTGAAAGATGAAGATTGATGAGCTCAAACAGGCGTCTTGTCTTACAGCCTATCCGAAGAATCTTCCCTGTCTGTGGATCCTGCACCTGACAACCAGTACGAGAGAAAGTAATAGTGAGTCCAAGGTCACAAAGTTGACCAACAGATATGAGATTCAAAGTCAATGTCGGAATGAGATAAGTATCAAAAAGAGTCGCATTAGTAGTAACAACAGATTTTACATGACTAACATGCATATGAGATCCATCAGCTGTATGAAGCACATGAGTATTGGCAGACGATGAGTTTGAAGAAAAAATAGTTGAATCAAAAGTCATATGGTTACAACAGGCAGAATCGAAGAACCAAGAAGAGCTGCCTGATGTCATAGACAAAGCAGCGGAAGGAGGTGTACCAGAATTTAAAAGAACCTGTTTGATTATAGCCTCAATGTCACTCTTAGAAACAGGAGGATAAGTATTTGGTGGAAAAGGAATAGTAGAAGGAGAACCCTCAGCAGTAGCAGCAGCAGTGCGAGATGCAATTGTATGCTTAGCCCAATTACCAGATTTGTATTGACCTCCTGATAATGGCCTTTCCCAGGCTTGAGACAATGCTTACAAATTCTAACAGGGCAGTAAGCAACTGATGGTCTGGGCTATGGCAATAGTAGCATAGATTCGGATTTGGTGCTGATGAACCAATTCGAGTCTGATGGGTAGCAAGGACAGCATCTAAGCGCTGTGATTTGGTGGTACCAAGTCAAGTCTCCTTGGAAAGAAGCTCGGAGATAGCCTGTTCCAATGTGGGCAATGGATTACGGTGAAGAAGGGATGCACGAACAGGCTCGAAATCCGAAGTGAGCCATCAAAAAAAGAATTAGACGTTGATCTCGATACTCAGTGAATTTTTGTGCATCACCGGTATCTGACCATACTGGCTCATAAAGCAATAGTTGATCCCAAATAGCATATACCTGAGAGATGAAATTATCAATAGATTGTCCTGGTTCCTGATGCATACGTTGAATAAGACTCAAAAGTTGGTACTGATGTGCAAGTCCAGTGGTGCTATATCGTTCCTTCAAAAAATCCCAAATGGCTGTAGCGGGGCCATCAACATTCTAAAAGCGGCCAAATTGGAGGTTTGACGGATGTGTTGCGACACCATGTGATGATCAGATGATTTTTGCTGCCCCAATCATTAAGACGTTCGTCATACTTGGGTTGGGTTTCGGTATCGCCTTTAGTAGGTTTCACAACATTGCCTGTGATAATGCGCCAAAGTTTCTTACCCTTAATAAAACTGGACATGGCTTGAGCCCAAAGGACATAATTAGTACCATCAAGAGTGATGGAAATAGGTTGACCAGCGTCAGATCTCTCCATATTGAACGAAATAGGAGAGCAAACACAAGGAAAAATAAACTGATTTGCTGGGGTGAAACTGCCTCACTGGAAGGAAAAGAAAAGAATGATTGTGGAAGAATCTGTTTGACTATGAGAGAGAGACTTTGGATTGTTGTAAATCAAAAGAGGAATCTGAAATAGGTGCCTTGAAAACACGTGGGATTAATTGTGAGATTAATTCTCACAGTGAATTACCCAACGGTATTAGTATGTGATTTGATATTCAACTGAGATTGGGTGAAGTAAACAGAAGGATGTAATGGGTTGGAGGAAGAGTAATGAGACAAGGTTTTGATAGGTGATATTCTGGAGATGGATGTGTGATAGATTGGTGAGGAGGAATTTGGGACGGCTGATGTGTGATAGATTGGTGAGGAATTTGGGACGGCTGGAAAACTAAGGTTTACAACCCTAACTCTGATACCATATTACGTTAATTAGAAAAAAGGAATTATTGTATTCGAATTGAGAAAGTATGATGTACAATGAGTCCTATATATACAAGAGCTGGAGTGGTCACCAAGAGACTTAGTGACCAAGGAAATCTACGAAAAGGAAATACATTGCAAAGGAAATATTCTAACTAGGAAATACAAATATTACAATAATATATTAACAGATCCAATAGGTCTTGATGATTGATCGTTTGAAGCCGTTGTATCTTGGGAGGCAAATATCGATCGTAACCTCAAATATCCGTGGTGAGGTAGTGAATTTGCTTTAAAGAAACCTTGTCAAACACGGGCCTCGGTTTGCTATTTCTTATTACGGTTTTCGTATCACTATTCAGTTTCTGAAAGCCGTGTTTTTTCTAGAAATTATATATTCGATTACTATTTTTCCGTACTATTTTTCCTACAATATTAAAAAGTTCGTTTTGAAACATAAAACAGTTTATCATACCCATATCGGATTTTGTTTAAGATTTCAAATTCTGGGAAATTGGCCTTTCGCGCGTGCCCCGACTCGAGTTTCTTGAAATCAAGTGGTGAAAATATTTGATCACGTAAATGAAAGGAATTGTGAGAGAGAAAAGTTTAGAGATCAAGAGATGAAATGCCATTCCATACCTCTGCCTGCATCCCGGGCAATACAGCTGTTACCGATGCTCCCTTCCACAAAAAACGTAACAAAATTAGTCAGAGAATGACATATTTTGGGACCTTACATAAATGATACATTACTCTCTTGGCTTGTTGTTTGGGTTGAAAATATTTCTTCCAAGAATACGAAATCGGTCTCTGTAACGCCTCCATCCTAGCCGTCTAAATGTGTGCTCAATGGTTTGGAAATTTT